>OX392463.1:71431081-71884127 GCA_947623515.1 Neoascia interrupta | reverse complement strand
AAGTCGCTGCTTCAGATACTGAAAGCTTCTTTCGCACTCACCTGACCATTTAAATTGTCTTCCCTTCTCAGTCAACTGCCATAGTCCATTGCCAGTTGTGAAAGCGGTCTTCTCTTTGTCTTCTGGATGGATCTGTACCTGCCAGTAGCAACTTTTCAGGTCAAGGGTGGAAAACCATTTCGATTCGAGGTAAAGGGTAGCTGTCCTTATTTGTGACATCATTAAGCCTCCGATAATCCACGCAGAATCGAGTACTGCCGTCCTTCTTTTTCACCAGTACAACAGGCGACGCCCACGGACTTTTCGAGCTTTCGATCAAACCTTCTCTTTCCATGGTCGATATCATCTCGGCGGCCACGTCCTGTTTAGCCAACGGAAGTCGTTGGGCAGTTTGGCGGATTGGTCTAGCATCTCCGGTGTCTATGCTGTGTTGTACTAAGTGTGTTCGACCATAGTCTAAATCCTGTGACGCAAATATATCAGCAAACTCGCCAATGAGATTTTCCGCTATGGTTTGCTGCTCTCCTGATTAAGCTCACAGTCTCCGAGTATAGTCCTTACATACCTCGGTCAATTTTTATGGAGAGACAGGCTTGCAGGCTCACTCTCAGGTTTTGTCGAAATGGCTGCAACGGGCACACATCTTCCGATCACCTCTCTTGTCTGAGCTTAACGGTGCGCTTATTTGGGTTCATCAGTCTTACTGGCACCATATTGTTCTTGGCTCTGCAAGAATTTTCCCCACTATGTAATTTTTAAATTCACATTTGTTATCTGGCTCGATGAGATAGAATCGGTGGTTCCCAGGATCACCCTCCAAACGTGTCCAAAGAACTGTCTCTGAAGAGGGCCGCAGAATTTCATCGCTTCCCAGTATTGCTCGAAGATTCGTTTCCGAATTCGAAGCGTTGTCGTTTCCGAATACCATAGGGATCTCGACGGTTCGATACCTTAGCACCTGCATTCGAAGGTCAAGAATCACCTCGTGTGCCTTCATGAAGTCAACTTCTGCCCCGCGAAGTTGGTTCTTAGGCGTTTCCCGACTGCTGTTGCTCCGAAGCTTGTCTAGCAGGTTGAACATTGTCCCTGCCACATGCTTTTTCATTTTGCCTTCTTCTAGCGCAATGTGGGCAGCTTTCTTGTCTAGGTGGAGCTCTGCACTCTTGCTGTAGGTGTCCCAACTTGTTGCAGTTCCAGCACCTTATTTGTCCTCGACCGTTGTTCGAGTTTTGTCTTTCCATTTCCACGCGTTGACATGAGCACTCTAAGGTAGCCATTTCCCTGATGCGATGACTACCTTGCGAAGCTTGGTCAGCTGCTTCCATTGTCAGGGCAAATGCAAGTGCTTCAGCGAGCGTCTTCTTACCTGCCATTCTTACAGCCATTTGTAGCTTTCCATCCGCAATGGCATTAGTAAACGCATCGGTCGCCAACTCGTTGATAATTTCCCTGCTGGCATTGGGATATGACAAATTCGCCAATCGCTCGATGTCGGCTTGCAACTGTTGAAGCGTCTCACCCCTTATCTGAACTCTTCGTCGCAACTGAACTTGGTAAACTTGCTGCATATGGTCGTCGCCAAATCTCATCTCAATGGCCTTTACTATGGCGTCATAGTCTTTTTGTTTTTCTTCAATGATGGTCTGCAGCAACTCGGCAGCTGTACCCCTGAGCGCAAGCGTAAGAGCAATCGACTTATCTTCGTTGTCCCAGTTGTTCGTCAATGCTGCGGCTTCGAACTGCCTCTTGTAAATCGGCCAGGATGTTTGACCGTCAAACACAGGCGGCTGCATTTCTTTGCGTCGTGGGCTGTCGATGGAATATTCCCGAACTTTCTGCTTCTTGACGTAGTCGAGCTCTTTAGCTAGCTGTTCGTACTGTTGCTCCACCTTTTCCACTTGAAATTCTACTTTATCGAATTTCGCTTCGAACTTTTGACCTATTGTCTCGATTTGATCTCTAAAAATCGAACTTTGGGAATTAAGCTTCGTTTTGAGTTTATCGTCCAAGCTTCCGAGTTGCTTCTCTAGAGCATTATTTTGTTCATCGAATTTGCTTTCGAGAACGTTCTTTTGTTCCTCAAAAGCGTTTCTTTGTTCTTTCTGGCCGCTCTCCAGTTTCTCGAATTTCCGCAGAAGCAACTTCATTTAAGCGGGCATTTCATCGGCAGTACTTACTGTGCTTTGTTGCTGTTCTTTTTGCAACAGCATCGTGTCTGAGTCCCCACCTTCCTCGGTAATAGCGTCCTGGAGTCGGAGCAACAATTCCCTTTTTAGCCCCGAAGTCTGGAGGTTTCTTTTACCCAATTCAACTTTGAACTCAGCTGTTGTCAATTGTTCAATTTTCCGACCCATTTTTAATTATTTTCACACAATTTTCACAACACAATCAGTTTATGTTTTATATCTGTTCCAGAAAATCCACTCGCGAATAAACAAATCACTGACACCGTTTTTATAACTTAGTTAATTATAGCTTTATCGCACAATCAGTTTCAATATATCGGGAATATTCCACAATCAAATTTGTATGAGTCACCGACACTGTTTATACACACGATATCTCTCGAAAACTCCACTGCAAAAGCAAATCGTTTTAGTCACCGACGCTATTTACGCGCACTTTCTCTAGAAATCTCCACTTAAAACTGTTTGACACACTAACACTGTTCCGGAAAATTCCACTGTAGAATTTAACCGCACAATTATGAGTTTTATCCCCAATTTCTGACACCAATGTAATATTTTCGGCCTGGGGTTCGTTGAATAAAACTCAATTTCACTTTTATAATTACACAATGGAACACTTTATTTATCAAACAAAACTTATTTAAATTCGAATCACACTGTTATTCAACTTTACTACTTAGAATTCAACACTTTATTTCAATTCAATCACTTTTCACTTTATAGCCGATTTTCACAAGTCCACGTTTTAAATATAACTGTCCCGTACGAGTCTGTCACACGTGTATTTATACAAAATTAAGCACCTTCTAGTACGTTCCATACTTCCCCCTTGGTAATTTTTCATTGATACTCTTCCGCTGAATTCCAAAGAGGGGAAATCTAAATTCGAACTTCGAATATGACAGCTGCTGTCAGATGACTGAAATGACAGTTGGGTATGTTCGTTTAGTGAATCGAGCGGGTGCGTTTGTAGAGTGAATCGATGGGTGCATTCAGCTACTCCTGCGAGTTGTTTTATTTCTTGTCGCCATATAAAAATATTATGTACAGGATGTTTCCTAATTCGATGCCAATACTTTGTGATATGATTTTTATGTTTAATTGAAGAAAAATCGTTCCACAGTATGGGCCTATCTCTAGTTTTGATATCATTTATTGGGAATTTAAGAAAACACCTACTTTGAGATACCTTGACCCATACTAACACAAATATCTCCGCTAGTACATACAACAGGAACCTAATTTAAGATTTAAATTTTAGAAGAAATAATACTTCTTTTAATTGTATTGAAAAAAATGTATGGCTTTTTTAACTTTTGAGATATTTGCTCTTAAGTCGGATCCTTTTCCCCTGCCCATGACATTTTTTTGACTTTGGAGTCACATTTTTGCAAAAAATGTGTTATAAACATATCGGTAATTTTTTTTTTCTGGTAAACCTAACAATACTTAAGCAAAATTGCTGCAACAAAATACCTGAAAAACGCACAGATTTTACAATACTTGGGAAAAGCCGACGCAGGTAAAATTAAGAAAAATTATTTTAACGAAACCGCGCTAGTTATAACCGTAAATATTATTTGGTACCTATTTTAATAACCGCAGTTGACAATAAGAACGATTTTTTGAACGTATTAATAATTTGCGTATGTTTTAGGGAATGCATTTTTATTAAACTACCTGATAAAACCGTAATTCCTTTACCGTTTTTCTGTCAAATCCCAAAAAAGGTTAAGTTTGGGATTGGCGCCTGGTTTGAAAATTTACCTAACGAAAATTGTATAAAAGGTTAGAAAACAAAATTAAATCCATTCGTTTAATTTTTGAAGCCGAGATTACACAACAGTTGTTAAGAAAAACCCTACTTGAAATGGCATCTTTTACAAACGAAGAATACGCGGATATTATTTACGTTTATAAGATGTACAACGGGAGTTCTAGTAGAGCACGGCAAATATACCATGAGCTCTATCCTAACCAAAGAATACCTAATCCCCGTGTATTTAGAAATTCGTTTCGAAGGCTTCGCGAAACGGAATCTGTTTCAACAAGACGACCTAACGCAGGGGCTTCACCAGGAAAGAGTTGCGGTTGATGAAAGAATACTGGAAGCTGTTACAAATGATCCGTCAATCAGCATCAGGCGCTTGTCTTTGCGATTCAACGTTTCAACACATAAAATTTTTCGTCTCCGGCATACCTGCAAAATTTGTTTTCATACCACCAAACACCTGTGCAGGAACTGCTTCCGAATGATTTGGAGCCGAGACTTGAGTTTTGCAACTGGTTGTTAGAGCGGAGCTTCAATGACAACGGTTTTATTAGCAGAATCCTTTGGACGGACGAATCTAAATTCAATAAGGATGGGATCACAAATTTTCAGAATCTACACACATGGGCTGAGGAAAACCCACAACAGAGTGACAGAGTAACAGAGGACAGAGTCATCATTTCAACACAAATTCAGGATCAATTTGTGGGCAGGTGTAATTGGAAACAACTTAATCGGTCCCTTCAAACTGTCACGCAACCCACACTAAATTCTACAAACTATCTGGAGTTTCTATGGGAGGATGTTCCACTTACTGAACAGGATTGGGCCTAGCATACTAAGGTTGCATAGTTGAGAATTGGCTAGACGAAAAGTACATTGGTCGTTGGATAGGAAAAAATGGACCAGTTCACTGGCCTGCAAGATCTCCGGACCTTATTATTATGGATTTCTTTTTGTGGTGGAGAATGAAAGAACTTGTTTACTCTACCAAAATATAAACTTTAAATGATTTAGAAGAGCGTATTCCCAAGCCTCGTTACAAGTGAGGCAGCAGTTAACTTAATAAACGTTGACAGCGCAATCCAAAAACGGTCTCTAGCATGCACACAAAATCGTGGGGACACTTTGAGCACCTCATTTGATTGCTTGGTCACCTCAATAAAAAAAAAATTATAAACCAAACACAGCATTTTTATTCCGAATAATGGGAATTGATAACTATGCATCGACTTTTTCTTAATTTTCCTTACTACGGCTTTTCCCAAGTATCGTAAGATCTGTGCGTTTTCAGGTATTTTGTTGCAGCAATTTTTGTTAAGTATTGCTAGGTTCACCAGCAAAAAAATATTACCGATATGTTTATAGCACATTTCTTACAAAAATGTGACTCCAAAGTCAACAAAATGTCATGGGCAGGGAAAAAGGATCCGACTTAAGAACAAATATCTCGAAAGTTAAGAAAGCCATAAATTTGTTTTGATACAGTTATAATTGTTTTAATACAGTTAAAAGAAGTGCTATTTTTAAGTTCTAAGTTCCTGTTGTATGTACTAGCGAAGATATTTGTGTTAGTATGGGTCAAGGTACCTCAAAGTAGGTGTTTTATTAAATTCCCAATAAGTGATATCAAAATTACAGATAGGCCCATACTGTGGAACGATTTTTCTCCTCAATTAAACCCAAGAATCATATCCCAGAGTATTGGCATCGAATTAGGAAACACCCTGTATATATATATAATATATATTATATATATAATATATATTATATATATAATATATCATATATAATATATATATTATATTATAATATTATTATAACATTGAACAAATTATTTTTATTGCAATATATGTTATATGGAAATTATAATAATAGCAATAATAATAATAATAATAATCATAAAAATAGAAATAATAATTATAATAATAATGATAATAATACCTAATATAAAAATAATAATAATTTTAAAAATATCATTAATAAAATTATGATAATAAAAGCAATAAAAATAATAATAATAAAGTTATTTCAATAATATCTTATAATAATCAGTTGCAAAACTTTTCATACTTCTCCGTAATAACTATTCGAAATATCATTTTAAGCCGCAAACATCTTTCTTTGAGATTCTCTTTGCAAGTGCAAGGGAAGCTCCTCCATTTGGTTCGCAATCTAGTTCACCCGTCAGAGTGGAAAAGCTTTTTTTGGTCACTTGCTTCTTTTCGCTTTAAGAGTTCATTAGCTTCATTCATTCATTCTTCGTTAGAGTTCATTCATAAGCTTTCTCCCTTAAATTTGTCTTGTCAATTTGGGCTTCCGTTTGAAAAGAATTATTATTAAGGAAATTTTTTTTTTTTTTTTTTGTGGGTAGGAAAAACCTTCATAGGCACTACGAGGACCGGCCGCGCGTGCTCATAGTAGTGTGACATTCTTGCTCACTAAAAAACCTCCCATTTTCCGTCAGACTACGACTAAGTTTCCTTAACAAGTAGTTCAAGCTTCTGTAATAATCGCGTGTGGCAGGCTGCCTTCCAACGAAGGCACCTACAATACCATCAATTTATGCGGTTTCATCTTATGCTGCTAGATCTAACGGTCTCATTCGTTGTAGTCGGCGCGTAAGATTTGTCTGATCCAAAGTTCGGATAATTTCATTGTTGCAGTGTCCGCGAAGACGAGTACCAGGTTTGCGAGCAAAGTTTGTTACCTCGTCAGACACGGTTGCGATTCCTAGATCTCGGTGTAGATCGCTATTTCTTATATACCATGGAGCATTAACGATTGCTCTGAGTGTCTTATTTTGAAAAGTTTCTAAAATAGATATATTGCTTGGTTTAGTACAACCCCAGAGTTGTATACCGTACGTCCAAGATGGTTTTAGCACTTGCTTATACAAAAGCAGTTTGTTATATATGCTTAGTTTCGAAAATCTTCCGATAAGCCAATTCATTTCCCTTAACTTGATTTCGAGCTCGTCGCGTTTCTTTTTAACGTGCGGCTTCCATTTAAGTTTTGCGTCTAGAGTCATTCCTAGATATTTCGCTTCATTTGAGTACGGGATTTGTACCGAGTTAATGAATAAAGGTTTGTTGTTTATCTTTTTATAAGTAAAGTTAACATGCGTTGACTTAGTCTCGTTAAAGACAACTCGCCAGCTCTTCGTCCAGTCGCATATTTTGTCTAAAGCGCGCTGGAGTTTCCCTGTTGATAATTCAACTGTCGTATCAATAGCGAGAATAGCAGTGTCGTCTGCGAACGTAGCTAAAATTGTTCCCTCATCGTGGGGTATGTCTCTTGTATAGAGCAAAAATAATATTGGGCCGAGAACGCTTCCTTGCGGGACACCGGCATTTATCTCTTTGAATTCCGAGTACTCATTTTCGTACCTTACACGAAAGATTCTGTCTTTAAGGTAAGACTCTAAGATTCTATAGAGTTTTTCTGGTAAGCAAAGCCTTAATTTGTACTTCAGGCCTTCGTGCCATACCTTGTCGAAGGCTTGCGATACGTCGAGAAAAGCACTAGTACATATCTTTTTCGCTTCCAGAGCTTTTTCGATTTCGTTTGTTATAAGATAGACCTGGTCGATTGTTGAATGTTTTCTTCTAAATCCGAATTGGTGATCCGGAATCAATCGTCTTTCTTCAATGATTGGTTGCAACCTTTTAAGCAATAGTTTCTCGAACACCTTAGCTATTATCGGCAGTAGCGAAATAGGTCTGTATGACTTTTTGTCGTTCGGACATTTTCCTGGTTTCGGAACCATTATGACCTCGGCCACTTTCCATTGCCTTGGAACGTATAAAACTCTCATGGAAGCGTTAATGATATAGAGTAGCTTGACCAAAGCTTTTTTCGGTAGCTCCTTTAGAATTTCGCTGGTAATTAAGTCGTAGCCAGGGGCTTTGTTGCTTTTCAGATTATTTATGGTTTGACGAAGTTCAGCCAATGACACGGTTTTTATTCTATAATTATCTTGTACCGCATAGGGATTGAGCTCCTCGACCAACGGTTCCCCGTCAAACGGTTTGAATGTTTCTTCTAGGTAATCTGCAAATAAATCCGCTTTTTCTTTGTCTTCTCTTGCCCATTCGCCGTTGGCTTTTCTTAATGGCGCAGAGTGTGCTATAGGCTTCTTAACGGACTTGACTCCTTTCCAAAGAGAGTAGTTCGAACCTTTATCGGCAGTCAAACTTTCGAGGTAAGCAGCAGTCTTGCGACTTTTAAAGTCTTGAAGTTCGTGCTTCAGTTTGTTACAAAGGTGATTCAAGATGGTCTTATCCGGGGGTGCTCGCGAACGTTGCCATCTCTTGCGCGCTCTCCTTCTTTCGCATATTAGCTCTTCTATTTCTTGTGGATATATTGTTCCGCTGTTTGATAGTTCGGATCTCCGAAAAGAATTCAGCGCTCTGAATAACTCTCACGAGTTTTTCTATTTCGTCTTCTATTTCAAGTGGCGTTTTGAGCGGTACATTTAAAGCTATGTTTTCTTTGCAGTATTTTCTAAAGCCATCCCAGTCGGTGTTGTTGTTAGTTAATCTAGGCGCTCTATTCTTTTTCGCTAGGCTTCCGCCGATTTTCAAAAGAACTGCCGAGTGATCTGAACAGAGATCAAAGCGTTCTTCTACGTTCGTAAGGTAACAAGGTACCCCCTTGGCGATAAAGAAGTCGACGAGATCAGGTATTTTATTTCTGTCGGTTGGCCAATATGTTGGCTTTCCCGTCGATAAGAAGATCACACCGCGTTTTGTACTTGCTTTAAAGAGGGCTCTGCCTCTTGTTGAATTGCACCGTGAGCCCCAAAAAGAATTTTTCGCGTTAAAGTCCCCGCCGATGATAAAGTTTGACCCAAGTGAATCAAAGAGCAGAGCAAGATCTTCATCTGCCAGCCGATACTGCGGAGGAAAATAGCTCGTCGCGATGTTGTAATTTATGTGACTTAATTTTACTGAGACTGAGGTTATTTGCATAGAGTCAAGTTCTATTTCTTCGTTTTTGGAGTGCTTTATGCAGTCTTTAATGTAGAGAGAGGATCCACCTCTCGAAATTTCTGAAGGATGATGCGCGTGATAGTCAATGTAACCTTTTATTTTGCGTGCTGAACCCTTTTTAAAGTGGGTTTCCGAAATCAGGCATATGTCTACATTATTCTTCCGTAGGAATACTTCTAGTTCGTCAATTTTTTGCAAAAGGCCGTTTGCATTCCATGTAATTATTTTGATTGACTTTCCCATATTCATGATTTTTTATTAAATGTTTTTCGAGGTTTAAACTCGAGCTCGCTCAATTTGTTGAATATTACTTGATTAAGTTTCGCCTGTTGCTCAAACTTTTCTAAAATCATGCCTAGAATTTAAAAGACCGAATCTGATGCGGCCGATTGTGGCTTACTTTCACGTGACGCGACTTGAGCGTACGATCTTGGACCAACAAGTGTGGATTCTCCCTTTTGACTCCAGTGGGAACTAGGATCAGCGACGTTTTCTTGCGCATTTTGAATATTGCCTTTAATCAAACCCTTATCCCTTGTCGACTTAGGGGTTTTTGGCTTATCTACTTTAGGAGGTTTTAGGCTTGGGCCTTTATTTTCAGTATTTTTCTTCGGAGCTTCATGCCGTTTTTGCAACTCAATGGCAATTTCGCAACCTGGGTAGCTCGCTGGGTGACTTCCCCTGCAATTGGCACAAACCGCGGGGGCCTGACTGCTGACATTGCAATCCGTCGAGAGATGTTCGCCGGCGCATTTTACGCATCGCGGCTTTTTCTGGCAGTA
This sequence comes from Neoascia interrupta, assembly GCA_947623515.1. Classification (NCBI taxonomy): domain Eukaryota; kingdom Metazoa; phylum Arthropoda; class Insecta; order Diptera; family Syrphidae; genus Neoascia; species Neoascia interrupta. The sequence goes on along the minus strand of OX392463.1, from coordinate 71,874,391 downwards.
CGCTTGCGTATGTCGGAAACCCTGGCATCGCTTACATTGGGGAACTAGCCTGTTGCCCTTCCGCTTGGGCTCGATTTTTACCTTGATGTTAAGGATGGATTTAATTTTGTAGATTTCGTTAATATTTTCAGTTCTATCAAAAGAAAGCATAAAAATTTGCAGGCCGCGTCGGACAACAGCGGAATCTTTGCCTTCGTCCGTACGTTGCTTCTCTTTCTTTATTATGTTCACGGCGTCAAGAATTTTAAAGCCTTGGGCTTGAACGTCTTGTATTATTTCGTCCTTGGTACAGGATGGGTGTAGTCCTCTCGCTATAACCCGCAGCGGCTTTTCGAGGTGATTTTCATAAGTAAACCATTGGATTTTCTCTAAATTCAACTTTTGTGACAGTGACCGATAGGCATCAGAGTCATCGACGTTAACTTTCCATACGTTGTTTCGAAGTGATGTTAAGTTATATTTCGTCCCAAGAGTATTTTTAAGGATGTTTCGCAACTTTCCGTAGTCCGCGATCCCAACGACATTTATTGCAGGTGGTGGGCGGTTTTTTTCTTGGGGTATTCCTGTCGCTTTGCTTGATACGACTGGTGTTTCTTCTTTTTGCTGCACGGTTTCTACTTCGGGTGAAGAACCGGCCTTTCGTTTCTTGGTAAGCCTTTTCCTAAAAACCGGATTCGTTTCGCGTGCAAGTTCTTCCTCGTCCGTCAGGTTTCCGTCATTCACATTGACGTTTCGGCGTTTCCTCGCATACTATAGTACCACGGGGGTTCCTTAAGGGTTCATTTTCTTTACTTAATATTAGGGAAAATATTAAGATAAAATTAAAATGCAAGCCAACTTTATAATTGCTCCTTGAGCCAAGTGTAGGAGCTGTGGAAATGTGTGGAGCTGTGGAAGGCTGCTTTTAATATTCTTTGATTTGAAGAATGAGGTTGTTTTAGAATAGATCATAAATTAAGGCACTAGCAGGAACTACATTAATTAGGTTATTTATTTCCGAGGCTTGTTCGTGTCGTCCAACAACGGGAGCAGTCTTGAAAATGTGTACGACTTTGTGCAGCTACTGGATCCACTTGGCAGTGTTTTCTTTGACCGAAGGTAACTGCTTTTATGCCTATCCTATCTCAATCACAAAACGCTTGGGTCGATACTGAGATCTGAGGATCTAATATTATCATATTATATAAATAATTCTTAACTTGTAAACAACATACTGAGTTGGCTCAGGATTTCCTGCCAAAGCCCCATACGGATGGCCCGATTCTAATAACTTTTGTGGTGAATGCTCCACATGCTGGCCTTTCCCTCACGAACTCAATCAAATTTTCTAAAGAACAGTATAATGGTCCTGTTAAACATGTTTATATTTAAAATTAATTGAAGGGTTGTGTGTGGTTAGTGTGTGTGCTTACTACGCCGGAGGTCTGGGTTCGAATCCTGCCATCGTCACCTGAAAAAAAAAGACTTGTTCTTTTTCACGGTCCCCACCTCCGCGAGGGTCTGACAAGCCCTCCGAGAGTATCATTTGTCTGGAAAAAACTTCTCAAAGTGCCGTTCGGATTCGGCAAAAAATTGTAGGTCCCCTTACATGTAAAGAAATTAACACACCAGCATACATTGTTGAGAAGTTGGCCCTGGTTCACCCCGAGCTGTTGCGCCACTCTATTTATTTATAATTGAAGGGTTAAAATGGAAGATCCCTTAATTTCCCTTAAGTTTTAAGTGCTTAAAACCTTACTATCAAAAAACCAGAGACTAAAGCACTGGAACACTCGAAGGCCTTGAATTAGCTTAACAAAGCTTTATGTTATTGCATTGCCAGAAAGACCCAACACGATTGAAACACCAAAAACAATACCCCAGATCTCTTTATTATGCTTACCTACGGCATCTTCGGGAAAAATTTCAGCGGGACTTGAAGCTGCTGGTGTTGCTGATTTTTTCCTCTTATCGACAGTTTCTTCAACACATTTACCAAGAAAAAATTACAAAGACAAAACATCAATCAATTATGATGAAGAAAAGAAGCCATCAAGTGTTCGCGTACTATATGTTTGAAAAGAAATGAACCCCATTTATCTGACAAGACATGAACTTTCACATTTATTCTTATTTTTAAAATGATATTTTTAAAATTTAAAGTTTGGTTTTATATTATAATATAAATATTCTAAACTATCTTTAAATATAGTTTAATATTTTGATAAGCTATCTAAAATAACCACAAGGTTCTAAAGTGGAATTAAATGCTGATTAATTATTAACTAATCAGAATATAGTTGTTGTGTAGGGCACTAATCAGAATATAGCCTTCACTCAAAAAAACACAAAAGCTGGAGCTAAATGCTTTTGGTGACTTCTTTTAATGATCCGATAAGGTTAAATTGAAATCACCCAATTCATAGTTTTAAATGGCACTTAATTTAAGGTCACAAAGTAGTTGGTATTTAGTGCTGTAACTCAGTAATAATAAGTCTATCAACTCAAAATAGTCTGCCTGGGTCGTTATAATTTCAGAAAAGCCTTAAATAAAGACACAAGTTTCTACTTGGGTAGTCGGAGAGCTGATCAACATTTTTTTTTACTGATTTCAAAAACTTTCTAACCTTTATAAGTTTGGTGTCCTGATTGAGAAGATCACAAAAATATTATTCTGCCGCCTGGTAGGCGGGGCCTCTGGGAGATGCACCGACTTAAAGTTGTACAAAAAAGGACGAAAGTTAACCCTTCCTTTGCAAATTCAGTACCGAGCATTCCACTAATCTTGCGTGATAGCTTTGCGTGACCATGTAAATCCATCAATATATGAGCAAAAAAGCTATTGGACTTAAATGGAGTCTGCAGCCTTACATGACACATTGGCTTTTCACAGCCGTGATTTGACCAATCCTACTATATGGCGTGGCAGTATGGTGACTTAATCTCAACGTTTTGAGAAAAATACAAAGGCAAGCATGCATCTGCATTATTGGTGGCCTAAGAAACACGCCTACTGATACGCTCAAAATCCTATTGAACCTTACCACCTTAAATATCTTTGGTAAGCAAATAGCTACTACAATGGTGTGATTACACCTAAGGACATGCCAATATTCTAAACGAGCTGTATTATACATCCACGAACCGGGATTATACTTCACCTTCATACTTCCCAGAGGAAAACTTCGAAGCCCTGATTCCGAAAAGAGACTTGTGGTACGGTGGTAATATATCCTTTGGTAACGCCATACACTTTAACACAGACGGATCATAGACGAAAGATGGTGTAGGAAGTAAGCTACCATATTCTCTGAGTGTCTTTATTCAAATAAATCTCATAGACTACCTATCAATGCAGTACCTTCCAAGCAAAAAAAAATGGCGGATAACGAAGCTCTGTCCTGATTAAAGTGGAATGTGATATTCTCCCGTGATGTCTGTATCTTCAGGGATAGCCAGGGCCCTCACCAAGGAAATCCATAATAGGCTTCTACTTCTACAACTATCTAAGTGACCTCAGTGAGACACCGGTCAAAAAGATACTAGAATTCACTGGCATGACTGACTGGCTGTCATAAAATTCACGCCAACCCCCTCCCTTGTTACATACCTACGTGGCAGTACAATGGGCCTACTTTGGCCTCAGTGCACCTAAAAGCCACTTACCTACCTACCTACCAAGTATTGTAAATGTTTAAAGATACTACCGCGTTTAATCAAAAAGTGAGATCTTAAACGCACTCACCCCGAACGTTTATCTAAAGTAATTGTAAGCCTATTTGATATCGACCGTGTAGTGTTCAATATGAGATCTCAAGTTCAAGAAAGTTTAAAGCTGTTATCTCTATAGATATTTTGATGGCGTTTTAATTCAAAAGCCTTTCGAACTAGGCGAGGAATACAACAAGGCTTGCGAGCAAGAAATTCAGCCTCGTCAAAGCGTATCCAATGACCCAATATGAGGCCAGAATATTACATTGGTGTCAGAAATGGGGGATAAAACTCATAATTGTGTGGGTAAATTCTACAGTGGAATTTTCCAGAACAGTGTTAGTGTGTCAAACAGTTTTAAGTGGAGTTTTCTAGAGAAAGTACGCGTAAATAGCGTCGGTGACTAAAACGATTTATTTTTGCAGTGGAATTTTCCAGAGATATCGTGTGTGTAAACAGTGTCTGTGACTCAAATTTGAGTGTGGAATATTCCGGATATATTGAAACTGATTGTGCGATAAAGCTACAATTAACTAAGTTATAAAAACGGTGTCAGTGATTTGTTTATTCGCAAGTGAGTTTTCTGGAACAGATATAAAACATAAACTGATTGTGTTGTGAGAATTGTGTGAAGACAATTAAAAATGGGTCGAAAAATTGAGCAATTGACAACAGCTGAGTTAAAAGCAGAATTGGGTAGAAGAAACCTCCAGACTTCGGGGCTAAAAAGGGAATTGTTGCTCCGACTCCAGGACGCTATTACAGAGGAAGGTGGATACCCAGACACGATGCTGTTCGAAGTTCAAGAAGAACAGCAACAAAGCACAGTAAGTACTGCCGATGAAATGCCCGCTTTCATGAAGTTGCTTCTGGACAAATTTGAGAAGCTGGAGAGCGGCCAAAAAGAACAAAAGAATGCTTTCGAAGAACAAAAGAACGCTCTCGAAGAAAAGCTAGATACTAAGTTCGATGAGCAGAAGAAAGCTCTAGAAAGCAAACTTGATTCCCAGAATGCGTTTTTTGAGGAAAAGTTGCAGGCAGTAGATCAAAGAATTGAAAGCGTGGAGGAAAAATTCTCTGAAGTCGAATCGGAAGTAGAATAACTGGCTAAGGAGCTGGAGTTGGTTAAGAAACAGAAAGTGCGAGAATATTTGCCCCGACGGTTCACGACGCAAAGAAATGCAGCCGCCTGTCTTCGATGGCCAAACATTGTGGCCTATTTATAAGAGACAATTCGAAGCTGCAGCGTTGACAAACAACTGGGACAACGAAAATAAATCAATTCCTCTCACGCTTGCGCTCAGAGGAACAGCTGCCGAATTGCTGCAGACCATCCCTGAAGAAAACCAGAAGGATTATGATGCCATGGTGAAGGCCATCGAGATGAGGTTTGGCGACGACCACATGCAGCAAGTTTACCGGGTACAGTTGCGCCGAAGAGTTCAGACAAGGGGTGAGACGCTTCAACAGCTGCAAGCCGACATCGAGCGATTAGCGAATTTGTCCTATCCCAACACCAGCAGGGAGATAATAAACGAGTTGGCAACCGATGCGTTTACTAATGCCATTGCGGATGGAAAGCTACAAATGGCTGTAAGAAAGGCAGGTAAGAAGACTCTCGCTGAAGCACTAGCATTTGCCCTGACAATGGAAGCAGCTGACCAAGCTTCGCAAGGTTGCCATCGCATAAGGGAAATGGCTACGCTAGAATGCTCATGTCAGCGCGTGGAAATGGAGAGATAAAACACGAACAGCGGTCGAGGACAAATAAGGTGCTGGAATTGCAACAAGTGGGGACACCTGCAGCGACAGTGCCGAGCCTCAGCTAGACAAGCGGACTGCCCACATTGCGCTTGAAGGAGGCAGAATGAAGAAGGATCTGGCACGATGTCGGGGCAGAAGTTGGTTGATGGAATCGACGCCCCCAGGATCGTCATCCAAGTCTCGCAAACAAAACTCTGCAACAAAAGTCTGACAGTAGAGGCAATCATCGCCAACAGAAAATGTGTGGCCACTATTGACACAGGTGCCACGGCCTCCATCATCCGAAGAGACCTTGGTCAGACGTCCTGGCTACATAACACCAGCTACTACAGTCTGAAGACAGCTACAGGAGAAGCGGCCAAAGTATACGGGGAGGTGCAGCTGCAGATACAACTACAGGGATTGACCTTCTCACATGCATTCTTGGTAGGCGACATATGCGACGAATGCATCATTGGAGTGGACTTCATAAAGGCACATGAGGTAATTCTTGACCTTCGAATGCAGGTATCGAACCGTCGAGATCCCTATGGTATACGGAAACGACAACGCTCTGAATCTTCGAGCAATACTGGGAGGCGATGAAGTTCTGCGGCCCTCTTCAGAGGCAGTTCTTTGGACACGTTTGGAGGGTGATCCTGGGAACCACCGATTCTATCTCATCGAGCCAGATAACAAAAGTGAATTTAAAGGTTACGTCGTGGGAAAAATTCTTGCAGAGCCCAAGAACAACATGGTGCCGGTAAGACTGATGAACCCAAATAAGAGCACCGTTCAGCTCAGACAAGGAGAGGTGATCGGAAGATGTGTGCCCGTTGCAGCCATTTCGACAATAGCTGAGAGTGAGCCTGCAAGTCCTGTCTCTCCATCAAAATTGGCCGAGGTATGTGAGACTATACTCGGAGACTGCGAGCTAAATCAGGAGCAGCGAACCCTAGCGAAAAATCTCATTGGCGAGTTTACTGATGTATTTGCCTCACAGGATGGAGACTATGATCGAACACACTAAGTACAACACCGCTTAGACACCGGAGATGCTAGACCAATCCGCCAACCTGCCAGACGACTTCCATTAGCTAAACAGGACGAGGCCGCCGAGATGATATCGACCATAGAAAAAGAAGGTTTGATCGAAAGCTCGAGAGGTCCGTGGGCGTCGCCTGTCTTACTGGTGAAAAAGAAAGACGGCAGTACTCGATTCCGCGTGGATTACCGGAGGCTTAACGATGTCACGAAGAAGGACAGCTACCTTTTACTTCGAATCAATGGCACACTGGACACACTCTCTGGAGCGAAATGGTTTTCCACCCTTAACCTGAAAAGAAGCTACTGGCAGGTACAGATCCATCCAGAAGACAAAGAGAAGACCGCTTTCACAACTGACAATGGACTATGGCAGTTTACAGTAATGCTATTTGGTCTGTGTAACGCTCCGGCCACCTTTGAGCGTCTTATGGAACGTCTCCCACATGGTCTGACGTGGAAAACCTGCCTGGTATATTTGGATGACGTCATCGTTTTGGGAAAGACTTTCGCTGAACATCGCGACAACTTGGGGCAAGTGTTCTTACGACTTCGATCAGCACACTTGAAGCTCAATCCGAAGAAGTGCGCGCTCTTCAGAGCAGAATTTAAGTATCTGGGGCATGTGATATCGACGGATGGAGTGAAGACGGATCCAGAGAAAATCAAAGCTGTGAAAAGTTGGCCAGTTCCCAAGGACAAACACCAGCTAAGGAGCTTTCTGGGATTCTTTCAAAGATTTCGCCGGAATTGCAAAGTGTCTGCACCAGTTCACTAAGAAAGGAAGTCAATTTAAATGGTCAGGTGAGTGCGAAAGAAGCTTTCAGCATCTGAAGCAGCGACTTTGCGAAGCACCGGTACTAGCTTACCCCATTCCTGGCAAGACATTTATTGTGGACGCAGACGCTAGCAATGTTAGTGTTGGCGCAGTATTGTCGCAGTTACACGATGGGCAGGAGAAAGTCGTAGCATACTTCAGTAAAGTTCTTACCCGACCAGAGAGAAATTATTGTGTTACCAGGCGAGAACTCCTGGTAACACAAGAGAAACATTTCCAGAAGTACCTGAGCGGCCAGAAGTTCATCTTGCGTACCGACCACGCCACGCTCAAATGGTTACTGCAGTTTTAAAATCCTGAGGGCCAAGTCGCAAGATGGATCGAGCGATTGCAGGATTATGACTTCGAGATACAACATCGCAAGGGAAGACTGCACTGCAGAGCGGACGCATTATCCCGGAGACTATGTGAGCCCAATTGTAAGCATTGTGTGCGACAGGAGGAAAAGGACGAATGTACTGTCCAGAGAGTAAGAGCCGAACCTGCATAAGGCTGGAGTACTGAGGAACTTCGCAACGCACAACAAGAAGACAATGACATTGAGCCAATTCTTGCATGGAAGGAATCTATGGAGAAACCGAGCGCAAGGGATATATCCGACAGAAGTCCCACATTAATGGCATATTGGGCGCAGTGGGACTCTCTTCATGTACAAGATGGCATGCTGCGAAGAAAATGGGAAATGCCGGATGGGAAATCCTTTAAAATGCAGCTTGTGGTTCCACGGTCGAAGTCCAGGAGATTCTACGGGAAATGCAAGATGGAGTGTCTGGTGGGCACTTGGGCATCAACAAAACCCTGGAAAAAGTACGGGAACGTTTTTATTGGCCGAATGCAAGAAGCAACGTTGGGACCTGGTGTCGGAAGTGTTCTACTTGTGCTGCTAATAAGGGCCCCAAAGTCAAAACCAGGGGTAAAATGCACTAGTACAATGTGGGTGCCCCCTTTGAAAGGATCGCCGTCGACATCGCAGGACCGTTTCCGGAAACTGAAAGCGGTAATCTTTACATCCTGGTTATTGCCGATTACTTCAGCAAGTGGCCCGAGGCATTTGCGATCTCAAATCTAGAAGCGAAAACCGTTGTCGACCAGATAGTGGACCACTGGGTGTGCAGGTTCGGAGTGCCAATGAAATTACATTCCGACCAAGGAAGAAACTTCGTGTCGAAGATATTCCAGGAAGTATGCGCAACAATCGGACTACAGAAGACACGGATCACACCTCTTCACCCACAACCAGATGGAATTTTGGAACGCTTCAACAAGACACTGAAGGAACATCTCTCTAAAGTCATGGACGAGAATCAACGGGATTGGGATCGGCGAATACCTTTATTCCTCATGGCCTACCGAAATGATATTCACAGTACAACTGAATATACTCCATCTGAAGTTTTATTTGGACGAGCTGCCAGGCTACCCAGTGAGCTTAAATTCGGATTTCCCACTGAAGACCCAACATGCGAGGAGGAATACGTGGTTGAAATTAGAGAAAGGATTAATGACATCCATCAGAGAACTAGAAGCAATATTATATTTGCAAGCGACCGCATGAAGACGAGATACGATGCGCGAGCAACGGCACCTTAGTTCAATGAAGGAGATCTGATATGGCTCTACAACTCACATCGTAAAAAGGGAAGATCGCCAAAGCTTCAGAAGGACTGGGAAGGTCCCTACCAAGTTGTAACGCGAATTGATGATGTCGCATTCCGAATCCAAAGAGGGCCAAGAGCGAAGATGAAAGTTGTCCATGTTGATCCATGTCCATGTCCCCTCCTTGGAATTCAGCGGAAGAGTGCCAATGGAAGATTACCAAAGGGGTAGTATGGAACGTACTAGAAGGTGCTTAATTTTGTATAAATACACGGGTGACAGGCTCGCACGGGACAGTCATATTTTGAACGTGGACTTGTGAAAATCGGTTATAAAGTAAAAAGTGATTGAATTGAAATAAAGTGTTGAATTCTAAGTAGTAAAGTTGAATAACAGTGTGATTTGAATTTAAATAAGTTTTGTTTGATAAATAAAGTGTTCCATTGTGTAATTATAAAAGTGAAATTGAGTTTTATTCAACGAACCCCGGGCCAGAATATTACAATATAGTATAAACAAAAAACATGATAAAGAAAATGAGTTCCCAAACATCTGCGATGTATTGAATGAATTCGAGGAGTTTTACCCATCGAATTTTTTAGCTCTTTGCATAGAGCTCTCGATTCCAGCAACCACAATATCCCGTTGAGCAATCGCTTTGCACTTTACGAAAAGTTATGACATGTTTAAGATCTACCATGACTGATGAAAGACTTGCTTCAATGTGTATGATCCAGATAATTGACCGATTTGGAAAAGATCATAGGCGAATGCAGTTGTTGTTCGCTAAGCAATAAATGTTCTTCGTATGTGTTTATATATAAATTTTTTTTTGCCCATACAACTTAAAAAAGTTAAAAACAAGTGAGTAAGTGCAAGAGTTTGTCTGTGACAAACTTCTATGTACCCGACCCTATATATGTACCGTGTAACACCAAATCTTAAAGTTTCTTGGGCCAAATTCATATATAGTTTGAATAGGTCACGCCCCCAAAAGTGGACATGAGCTTAAAATTAAAATCAATTAATTGTTATTTCGTTAGACTCATGAGAAAATACGGTAAAAGACAAAATTATTTCAGAAAAAAAAACAGTTTTTTCCTAAAAACGCCCGGGCGGAGCTCAAAACTCAATACAAATTGAGCTATTTTAGCAAAAAGTAATATCTTTAATATTTTTCATAAAGTTTTTTTTTCGAATTGGAGTGAGCTTTCCGAGAAATCGGGTTTTTTTAAGATCTAACATGTTAAAAGTGGGCATACTCAATATTGTGTGCGGTCCACGTGGCCGCCGACGGATAGAGTCAATTTTCACACTTTGTCTGTGCAACAAAAGAAACAAGTCGTGTACCAAGTTTCAGCTCTCTAGCTTGATTTGTAAAAACTAAAACCTTCACACATAGAGACGGACATGGCTTAATCGATTCATCGTATCTTTAAAAGGTCTTAAGGGTTTACGATAATTATTTCACTGTGTTACAAACTATGCATTAAAATTAATATACCCTCGGTCAGGTGTAAAAAAAAAAACAATCAAAAAAAAAAAAAATAAAATAATTGCAAATTGCATATTAATTTTTTGTTTGCCCCTTTCCCCTGGAATCCTGTGGGCGCCTACGGCTCGCATATAGCCGATTTTTCCCGCTGACGTTTGCTGACAGTGAAATTGACACTAATGTGCTCCCTTTAACGGTAAGCGATGCTTCTTCTTGTTTGCCCAACAAAAGACTGCCTAAAGCTACAAGGGATCAAATATACGACAGGTGTTTGGAGTGGAAAGCTCTCTTTGGAAGACTGGAGGTAGTTTATCACCTTTTTTTGAAGTAAAAAAATTGATTTTACCCCATATCGCTTTAAAATTTTACCCACTCTGTCGGTGACAGCTTTCATGTATGGCTAATATGCTTTTTTGCCCATCTCTTTGCCGTCGACTTCCCGGGCCAAATTTAACTTTCATGGTCTTTGTCCATTCGATTCGAGGACGTTGTTGGCAAAATTCAATTAAGCCGCAATATGTTCGCTGTCACATAATCGGTGGGCACGCTGTATTGATGTTGAGACAACGACAGCATTGCCTGAATTCTAAATTTCACAATGCTAGATTTAAAATTTTCCAATGCTTAATCGTATGAAAGCTCAAAAAACAGAATGCTAGACTTAACAACATACCTTATAAAGGTTTTAAATACAAAAAAAAACATAAAAACCAATTAAAAAATAAACGTGATCTTTATACGGTACAACAAACTGATATTAATTTATTTTAAAAACTGAAACTAAAGAAAATAAGTGAGTAAGTGCAAGAGTTCGTCTGTAACGAACTCCTAAGCACCTGGCCCTATTTACTGTGTGTCACCAAATCTAATAGTTATTTGGCCTGGATTCATATAATGTTTGTATTGGCCTCACCCCCTAAAGGTGGGCCTGGGCTAAAAATTAAAATTAATTAATTGTAATTTCATCAAAATCATGAAAAAATGCGTTAAAAGCGAAAATTATTTCGGAAAAAAACAGTTTTTTCTTAAAAATACTCCCTAAAAGTGGGCATAACTCAAAACTTTGTATGGAGCAAACTTAGCAAATAGTAGTATTAATAATATTTTTCGTACAATTTTTTTTCGATTTGGATTGAACTTTCTGAGAAATCGGTTTTTAAAAGATCTAACATCTTGAAAGTGGGCATGGGCAGGCCAGTAGTGGGCATGGCCGTTGGCAGATTTAAGACACAAGAAGCACGCAGGAAAGACACAACACAGCACAACCGTCAAACCTTTTGCAGGAATTGATGTCATTTCACATTTTAGTTAATTTCATATTTTCCGGCGTACATCTGCTGTTTCTAAGCTCGCTAGACAAAGTTGGCTTGGCCAAAGTTGGAGAAAAATTTAAATATTTTCTTTTCCGAGAAGAAATTAAATAGGAATTTTTTTAAAGGATTAGCAATGCTAAGAAATAAAGAATAATGCTAAAAAAGCATTTTGCATTGCTTTCAGATTTCGGAATGCAATTCTTTCGTCGATAATGCCAGATCTAGCATTATAAATTTGCATCATAAATTTGCCGTATGGTGGTGGGAAGTAGCATGTAGGTGTCTGTTCGTGTGTGTGTTCTTTCGGTATACGGTGCGTCCTAGTGAACCGTCCTGTTTCCACATTACCCTCACGTCCAAGAAAGCAATGAATACATCCCGCGCCTGGTCCATTGTAAACTTAGTTATAGGGTGCTGCGAGTTAAGATGTTCCAAGAAACTCTTCACAGCGGAAGCCTTAAGGATGTAAAAGGCGTCGTCCACGTATCTCAGCCAGACCTTTGGTTTTACACTGCAGCTTTTAAGAGCTTTTTCTTTAAACTTTTCCATCCACAAATAAGCAACTAAGGGTGCTAGGAGTAATCCAATTGCTACACCATCTTTTTGCAGGTAAAACTTTTTATTAAAGAGAAAAGCCCTGAACATAGGCGGAATGCCAAAAAAGCTATATGATTTTCGTCTATGTTGGTGGTTGAAATAAGCTGACGAATAATGGTAAGAGCCTCCTGCACCAGCATATTAGTAAAAAGAGACTCGACATTAAAACTAACCATTATTTCATCCGCCTTAAGTTTTAAACTACTCAGAATCGACACAAAATGCGAAGTCTTTTATATAATGTTCTATTTTCCCGATCAAAGGTTTTAGAACCTCCACCAACCAACAAAGCGTTTATTCAGTAATTCCTCTTACTGATGGGATAAGTATTCTTACTTGAGTTTCCAAGCCACAGAAAAAAGATTAAAGACCTAAAAATTCCAGCAGTACATATTTTAATTTTTCATAAAATGCTTTGGTCATTGTCCTACTAGTGTCTAAAGTTTGCAGTCGGTGCCTCGCAGTAATGGTAGCCAGAATTGTGTGTTTCGATACTGTTGGTTTGCTTTTATTTGTTTTTAGAATACCTTATGGGTAACCGTAGGAAGAGTTCTCGCTTAGGTAGGTTGCATCATTATAATAAAGAGGTCCCTGATGATGTTCGCCTGGCAGGGTTTGAAATGATAACAGTGTTGAGATCGACTTTACCATCTCAGGGCTGACGTCTCATATTTTGGAAAAGCAGTACTTCTAGAAAAAAATTGCAGTACGCTGCAGTAAGGGAGCAAAATATTGTTTCATACTTAACTTTTTTTGGCATGTTAAAATTTTATTGCATGAACGGAAAAGTTCTCAATTCCAAAGTCTTAGCGTAAGTCTCCGAGTCATTCCTTATTTACACAAAAATTTTACGAAACTATTTACTGATTAATGTTATACCAAGCCGTACAAAAACTATGGAATTTTTGTGATAAACTACTTATTATGCGCCCATCTTCAAGCTGAAGTACTCCTCGTAAAGCCTCCTTACTCGTAATTCGCTCTTCTTTTAATGGATGCTCTCCAACATGTCCATAAGTTCCTTTGCCGACTTGCATTCAAGGACATATGACGATTGCTCTTTGTTGATTGATGCAAACAAAGTAGACATTGCCTTGCCAGCGCGCTTTGTCCACGCTATGTCTGTCGATGCAGTTAATTCCGGCTTCGGCGAAGTTCCATTAACCACGTCCTCTAGTCCTTGACTCCGAAGAATCGCGTTAATCTGGAATTTCGATGCTCTAAAATTGTTGCTGTTCAATCGATGCGACATAACCTAATGGTCCGCACTTCCATTGATCTCCATTGATTCAGATGTTTAATGTGAAGTTATTTAATATTCCTTTTTAAATTATTCCTTATTATTTTTACAAAAAAAAATCTGCACCTGGGCCCATAACCTGTTGGAATTATTCCTTATGAACAATTCAGAATTATCCAGCGTTCGCAGATAGGAACAATGAGTAAATATTAAGATAAAATTAAAATGCAAGCCAACTTTATAATTGCTCCTTGAGCCAAGTGTAGGATCTGTGGAAATGTGTGGAGCTGTGTAGGAGCTGTGGAAATGTGTGGAGCTGTGGAAGGCTGCTTTTAATATTCTTTGATTTGAAGAATGAGGTTGTTTTAGAATAGATCATAAATTAAGGCACTAGCAGGAACTACATTAATTAGGTTATTTATTTCCGAGGCTTCTTCGTGTCGTCCAACAACGGGAGCAGTCTTGAAAATGTGTACGACTTTGTACAGCTACTCGATCCACTTGGCAGTGTTTTCTTTGACCGAAGGTAACTGCTTTTATGCCTATCCTATCTCAATCACAAAACGCTTGGGTCGATACTGAGATCTGAGGATCTAAAATTATCATATTATATAAATAATTCCTAACTTGTAAACAACATACTGAGTTGGCTCAGGATTTCCTGCCAAAGCCCCATGCGGATGGCCCGATTCTAATAACTTTTGTGGTGAATGCTCCACATGCTGGCCTTTCCCTCACGTACTCAATCAAATTTTCTAAAGAACAGTAAAATGGTCCTGTTAAACATGTTTATATTTAAAATTAATTGAAGGGTTGTAGGGTGTCGTGGCGTAGTGGTTAGTGTGTGTGCTTACTACGCCGGAGGTCTGGGTTCGAATCCTGCCATCGTCACCTGAAAAAAAAGGCTTGTTCTTTTTCACGGGCCCCACCTCCGCGAGGGTCTGACAAGCCCTCCGAGAGTATCATTTGTCTGGAAAAAACTTCTCAAAGTGCCGTTCGGATTCGGCAAAAAATTGTAGGTCCCCTTACATGTAAAGAAATTAACACACCAGCATACATTGTTGAGAAGTTGGCCCTGGTTCACCCCGAGCTGTTGCGCCACTCTATTTATTTATAATTGAAGGGTTAAAATGGAAGATCCCTTAATTTCCCTTAAGTTTTAAGTGCTTAAAACCTTACTATCAAAAAACCAGAGACTAAAGCACTGGAACACTCGAAGGCCTTGAATTAGCTTAACAAAGCTTTATGTTATTGCAGTGCCAGTAAGACCCAACACGATTGAAATACCAAAAACAATACCTCAGATCTCTTTATTATGCTTACCTACGGCATCTTCGGGAAAAATTTCAGCGGGACTTGAAGCTGCTGGTGTTGCTGATTTTTTCCTCTTACTGACAGTTTCTTCAACATATTTACCAAGAAAAAATTACCAAGACAAAACATCAATCAATTATGATGAAGAAAAGAAGCCATCAAGTGTTCGCACACCATATGTTTGAAAAGAAATGAACCCCATTTATCTGACAAGACATGAACTTTCACATTTATTCTTTTAAAATAATATTTTTAAAATTTAAAGTTTGGTTTGACTCGAACTATGTAATTAAAAAAAAATTATTTTAATAAACTATCTAAAATAACCACAAGGTTCTAAAGTGGAATTAAATGCTGATTAATTATTAACTAATCAGAATATAGTTGTTGTGTAGGGCACTAATCAGAATATAGCCTTCACTCAAAAAAACACAAAAGCTGGAGCTAAATGCTTTGGTGACTTCTTCTAATGATCCGATAAGGTTAAATTGAAATCACCCAATTCATAGTTTTAAACGGCACTTAATTTAAGGTCACAAAGTAGTTGGTATTTAGTGCTGTAACTCAGTAATAATAAGTCTATCAACTCAAAACAGTCGAGAACAACTCATCAGTCGAGATGCCTGGATCGTTATAATTTCAGAAAAGCTTTAAATAAAGACACAAGTTTCTATTTGGGTAGTCGGAGAGCTGATCAACATTTTTTTTTACTGATTTCAAAAACTTTCTAACCTCTATAGGTTTGGTGTCCTGATTGAGAAGATCACAAAAATATTATTCTGCCGCCTGGTAGGCGGGGCCTCTGGGAGATGCACCGACTTAAAGTTGTACAAAAAAGGACGAAAGTTAACCCTTCCTTTGCAAATTCAGTACCGAGCATTCCACTAACCTTGCGTGATAGCTTTGCGTGACCATGTAAATCCATCATTATAATGTAATCTTTTCGGCCTGGGGTTCGTCGAATAAAACTCAATTTCACTTTTGTAATCACACAATGAAACACTTTATTTATCAAACAACCTTATTTAAACTCAGATCACACTGTTATTCAACTTTACTATTTAGAATTCAACACTTTATTTCAACTCAATCACTTTTTACTTTATTTCCGATTTTCACAAGTCCACGTTTAAAATATGACTGTCCCGTACGAGCCTGTCACCCGTGTATTTATACAAAATTAAGCACCTTCTAGTACGTTTCATACCCCCTTTGGTAATTTTCCATTGGTACTCCTCCGCTGAATTCCAAGGAGGGGAAATCGAAATTCGAACTTCGAAGACGGCCTAGCTGCCGAACTTTTTAAATCCGCTGGCGATGAGCTGGTTAGGAGCATGCACCAGCTCATCTGCAAGATATGGTCGGAAGAAAGCATGCCCGACGAATGGAACCTCAGCATTGTTTGCCCGATCCTGAAGAAAGGAGACCCTCTGAGTTGTGCCAACTACAGAGGCATAAGTGTTCTTAACATCGCATACAAGATCTTCTCTGCTGTACTGTGTGAACGCCTGAAGCCGTTTGTCAACAATCTGATAGGCACATATCAGTGTGGCTTTAGGCCAGGAAAGTCCACCATCGATCAAATATTCACACTGCGGCAGATCTTGGAGAAAACCCAGGAATTCCAAATCGATACACACCACCTCTTCATCGATTTCAAGGCCGCGTATGACAGCATCTATAGAGACGAGCTATATAGCGCAATGTCTAGTTTTGGCATCCCTGCCAAACCCGTCAGTCTGTGCAGGATGACGATGGAAAACTCACGCTGTTCCGTCAAGGTCGGCAAAGACCTCACCGACCCCTTTGATGTCAAAAAAGGATTTAGACAAGGCGACGCGCTGTCATGCGACTTCTTTAACATCATACTTGAGAGAATTGTGCAGAACTCTCGCGCCAACACCAGAGGTACAATCTTTCAAAAGTCCGTTCAACTACTTGCATACGCAGACGACATTGACATAATCGGTAGAACAAAGCGTGATGTCAGTGAAGCCTTCGTGAGTATTGGGACGGAAGCGGCGAATATGGGCTTAGCAGTCAATGAGGGCAAAACCAAGTATATGCTGTCATCAAGAAAAGACACCCAACACCGACGTCTTGGACAAAACATCACCATCGACAGCTATAACTTTGGGGTAGTTAGGGACTTTGTCTACCTGGGTTCCGCTATCAATTCAGACAATGACACCAGCGCTGAAATCAAACGAAGGATAACTCTTGCCAATCGCTGTTTCTTTGGGCTAAGAAGGCAATTGAGTAGCAAAGCCCTCTCTCGAGCAACTAAAGTGTCCATGTATAAGACCCTCATCATCCCAGTCCTGCTGTACGGTGCAGAAGCATGGACCCTGTCAAAGGCGGATGAAAACACTTTAGGCTGCTTCGAGAGGAAAATTCTTCGGACGATTTACGGTCCCGTCTGCATAGACGGAGAGTGGAGGAGGAGATATAACATCGAACTGTACGGGCTGTACAGCGATACCGACCTAGCCAAAAGAGTCAAAACACAACGTCTACGATGGCTGGGTCATCTAGAGCGGATGGACACCAACGCCCCGGCCCGGAAAATCTTCGAATCCACACCGCAGGGACGACGCGGTAGAGGAGCACCGAGACTCAGGTGGCGCACGCAAGTGGAAGGGGACCTCAGCCAACTTCGCGTGCGAAACTGGAGACGGCTAGCTAGAGACAGAGCTGGCTGGCGAAGCTTGTTGGCTGAGGCCCAGGTCCACTCCGGACTGTAGCGCCACCTTAAGTAAGTAAGTAAGTAACTTCGAATATGACAGCTGCTGTCAGATGACTGGAATGACAGTTGGGTATGTTCATTTAGTGAATCGAGCGGGTGTGTTTGTAGAGTGAATCGATGGGTGCATTCAGGGACTCCTGCGAGTTGTTTTATTTCTTGTCGCCACATAACATTGCCCCCCTTTTAGTTTTGTTCGTCCCGAACAAGTACGTCATCATTGCTTCCGTGGTAGCGATGTAGGCGATCAACATGGACAACTTTCATCTTCGCTCTTGGTCCTCTTTGGATTGGGAATACGACATCATTAATTCGTGTTACAACTTGGTAGGGACCTTCCCAGTCCTTCTGAAGCTTTGGCGATCTTCCCTTTTTACGATGTGGGTTGTAGAGCCATACCAGATCTCCCTCGTTGAACTCGGGTGCCGTTGCTCGCGCATCGTATCTCGTCTTCATGCGGTCGCTTGCAACTTTTATATTGCTTCTGGTTCTCTGGTGGATGTCATTTATCCTTTCTCTAAGGTCAACCACGTAGTCCTCCTCGCATGTTGGGTCTTCAGTGGGAAATCCGAATTTAAGTTCACTGGGTAGCCTGGCAGCTCGTCCAAATAAAACTTCAGATGGAGTATATCCAGTTGTACTGTGAATATCATTTCGGTAGGCCATGAGGAATAAAGGTATTCGCCGATCCCAATCCCGTTGATTCTCGTCCATGACTTTAGAGAGATGTTCCTTCAGTGTCTTGTTGAAGCGTTCCAAAATTCCATCTGGTTGTGGGTGAAGAGGTGTGATCCGTGTCTTCTGTAGTCCGATTGTTGCGCATACTTCCTGGAATATCTTCGACACGAAGTTTCTTCCTTGGTCGGAATGTAATTTTATTGGCACTCCGAACCTGCACACCCAGTGGTCCACTATCTGGTCGACAACGGTTTTCGCTTCTAGATTTGAGATCGCAAATGCCTCGGGCCACTTGCTGAAGTAATCGGCAATAACCAGGATGTAAAGATTACCGCTTTCAGTTTCCGGAAACGGTACTGCGATGTCGACGGCGATCCTTTCAAAGGGAGCACCCACATTGTACTGGTGCATTTTACCCCTGGTTTTAACTTTGGGTCCCTTACTAGTAGCACAAGTAATACACTTTCGCCACCAGCTCTCAACGTCGCTTCTTGCACTCAGCCAATAAAAACGTTCCCGTACCTTTTCCAGGGTTTTGTTGATGCCCAAGTGCCCCCCAGATACTCCATCGTGCATTTCCCGCAAAATTTCCTGCACTTTGGACCGTGGACCCACAAGCTGCATTTTAAAGGATTTCCCATCCGGCATTTCCCATTTTCTTCGCAGAACGCCATCTTGTACATGGAGAGAGTCCCACTGCGCCCAATATGCCATTAATGTGGGACTTCTGTCGGATATATCCCTTGCGCTCGGTTTTTCCATAGATTCCTTCCATGCAAGGATTGGCTCAATGTCAGGGTCTTCTTGTTGTGCGTTGCGAAGTTCCTCAGTGCTCCAGCCTTCTGCAGGTTCGGCTCTTATTCTCTGGATAGAAACACCTTCGTCCTTTTCCTCTTGTCGCACACAATGCTTACAATTGGGCTCACATGGTCTCCGGGATAACGCGTCGCAGAACACGCGTTGCAGTGCAGTCTTCCTTTGCGATGTTGTATCTCGAAGTCAAAAGCCTGTAATCGCTCGATCCATCTTGCGACTTGTCCCTCAGGATTTTTGAACTGAAGTAACCATTTGAGAGCGGCGTGGTCTGTACGCAAGATGAACTTTTGGCCACTCAGGTACTTCTGGAAATGTTTCGTTGCCAATATTAGAGCAAGGAGTTCTCGCCAGGTAACGCAGTAATTTCTCTCTGGTCGGGTTAAAACTTTGCTGAAGTATGCAACCACTTTCTCATGCCCATCGTGCAGTTGCGACAATACTGCACCAACAATCACATTGCTAGCGTCTGCGTCCACAATAAATGTCTTGCCAGGAATGGGGTAAGCTAGTATCGGTGCTTCGCAAAGTCGCTGCTTCAGGTGTTGAAAGCTTCTTTCGCACTCACCTGACCATTTAAATTGACTTCCTTTCTTTCTGAACTGGTGCAGACACTTTGCAATCCCGGCGAAATCTTTGACGAACCTCCTGTAGTACGTAGCCAGACCGAGAAAGCTCCTTAGCTGGTGTTTGTCTTTGGGAACTGGCCAACTTCTCACAGCTTCGATTTTCTCTGGATCCGTCTTCACGCCATCCGTCGATATCACATGCCCCAGATACTTAAATTCTGCTCTGAAGAGCGCACACTTCTTTGGATTGAGCTTTAAGTGTGCTGCTCGAAGTCGTGAGAAGACCTCCCTCAAGTTGTCGTGATGTTCTGCAAACGTCTTTCCCAAAACGATGACGTCATCCAAGTATACCAGGCAGGTTTTCCACGTCAGACCATGTAAGACACGTTCCATAAGACGCTCAAAGGTGGCCAGAGCGTTGCACAGACCAAATGGCATTACTGTAAACTGCCAAAGCCCATTGCCAGTTGTGAAAGCGGTCTTCTCTTTGTCTTCTGGATGGATCTGTACCTGCCAGTAGCCACTTTTCAGGTCGAGAGTGGAAAACCATTTTGCTCCAGAGAGTGTGTCCAATGTGTCATCCATTCGAGGTAAATGGTAGCTGTCCTTCTTTGTGACATCATTAAGCCTCCGGTAATCCACGCAGAATCGAGTGCTGCCATCCTTCTTTTTCACCAGTACAACAGGCGACGCCCACGGACTTTTCGAGCTTGTTTAGCCCTCATCCTGTTTAGCCAACGGAAGTCGTCTGGCAGGTTGGCGAATTGGTCTAGCATCTCCGGTGTCTATGCGGTGTTGTACTTAGTGTGTTCGACCATAGTTCGACCATAGATCCTGTGAGGCAAATATATCAGCAAACTCGTCAATGAGATTTTCCGCTATGGTTTGCTGCTCCTGACTTAGCTCACAGTCTCCGAGTATTGTCTTACATACCTCGGCCAATTTTGATGGAGAGACAGGTCTTGCAGGCTCACTCTCAGCTATTGTCGAAATGGCTGCAACGGGCACACATCTTCCGATCACCTCTCCTTGTCTGAGCTTAACGGTGCGCTTATTTGGGTTCATCAGTCTTACCGGCACCATGTTGTTCTTGGGCTCTGCAAGAATTTTTCCCACGACGTAACTTTTAAATTCACTTTTGTTATCTGGCTCGATGAGATGGAATCGGTGGTTCCCAGGATCACCCTCCAAACGTGTCCAAAGAACTGTCTCTGAAGAGGGCCGCAGAACTTCATCGCTTCCCAGTATTGCTCGGAGATTCACCGCGTTGTCGTTTCCGTATACCATAGGAATCTCGACGGTTCGATACCTAAACACCTGCATTCGAAGGTCAAGAATTACCTCGTGTGCCTTCATAAAGTCCACTCCAATGATGCATTCGTCGCATATGTCGGCCACCAAAAATGCATGTGGGAAGGTCAACCCCTCTAGTTGTATCTGTAGCTGCACCTCCCCGTATACTTTGGCCGCTTCTCCTGTAGCTGTCTTCAACCTGTAGCAGCTGGTGTTATGTAGCCAGGACGTCTGAACAAGGTCTCTTCGGATGATGGAGGCCGTGGCACCTGTGTCAATAGTGGCCACGCATTTTCTGTTGGCGATGATTGCCTCTACTGTCAGACTCTTGTTGCAGCGTTTTGTTTGCGAGACTTGGATGATGGTTCTGGGGGCGTCGATTTCATCAACCAACTTCTGCCCGACATCCTGCCAGATGCTTCTTCATTCTGTCTCCTTCTAGCGCAATGTGGGCAACCCGCTTGTCTAGCTGAGGCTCGGCACTGTCGCTGCAGGTGTCCCAGTTTGTTACAGTTCCAGCATCTCATTTGTCCCCGAGTGGTGTTCGTGTTTTGCCTTTCGATGTCGATGCGTTGACATGAGCAATCTAGACCAGCCATTTCCCTTATGCGATGGCAACCTTGCGAAGCTTGGTCGGCTGCTTCCATTGTCAGGGCAAATGCTAGTGCTTCAGCGAGAGTCTTCTTAACTGCCATTTTTACAGCCATTTGTAGCTTTCCATCCGCAATGGCATTAGTAAACGCATCGGTTGCCAACTTGTTTATTATCTCCCTGCTGGTGTTGGGATAGGACAAATTCGCTAATCGCTCGATGTCGGCTTGCAACTGTTGAAGCGTCTCACCCCTTCTCTGAACTCTTCGGCGCAACTGGACCCGGTAAACTTGCTGCATGTGGTCGTCGCCAAACCTCATCTCGATGGCCTTCACTATGGCATCATAATCCTTCTGTTTTTCTTCAGGAATAGTTTGCAGCAATTCGGCAGCAATCGACTTCTCTTCGTTGTCCCAGTTATTCGTCATTGCGGCAGCTTCAAATTGCCTCTTATAAATCGGCCATGACGTTTGGCCATCAAAAACAGGAGGCTGCATTTCTTTACGCCGTGGACTGTCGGGCAAACATTCTCGCACTTTCTCTTTCTTAACCAACTCCAGCTCCTTAGCCAGTTGTTCTACTTCCGATTTGACTTCAGAGAATTTTTCCTCCAAGCTTTCAATTCTTTGATCTACTGTCTGCAACTTTTCCTCAAAAAACGCATTCTGGGAATCAAGTTTGCTTTCTAGAGCTTTCTTCTGCTCATCGAACTTAATATCTAGCTTTTCATCAAGAGCGTTCTTTTGTTCTTTTTGGCCGCTCTCCAGCTTCTCGAATTTGTCTTCGAGAGCGTTCTTTTGTTCTTCGAAAGCATTCTTTTGTTTTTTTTTGGCCGCTCTCCAGCTTCTCGAATTTGTCTTCGAGAGCGTTCTTATGTTCTTCGAGAGCATTCCTTTGGCTACTCTCCATCTTTTCCAATTTCTCCAGAAGCAACTTCATGAAAGCGGGCATTTCATCGGCAGTACCTACTGTGCTTTGTTGCTGTTCCTCTTGAACTTCGAACAGCATCGTGTCTGGGTATCCACCTTCCTCGGTAATAGCGTCCTGGAGTCGGAGCAACAATTCCCTTTTTAGCACCGAAGTCTGGAGGTTTCTTTTACCCAATTCTGCTTTTAACTCAGCAGTTGTCAATTGCTCAAATGTTCGACCCATTTTTAATTGTCTTCACACAATTTTCACAACACAATCAGTTTATGTTTTATATCTGTTCCAGAAAATTCACTTGCGAATAAACAAATCACTGACACCGTTTTTATAACTTAGTTAATTATAGCTTTACCGCACAATCAGCTTCAATATATCCGGAATATTCCACACTCAAATTTGTATGAGTCACGGACACTGTTTACACACACGATATCTCTGGAAAATTCCACTGCAAAAATAAATCGTTTTAGTCACCGACGCTATTTACGCGCACTTTTTCTAGAAATCTCCACTTAGAACTGTTTGACACACTAACACTGTTCTGTAAAATTCCACTGTAGAATTTACCCGCACAATTATGAGTTTTATCCCCCATTTCTGACACCAGTGTAATCTTTTCGGCCTGGGGTTCGTTGAATAAAACTCAATTTCACTTTTGTAATCACACAATGAAACACTTTGTTTATCAAACAAACTTATTTAAACTCAGATCACACTGTTATTCAACTTTACTATTTAGAATTCAACACTTTATTTCAACTCAATCACTTTTTGCTTTATTTCCGATTTTCACAAGTCCACGTTTAAAATATGACTGTCCCGTACGAGCCTGTCACCCGTGTATTTATACAAAATTAAGCACCTTCTAGTACGTTCCATACCCCCTTTGGTAATTTTCCATTGGTACTCCTCCGCTGAATTCCAAGGAGGGGAAATCGAAATTCGAACTTCGAATATGACAGCTGCTGTCAGATGACTGGAATGACAGTTGGGTATGTTCATTTAGTGAATCGAGCGGGTGCGTTTGTAGAGTGAATCGATGGGTGCATTCAGGGACTCCTGCGAGTTGTTTTATTTCTTGTCGCCACATAACAATATGAGCAAAAAAGCTATTGGGCTTAAATGGAGTCTGCAGCCTTACATGACACATTGGCTTTTCACAGCCGTGATTTGACCAATCCTACTATATGGCGTGGCAGTATGGTGACTTAATCTCAACGTTTTGAGAAAAATACAAAGGCAAGCATGCATCTGCATTATTGGTGGCCTAAGAAACACGCCTACTGATACGCTCAAAATCCTATTGAACCTTACCACCTTAAATATCTTTGGTAAGCAAATAGCTACTACAATGGTGTGATTACACCTAAGGACATGCCAATATTCTAAACGAGCTGTATCTTACATCCACGAACCGGGATTATACTTCACCTTCATACTTCCCAGAGGAAAACTTCGAAGCCCTGATTCCGAAAAGAGACTTGTGGTACGGTGGTAATATATCCTTTGGTAACGCCATACACTTTAACACAGACGGATCATAGACGAAAGATGGTGTAGGAAGTAAGCTACCATATTCTCTGAGTGTCTTTATTCAAATAAATCTCATAGACTACCTATCAATGCAGTACCTTCCAAGCAAAAAAAAATGGCGAATAACGAAGCTCTGTCCTGATTAAAGTGGAATGTGATATTCGCCCGTGATGTCTGTATCTTCAGGGATAGCCAGGGCCCTCACCAAGGAAATCCATAATAGGCTTCTACTTCTACAACTATCTAAGTGACCTCAGTGAGACACCGGTCAATAAGATACTAGAATTCACTGGCATGACTGACTGGCTGTCATAAAATTCACGCCAACCCCCTCCCTTGTTACATACCTACGTGGCAGTACAATGGGCCTACTTTGGCCTCAGTGCACCTAAAAGCCACTTACCTACCTACCTACCAAGTATTGTAAATGTTTAAAGATACTACCGCGTTTAATCAAAAAGTGAGATCTTAAACGCACTCACCCCGAACGTTTATCTAAAGTTAGTGTAAGCCTATTTGATATCGACCGTGTAATGTTCAATATGAGATCTCAAGTTCAAGAAAGTTTAAAGCTGTTATCTCTATAGATATTTTGATGGCGTTTTAATTCAAAAGCCTTTCGAACTAGGCGAGGAATACAACAAGGCTTGCGAGCAAGAAATTCAGCCTCGTCAAAGCGTATCCAATGATCCAATATGAGGCCAGAATATTACATTGGTGTCAGAAATGGGGGATAAAACTCATAATTGTGTGGGTAAATTCTACAGTGGAATTTTCCGGAACAGTGTTAGTGTGTCAAACAGTTTTAAGTGGAGTTTTCTAGAGAAAGTACGCGTAAATAGCGTCGGTGACTAAAACGATTTATTTTTGCAGTGGAATTTTCCAGAGATATCATGTGTGTAAACAGTGTCGGTGACTCATATAAATTTGATTGTGGAATATTCCGGATATATTGAAACTGATTGTGCGATAAAGCTATAATTAACTAAGTTATAAAAACGGTGTCAGTGATTTGCTTATTCGCGAGTGAATTTTCTGGAACAGATATAAAACATAAACTGATTGTGTTGTGAAAATTGTGTGAAGACAATTCAAAATGGGTCGAAAAATTGAACAATTGACAACAGCTGAGTTGAAAGCAGAATTGGGTAAAAGAAACCTCCAGACTACGGGGCTCAAAAGGAAATTGTTGCTCCGACTCCAGGACGCTATTACCGAGGAAGGTGGAGACCCAAACACGATGCTGTTCGAAGTTCAAGAACAACAGCAACAAAGCACAGTGAGTACTGCCGATAAAATGCCCGCTTTCATGAAGTTGCTTCTGGGCAAATTCGAGAAGCTGGAGAGCGGCCAAAAACAACAAAAGAACGCTCTCGAAGAAAAGCTAGATACTAAGTTCGATGAGCAGAAGAAAGCTCTAGAAAGCAAACTTGATTTCCAGAATGCGTTTTTTGAGAAAAAGTTCCAATTGGGACAACGAAGAGAAGTCGATTGCTCTCACGCTTGCTCTCAGGGGAACAGCTGCCGAATTGCTGCAAACCATTCCGGAAGAAAAACAGAAGGATTATAATGACATGGTGAAGGCCATTGAGATGAGGTTTGGCGACGACCACATGCAGCAAGTTTACCGGGTCCAGTTGCGCCGAAGAGCTCAGACAAGGGGTGAGACGCTTCAACAGATGCAAGCCGACATCGAGCGATTGGCGAATTCGTCCTATCCCAACGCCAGCAGTGAAATTATAAACGAGTTGGCAACCGATGCGTTTACTAATTCCAATGCGGATGGAAAGCTACAAATGGCTGTAAGAATGGCAGGTAAGAAGACACTCGCCGAAGCACTAGCAATTGCCCTAACAATGGAAGCAGCCGACCAAGCTTCGCAAGGTTGCCATCGCATGAGGGAAATGGCTGCTCTAGAGTACTCATGTCAACGCATCGACATCGAAAGGCAAAACAAGAACACCACTCGGGGACAAATGAGATGCTGGAATTGTAACAAACTGGGACACCTATAGCGACAGTGCCGAGCCTCAGCTAGACAAGCGGACTGCCCACATTGCGCTTGAAGGAGGCAGAATGAAGAAGGATCTGGCAGGATGTCGGGGCAGAAGTTGGTTGATGGAATCGACGCCCCCAGGACCGTCATCCAAGTCTCGCAAACAAAACGCTGCAACAAAAGTCTGACAGCAGAGGCAATCATCGCCAACAGAAAATGTGTGGCCACTATTGACACAGGTGCCACGGCCTCCATCATCCAAAGAGACCTTGTTCAGACGTCCTGGCTATATAACACCAGCTACTACAGTCTGAAGACAGCTACAGGAGAAGCGGCCAAAGTATACGGGGAGGTGCAGCTGCAGATACAACTAGAGGGATTGACCTTCTCACATGCATTCTTGGTAGGCAACATATGCGACGAATGCATCATTGGAGTGGACTTCATAAAGGCACACGAGGTAATTCTTGACCTTCGAATGCAGGTATCGAACCGTCGAGATCCCTATGATATACGGAAACGACAACGCTCTGAATCTTCGAGCAATACTGGGAGGCGATGAAGTTCTGCGGCCCTCTTCAGAGGGCCTTTGGACACGTTTGGAGGTTTATCCTGGGAACCACCGATTCTATCTCATGGAGCCAGATAACAAAAGTGAATTTAAAGGTTACGTCGTGGGAAAAATTCTTGCAGAGCCCAAGAACAACATGATGCCGGTAAGATTGATGAACCTAAATAAGAGCACCGTTAAACTCAGACAAGGAGAAGTGATCGGAAGATGTGTGCCCGTTGCAGCCATTTCGACAATAGCTGAGAGTGAGCCTGCAAGTCCTGTCTCTCCATCAAAATTGGCCGAGGTATGTAAGACTATACTCGGAGACTGTGAGCTAAATCAGGAGCAGCGAACCCTAGCGGAAAATCTCATTGGCGAGTTTGCTGATATATTTGCCTCACAGGATGGAGGCTATGATCGAACACACTTAGTACAACACCGCTTAGACACCGGAGATGCTAGACTAATCCGCCAACCTGCCAGACGACTTCCATTGGCTAAACAGGACGAGGCCGCCGAGATGATATCGACCATGGAAAAAGAAGGTTTGATCGAAAGCTCGAAAGGTCCGTGGGCGTCGCCTGTTGTACTGATAAAAAAAAAGGACGGCAGTACTTGATTCTGCGTGGATTACCGGAGGCTTAACGATGTCACGAAGAAGGACAGCTACTATTTACCTCGAATCGATGGCAGACTGGAAACACTCTCTGGAGCGCAATGGTTTTCCACCCTTAACCTGAAAAGTAGCTACTGGCAGGTACAGATCCATCCAGAAGACAAAGAGAAGACCGCTTTCACAACTGACAATGGACTATGGCAGTTTACAGTAATGCCATTTGGTCTGTGTAACAATCCGGCCACCTTTGAGCGTCTTATGGAACGTCTCCCACATGGTCTGACGTGGAAAACCTGCCTGGTATACTTGGATGACGTCATCGTTTTGGGAAAGACTTTCGCTGAACATCGCGACAACTTGAGGCAAGTGTTCTTACGACTTCGATCAGCACACTTGAAGCTCAATCCGAAGAAGTGTGCGCTCTTCAGAGCAGAATTTAAGTATCTGGGGCATGTGATATCGACGGATGGAGTGAAGACGGATCCAGAGAAAATCAAAGCTGTGAAAAGTTGGCCAGTTCCCAAGGACAAACACCAGCTAAGGAGCTTTCTCGGTCTTGCTACGTACTACATCAGGTTCGTCAAAGATTTCGCCGGGATTGCAAAGTGTCTGCACCAGCTCACTAAGAAAGGAAGACAATTTAAATGGTCAGGTGAGTGTGAAAGAAGCTTTCAGCATCTGACGCAGCGACTTTGCGAAGCACCGGTACTAGCTTACCCCATCCCCGGCAAGACATTTATTGTGAACGCAGACGCTAGCAATGTGGGTGTTGGCGCAGTATTGTCGGAGTTACACGATGGGCAGGAGAAAGTCGAAGCATACTTCAGTAAAGTTCTTACCGACCAGAGAGAAATTATTGTGTTACCAGGCGAGAACTCCTAGTAACACAAGAGAAACATTTCCAGAAGTACCTGAGCGGCCAGAAGTTCATCTTGCGTACCGACCACGCCACGCTCAAATGGTTACTGCAGTTTAAAAATCCTGAGGGCCAAGTCGCAAGATGGATCGAGCGATTGCAGGATTATGACTTCTAGATACAACATCGCAAGGGAAGACTGCACTGCAGAGCGGACGCATTATCCCGGAGACTATGTGAGCCCAATTGTTAGCATTGTGTGCGACAGGAGGAAAAGGACGAATGTACTGTCCAAAGAGTAAGAGTAGAACCTGCAGAAGGCTGAAGTACTGAGGAACTTCGCAACGCACAACAAGAAGACAATGATATTGAGCCAATTCTTGCATGGAAGGAATCTATGGAGAAACCGAGCGCAAGGGATATATCCGACAGAAGTCCCACATTAATGGCATATTGGGCGCAGTGGGACTCTCTTCATGTACAAGATGGCGTGCTGCGAAGAAAATGGGAAATGCCGGATGGGAAATCCTTTAAAATGCAGCTTGTGGTTCCACGGTCGAAGTCCAGGAGATTCTACGGGAAATGCAAGATGGAGTGTCTGGTGGGCACTTGGGCATCAACAAAACCCTGGAAAAAGTACGGGAACGTTTTTATTGGCTGAGTGCAAGAAGCAACGTTGAGAGCTGGTGTCGGAAGTGTTCTACTTGTGCTGCTAATAAGGGCCCCAAAGTCAAAACCAGGGGTAAAATGCACCAGTACAATGTGGGTGCCCCCTTTGAAAGGATCGCCGTCGACATCGCAGGCCCGTTTCCGGAAACTGAAAGCGGTAATCTTTACATCCTGGTTATTGCCGATTACTTCAGCAAGTGGCCCGAGGCATTTGCGATCTCAAATCAAGAAGCGAAAACCGTTGTCGACCACATAGTGGACCACTGGGTGTGCAGGTTCGGAGTACCAATGGAATTACATTCCGACCAAGGAAGAAACTTCGAGTCGAAGATATTCCAGGAAGTATGCGCAACAATCGGACTACAGAAGACACGGACCACACCTCTTCACCCACAACCAGATGGAATTTTGGAACGCTTCAACAAGACACTGAAGGAACATCTCTCTAAAGTCGTGGACGAGAATCAACGGGATTGGGATCGGCGAATACCTTTATTCCTCATGGCCTACCGAAATGATATTCACAGTACAACTGGATATACTCCATCTGAAGTTTTATTTGGACGAGCTGCCAGACTACCCAGTGAGCTTAAATTCGGATTTCCCACTGAAGACCCAACATGCGAGGAGGAATACGTGGTTGAAAGTAGAGAAAGGATTAATGACATCCATCAGAGAACTAGAAGCAATATTATAGTTGCAAGCGACCGCATGAAGACGAGATACGATGCGCGGGCAACAGCACCCGAGTTCAATGAAGGAGATCTGATATGGCTCTACAACCCACATCGTAAAAAGGGAAGATCGCCAAAGCTTCAGAAGGACTGGCAAGGTCCCTACCAAGTTGTAACGCGAATTAATGATGTCGCATTCCGAATCCAAAGAGGACAAGAGCGAAGATGAAAGTTGTCCATGTTGATCCATGTCCATATGAAGAGTACCAATGGAAGATTACCAAAGGGGTAGTATGAAACGTACTAGAAGGTGCTTAATTTTGTATAAATACACGGGTGACAGGCTCGCACGGGACAGTTATATTTTAAACGTGGACTTGTGAAAATCGGTTATAAAGTAAAAAGTGATTGAATTGAAATAAAGTGTTGAATTCTAAGTAGTAAAGTTGAATAACAGTGTGATTTGAATTTAAATAAGTTTTGTTTGATAAATAAAGTGTTCCATTGTGTAATTATAAAAGTGAAATTGAGTTTTATTCAACGAACCCCGGGCCAGAATATTACAATATAGTATAAACAAAAAACATGATAAAGAAAATGAGTTCCCAAACATCTGCGATATATTGAATGAATTCGAGGGGTTTTACCCATCGAATTTCTTAGCTCTTTGCATAGAGGTCTCGATTCCAGCAACCACAATATCCCGCTGAGCAATCGCTTTTCACTTTACGAAAAGTTATGACATGTTTGAGATCTACCATGACTGGTGAAAGACTTGATTCAATGAGTATGATCCATCCATGTGTACATCCATCGAAATCGTATAAAAGAGAAGACAAAGAGAAGACTTTTGAAGAGATAATTGACCGATTTGGAAAAGATCATAGGCGAATGCAGTTGTTGTTCGCTAAGCAATAAATGTTCTTCGTAGGTGTTTATATATAATTTTTTTTTTTTGCCCATACAACTTAAAAAAGTAAAAAACAAGTGAGTAAGTGCAAGAGTTTGTCTGTGACAAACTTCTATGTACCCGACCCTATATATGTACCGTGTAACACCAAATCTTAAAGTTTCTTGGCCCAAATTCATATATAGTTTGAATAGGTCACGCCCCCAAAAGTGGACATGAGCTTAAAATTAAAATCAATTAATTGTTATTTCGTTAGACTCATGAGAAAATACGGTAAAAGACAAAATTATTTCAGAAAAAAAAAACAGTTTTTTCCTAAAAACGCCCGGGCGGAGCTCAAAACTCAATACAAATTGAGCTATTTTAGCAAAAAGTAATATCTTTAATATTTTTCATAAAGTTTTTTTTTCGAATTGGAGTGAGCTTTCCGAGAAATCGGGTTTTTTAAGATCTAACATGTTAAAAGTGGGCATACTCAATATTGTGTGCGGTCCACGTGGCCGCCGACGGATAGAGTCAATTTTCACACTTTGTCTGTGCAACAAAAGAAACAAGTCGTGTACCAAGTTTCAGCTCTCTAGCTTGATTTGTAAAAACTAAAACCTTCACACATAGAGACGGACATGACTTAATCGATTCACGTGTCGGTCTCCATCGTATCTTTAAAAGGTCTTAAGGGTTTACGATAATTATTTCACTGTGTTACAAACTATGCATTAAAATGAATATACCCTCGGTCGGGTGTAAGAAAAAAACAATCAAACAAAAAAAAAATAAAAAAATTGCAAATTGCATATTAATTTTTTGTTTGCCCCTTTTCCCTGGAATCCTGTGGGCGCCTACGGCTCGCATATAGCCGATTTTTCCCGCTGACGTTTGCTGACAGTGAAATTGACACTAATGTGCTCCCTTTAACGGCAAGCGATGCTTCTTCTTGTTTGCCCAACAAAAGACTGCCCAAAGCTACAAGGGATCAAATATACGCCAGGTGTTTGGAGTGGAAAGCTCTCTTTGGAAGACTGGAGGTAGTTTATCACCTTTTTTTGAAGTACCCCTGCAAGGTCGGGGTTAGAATAGCCTTGAGGTAAGGTATGCCTGTCGTAAGAGCCGACTAAAATCCACCGGAAGAAATATTCTTTAATGTTTCAACGGATGCTGTCGATGCTGCTCCATTTGGGGCAACTTTTGGCAGTAAGGTTTTAACTTATAGATGAATCTGAAGGTTAAATTAAAATCCAGAAGCGTCTGTCACACATTGTGCGGCTCACTGGTCGGCGTCTGTCTCCAAAGGGGCGGCTGTATTTAAAAATGAAAATAGAAGTAACTTACCTATTTCTCATAAAAACGAAAAGTTAAAAAAAAAATGGCAATGAACAAAACGAAAGATTTGATTACCCCAGGTGGCAGCCCAGCTATGCTGGAAAATCCACGCTCTTCGGAGGCAGGCTCTACGGATTCTGGGGAGAGCCTTTTATTGCTTATAAATCCTTTTGAGAAAAGGACAAAACTAAATCGATCACCACCACCCAGATCGAACATATCCGGAAAAAGCAGTCCACCGGTAAACCAGGACTCTGTGAAAATTAAAAGCTTAGAAAAGGAGAATAATGAACTCCGAGCTAAGCTTATTGAAATGGAGCGACTCTTCCAAGATCTAAAAATGGAAGTTGACTCTCTGCGAAAAGAAAACGAGGATATTAAAAATACTCGTTTAACGAAAGACTGTGAGGTAACGAAAGAGTGTGTAACACCGAACCGACCAGCAGTCGAATACTTCACGGACGAGGACGAACTTGCACTTGAGACCGATTCAGTCTTAAGGAAAAGGTCTAGCAAGAAGCGAAAGGCGAATTCCTCTCCCGAAGTAATACAAAAAGAAGATAAGCCCTCTGGCTCAAACAAGGCTAATCCAGAAGCGAAAATTCGTCCACCTCCCGCAATAAACATCGTCGGGATAGCAGACTTTGGGTTATTGCGTAACCTTCTTGCAAACACGGTGAGAACAGAAAACTATAAGCTTACCTCGCACCGAAATAACGTGTGGAAAGTAAATGTTGACAACGCCGATTCCTATCGCGCACTGTCTCTTAGACTGAATGCAGAAAGAATCGAGTGGTATACTTATCAAAATAAGTACGAGAAACCACTGCGAGTCATTGTAAGGGGGCTCCACCCATCATGCACAAAAGAAGACGTTGTAAAAGACGTAAAAAATAAAGGCCTTAAAATTATTGATGCCGTCAATATCATTAAAAAGGAAAAGCAACGCACGGAAGGAGAAAGAGACACTGTGATCAGACGCGGCCTTCCAATTTTTATGCTCTCCTTTGAAAGAACTGAGAGCATAAACGATATTTATAAAATAAAAATGATACTTAACATCAGGGTTAAAATCGAACCCATGCGAAAGGGCAATAGACTGATACCACAGTGTAAGCGATGCCAAGAATTCAGGCACACAAGTGCCTACTGCCAAAAAGAACCACGTTGCGTGAAATGTGCCGGAAAACACCTGTCAACAGAGTGCAAGGTTGACATAAAGGCTCCAGCAGTTTGCGCCAATTGCCACGGAAACCACCCCGCCAACTATCGAGGATGCGAAGTAGCCATAGAGCTGCAAAAGGGACGAGAACCTCTTAAGGAAAATACTAGAGGTCAGAATCAAAGCCTAGGACGCCCAAAAACTGCTGAAACTCCTAAGCCAAAGACTCCAAAGACGCCAAAGCCGATCAAAAGTGGAAGATTGGCAAAGGAGGCGTCGACAAAAGGCGTAAAAGCTCCACAAAAGAGCGGCGCCAGTTCAAGTGCAGCGGAGAAACCACCACTGGTCGGACCGAAATCATACGCACAGGTTGCGGCAAACGAAAGCAAGGCAAGATCGCCCACAACAGATGCAGTGTCTCAGATCCTCGCTGTAATCTTGGAGAAACTTGAGGATCAGACTAAAATCAACAAAGTTATATTTGACAAACTGAGCAAGCTCGAGTTTAAGCCTCGAAAAAATTACAAGAGAACATGAATATGAAACAGTTATTTAAAATACTAACATGGAATGCAAACGGTCTCTGAATAAAATAGACGAACTAGAAGTATTTCTACGGAAAAACAATATTGATATTTGCATGATTACGGAAACTCACCTTAAAAACGGGTCTACACCCAAACTTAAAGGTTACAATGACTATCACGCACATCACCCTTCGCAAAATTCGAGAGGAGGATCCTCCCTCTACATTAAGAACTGCATAAAGCACTTCAAGAACACAGAAGTTGAGCTAGACTCTATGCAGATCAGTTCAGTTTCTGTAAAAATTGACTGCTTAGATTATAACATTGCATCTTGTTATTTCCCGCCAGGATATAGACTGGTGGAAGACGATCTTGATCGTATGTATGACTTCATTGGGTCCAATTTTATCATTGGGGGTGACTTTAACGCGAAGCATACTTTTTGGGGCTCACGATGCAATTCAACAAGAGGCAGATTACTGTACAAAAATAGTATGAAGCGTGGGGTGGACTTTTTCTCCACGGGTAAGCCAACATATTGGCCAACCGATAGGAATAAAAAGCCTGACCTTGTCGATTTTTTCATCGCTAAAGGGTACCCCAAATACCTTACGCGAATTGAAGAGTGTTATGATCTTTGCTCAGACCACTCATAAGTTATCTTGAAGATGGGTGGAAGACTGGCGAAAATAGAAAGAGCTCCTAGATTAGCTAGCAAAAACATGAACTGGGACGCTTTCAGAAAGGACTGTAAGGAGGGTGTTGGCTTGAATGTGCCATTGAAAACTCCTTTCGAGTTAGAAACCGCAGTTGACAAATTCATTGAAGCAATTCAGAGCGCTGCTTGGAACAACAATTCGTCCCAAAAGAACGCAGTTAGCACCGACGGGCATGTACGTAAAACATATCCGCTCGAAATCGAAGAATTGATTCGTGAAAAGAGAAGAGCGCGTAGGAGATGGCAAGGCACGAGGGCCCCCCCAGACAAAACCCTATTGAACCACCTCTCTAACAAACTGAAAGGAATGTTGCTAGATCTTAAAAATCGTGAGACCACTGAATACCTTGAAGGCTTGTCGGCGGATAGGACCTCAAACTACTCGCTGTGGCAAGCAGTTAAGTATATCAAGAAACCTATAATCCACTCGGCACCAATAAAAAAAGCTAACGGCGAATGGGCAAGAGAAGACAAAGAGAAAGCGAATTTGTTTGCTGAACATTTAGAAGAAACATTCAAGCCTTTCGACGGTCCGCCGTTGGCTGACGTTCTAAACAACAACGGGGAACCTGGTAGCTTTAGAATGAAAAAAGTTTCGTTAGTTGAACTCCGACAGACAATTAGCAAACTTAAAAATAATAAGGCCCCGGGTTACGACCTGATCACTGGCGAAATATTAAAAGAGCTACCAAAAAAGGCATTAGTCAAGCTACTTTATATGATAAACGCTTCTCTTAGACTTCTATACGTTCCAAGACAATGGAAAGTTGCTGAAGTCATTATGGTTCCTAAACCGGGGAAATGCGCAAATGATAAAAAATCTTATAGGCCCATATCGCTTCTGCCGATAATATCGAAAGTATTTGAGAAACTTCTGCTGAAGCGATTACAACCAATAATTGCAGAAAGACGCTTGATCCCGGATCATCAATTCGGTTTCAGACCTAACCATTCCACAATAGATCAAGTCTACAGAATAACGCATGAAATTGAAAAAGCCTTAGAAGGGAAAAAAATATGTTCAAGTGCTTTCCTCGACGTATCGCAAGCCTTCGACAAGGTATGGCACGAGGGCTTGAAATATAAGCTACGGCAAAATTTGCCGGAAGACATGTTTAAAATATTGGAAAATTATCTTGAAAGCAGACTCTTTCGTGTTAGGTGTAGTAGGGAATACTCGAGTTTCAAGCAAATTCGGGCTGGCGTACCCCAGGGAAGCGTCCTCGGTCCGACCCTGTTCCTGCTCTACACAAGAGACATACCTCTAGATGACGAGACAGTCGTGGCCACGTTTGCGGACGATACGGCCATCCTGGCAACAGGTGAATCAGTCGAGTCATCAACGAGAAACCTCCAACGAGCATTGGACAGAATTTGTGTCTGGACGAAGACTTGGCGAATCGCTCTTAACGAGAACAAGTCTACGCATGTGAATTTCACTTACAGAAGGGTTAACAATTTGCCTCTGTTCATAAATTCTGTACAAATACCTTATGCAAATGAAGCGAAGTATCTAGGGATGACACTGGACGCTAAACTAAGGTGGAAACCACACGTAAAGAAGAAGCGTGACGAGCTCGAGATTAGGCTCAGGGAAATGTATTGGCTTATCGGAAGATTTTCGAAATTAAGCACATATAACAAACTGCTCTTGTACAGGCAGGTGTTAAAGCCGTCCTGGACATACGGTATACAACTTTGGGGTTGTACCAAGCCGAGCAACATGTCCATGTTGCAGACTTTCCAAAACAAAACACTAAGAGCAATTGTGAATGCTCCATGGTATATTAGGAATAGCGATATTCACAGAGATTTAGGAATAGCTACCGTGGGCGAAGAAGTAACAAACTTCGCTCGAAAGCTTAATGCTCGCCTTCATGTTCATTGCAACAATGAAATGATCCGTACTCTAAACGAGACTCTTAACGATGTTAACAACGAGCGACGACTACAAAGAACAAGACCCTTCGATCTAGCGACGTAGGGTGAAGCCGCATTAATGAACGGCTTAGTAGGTGCATTCACTGGAAAGCAACCTATCCAATGCGATCAACACTATGGAAGCGTAAACTACTTGTTAAGTTAACTTAGTTGTAGTCAAGAAGTATTATGAGAGAGCGAAAATTTACTACTATGAAGTGCGTTCTGGCAGTTTCATAGTGTCTCTCATAAATGGGTGGTTTTTTAGCACGTGGAAATCGGGCATAGCCAATATCGGCTACTTCGGTATTATGTACCTGCTATAGTGGGCGTATTGGTATCTTTGAAAGATTTTGGAGTTTTAGTCTCCGTCCATCCTAGTATTCAAAAAAAAAAAAAAAAAAAAACCTTTTTTTGAAGTAAAAAAATATTGATTTTACCCCATATCGCTTTAAAATTTTACCCACTCTGTCGGTGACAGCTTTCATGTATGGCTAATATGCTTTTTTGCCCATCTCTTTGCCGTCGACTTCCCGGGCAAAATTTGACTTTCATGGTCTTTGTCTATTCGATTCGAGGACGTTGTTGTAAGCCGCAATATGTTCGCTGTCACATAATCGGTGGGCACGCTGTATTGATGTTGAGACAACGACAGCATTGCCTGAATTCTAAATTTCACAATGCTAGATTTAAAATTTTCTAATGCTTAATCGTATGAAAGCTCAAAAAACAAAATGCTAGATTTAACAACATACCTTATAAAGGTTTTAAACACAAAAAAAAACATAAAAACCAATTAAAAAATAAACGTGATCTTTATACGGTACAAAAAACTGATATTAGTTCGTCTGTAACGAACTCCTAAACTCCTGACCCTATTTACTGTGTAACACCAAATCTAATAGTTTTTTGGCCCGGATTCATATAATGTTTGTATTGGCCTCTCCCCCTAAAGGTGGGCCTGGGCTAAAAATTAAAATCAATTAATTGTAATTTCATCAAAATCATGAGAAAATGCGTTAAAAGCGAAAATTATTTCGGAAAAAAAAAGTTTTTTCTTAAAAATACTCCCTAAAAGTGGGCATAACTCAAAATTTTGTATGGAGCAAACTTAGCAAATAGTAGTATTAATAATATTTTTCGTACAATTTTTTTTCGATTTGGATTGAACGTTCTGAGAAATCGGTTTTTAAAAGATCTAACATCTTGAAAGTGGGCATGGGCAGGCCAGTAGTGGGCATGGCCGATGGCAGATTTAAGACACAAGAAGCACGCAGGAAAGACACAACACAGCACAACCGTCAAACCTTTTGCAGGAATTGATGTCATTTCACATTTTAGTTAATTTCATATTTTCCGGCGTACATCTGCTGTTTCTAAGCTCGCTAGACAAAGTTTGCTTGGCCAAAGTTGGAGAAAAATTTAAATATTTTCTTTTCCGAGAAGAAATTAAATAGGAATTTTTTTAAAGGATTAGCAATGCTAAGAAATAAAGAATAATGCTAAAAAAGCATTTTGCATTGCTTTCAGATTTCGGAATGCAATTCTTTCGTCGATAATGCCAGATCTAGCATTATAAATTTGCATCATAAATTTGCCGTATGGTGGTGGGAAGTAGCATGTAGGTGTCTGTTCGTGTGTGTGTTCTTTCGGTATACGGTGCGTCCTAGTGAACCGTCCTGTTTCCACATTACCCTCACGTCCAAGAAAGCAATGAATACATCCCGCGCCTGGTCCATTGTAAACTTAGTTATAGGGTGCTGCGAGTTAAGATGTTCCAAGAAACTCTTCACAGCGGAAGCCTTAAGGATGTAAAAGGCGTCGTCCACGTATCTCAGCCAGACCTTTGGTTTTACACTGCAGCTTTTAAGAGCTTTTTCTTCAAACTTTTCCATCCACAAATAAGCAACTAAGGGTGCTAGGAGTAATCCAATTGCTACACCATCTTTTTGCAGGTAAAACTTTTTATTAAAGAGAAAAGCCCTGAACATAGGCGGAATGCCAAAAAAGCTATATGATTTTCGTCTATGTTGGTGGTTGAAATAAGCTGACGAATAATGGTAAGAGCCTCCTGCACCAGCACATTAGTAAAAAGAGACTCGACATTAAAACTAACCATTATTTCATCCGCCTCAAGTTTTAAACCACTCATAATCGACACAAAATGCGAAGTCTTTTATATAATGTTCTATTTTCCCGATCAAAGGTTTTAGAACCTCCACCAACCAACAAAGCGTTTATTCAGTAATTCCTCTCACTGATGGGATATGTATTCTTACTTGAGTTTCCAAGCCACAGGAAAAGATTAAAGACCTAAAAATTCCAGCAGTACATATTTTAATTCTCCATAAAATGCTTTGGTCATTGTCCTACTAGTGTCTAAGGTTTGCAGTTGGTGCCTCGCAGTAATGGTAGCCAGAATTGTGTGTTTCGATACTGTTGGTTTGCTTCTATTTGTTTTTAGAATACCTTATGGGTAACCGTAGGAAGAGTTCTCGCTTAGGTAGGTTGCATCATTACAATAAAGAGGTCCCTGATGATATTCGCCTGGCAAGGTTTGAAATGATAACAGTGTTGAGATCGACTTTACCATCTCAGGGCTGACGTCTCATATTTTGGAAAAGCAGTACTTCTAGAAAAAAATTGCAGTACGCTGCAGTAAGGGAGCAAAATATTGTTTCATACATTACTTTTTTTGGCATGTTAAAATTTTACTGCATGAACGGAAAAGTTCTCAATTCCAAAGTCTTAGCGTAAGTCTCCGAGTCATTCCTTATTTAAACAAAAATTTTACGAAACTATTTGCTGAAACACAAAATAGGCAGCAGTTATAGTTATTTCATCATAGTCTAACAATCGGACATCTAACCAAGACAAATGTCAAAGTTATGATACAGGGTGTGTATGAATCTACATTCGGAGTGGTGCGTTCAGTACTTCATTTAATTTTAAATTTATATGTAAATTTCAACACTCCCACTCATTAAACATTTAAAATTGTACGTCCTTCCAAAAATTCAACTTTAAACATATGAGTTCAAAACTACAAAAATGTTATCAAAGAGATTTAGTTTAAATTTAACTTACAATTTTCTTCAGCAATTATTTATTGAAGGCGAATTCGGCAAGTATTTGCTTTGAATTTAATTGCGGCCTAGTTAAAACATCTGCAAGTTGGTCCTCACTTTTAACGTAGTCAACGTTGATATCCCCTTCTATGTGTTTTTCCCTTGTGAAATACATAGCCTTATTGATATGCTTATTTCGATGATGATATTCTGGATTTTTAAGCAAACGAATACTACTTTGGTTGTTGCAAAATAAAGTTGTTCCGCCAGCTTGCTTAAAACCAAGATCCAGGAGCAAACCACGTAGCCAAGTCGCCTCCTTTGCGCCTTCACATAAGGCAACATATTCGGATTCAGTAGTTGATAACGTAACGTGTGACTGTCATTGACTTTTCCAAGTAATGATGCTAGTGCCAACAAAAAACGCATAGCCTGTGATTGATCTACTTCTTTCGACGTCTCTAGCATTATCAGCATTTTTGTAACCTACTAGCTTTCAGTCCCTCGTGCCACCATTTGTGATGCAAAGATGTTTGTTGTGATTCAAATACTGAAATATACGCTTAACCGCCTTTACGTGACTCTGACTGGGGTTTTCCATAAGCCGACATACTTCTCCCACTGCATAGAAAATGTCTGGTCTCAAAACAGTAGCAGCAAACATTAACGAATCGCAGGCTTGTCTATATGGGAACTCTACATCTCTATCACTGTCGCTTGCCTTTGTAAGAAAAGTTCCGATATCTGCCGTCGTAGAGATTGATTTGGAGTTTCACATTTTAAATCTGCTAACAATGCATTCTACATAGCATGACTGTCCGATGCTAATAGTTTTGAGATCTCTTTTACGTTTGATTTCCATTCCTACGTCGAAATCGCCTTTGCCCAATGTGATTTGAAATACGCTTTTGAGCTTTCGATTAATGTATCAATCGCGAGCATGCTGCAAGACAAAACCAAACCATCATCAACGTAAAGTAACAGAATTACCTTTTCTCTGAAACATTTCCCACGAATACGCAAGGGTGCGATTGTGACTGAATAAGACTACAGTCCTTGATGATGCCCACGCATTTCGAATTCTATTCACGTGATGACTGTTTAAGTCCTGCTATCTCCATGTTACAGACTACTGCCAACGCCAAAGCACATCTGACTGAATCGTAGCGCACAACCGGTGAGAATGCCTCAGTGTAGTCGATTCCGGAACTCTGCGAATATCCCTTGGCCACAAGGCGAACTTTATATCTTGGATCTTCGTTTGGTGTTGTCTTGGCCTTAAACACCCACTTGATTGCATAGCTTCCTGGTACGAAGATGGTTCAGTAAACCAGGCCATGCATCCACGCTCACCGTCATATCGAACAACCTTTTTCGGATTGACGCGAAGAGATCTTTTCGTTTCTGATTGTGAAAAATTTTGATGAGCTTGATCCTCCTCTGGATTCAGATTTGGTTTCTCCTCTCGCTTTATTTCCACTTGCTCCACGTCTTCGTTGCCATTTGCAGAATCATCCTTGGGTTTACTTTTGATTTCATCATGAGAGAAGGTGACGTACTCCCTTCAAACAAAATTTTCATTGAATTTAAATACTTTCATGAAAACTCTATTACTTTGTTCGATATGGGATCATAAAATCGGAAGTTCCTTTTTGTAGGTTCATAGCCAACCAAATATACCTTCTTTGCTTTCGCATCCCAGATTTTTTTATTGCAGACTTAAGGAATGTGGACGTAATTGGCGGTTCCAAAAACCTTCACATGATCTAGTTATGGTTTCCAAACCACAGCTCGTAACAAATCTTGACGTTTTCCACAATTGTTGTCCTATTAAGCACGTAAACGGCTGTTCGCAATGCTTCCGACCAAAGAGATTTAGATAAACCACTCGCAACCAGCATAGTGCGAGCAGACTCCTGAACTTTCCTGTTATCGCGTTCGACGTAGCCATTTTGTTTGGGCGTGTAAGGTGCAATTCGTTCCAAAATGATCCCATGCTTTGCAAGCAAATCCATTGCGTCGTTATTGATGAACTCTGAGCCGTCGCAGCCATCCTTTGTGAAATGCGTTTCAAAACCTTTACTGGCTAGTTGAACTATGGAAAATAAATTCACTTTTGCTTTAGGAACATAGCGTACATCTTCATTAACTCTTGGCTCCCATTTGCCAGTGTGTTTCGCACTGAAAGCTACCTCATGCGTTCTCGTTTCCGTTACCACTATTGCATCTCGTTCCGTTTTTTTTACTTGATCCTCTTCTTACTGCAATTTTGACAATAGCGTTTCCATGGCTCGGCATTCTTTAATGTTATACCAAACCGTACGAAAACTATGGAATTTTTGTGATAAACTACTTATTATGCGCCCATCTTCAAGCTGAAGTACTCCTCGTAAAGCCTCCTTACTCGTAATTCGCTCTTCTTTTAATGGATGCTCTCCAACATGTCCATAAGTTCCTTTGCCGACTTGCATTCAAGGACATATGACGATTGCTCTTTGTTGATTGATGCAAACAAAGTAGACATTGCCTTGCCAGCGCGCTTTGTCCACGCTGTGTCTGTCGATGCAGTTAATTCCGGCTTCGGCGAAGTTCCATTAACCACGTCCTCTAGTTCTTGACTCCGAAGAATCGCGTTAATCTGGAATTTCGATGCTCTAAAATTGTTGCTGTTCAATCGATGCGACATAACCTAATGGTCCGCACTTCCACTGATCTCCATTGTTTCAGATGTTTAATGTGAAGTTATTTAATATTCCTTTTTAAAGTATTCCTTATTATTTTTACAAAAAAAAATCTGCACCTGGGCCCATAACCTGTTGGAGTTATTCCTTATAAACAATTCAGAATTATCAAGCGTTTGCAGGTAGGAAAAATGAGACACGGGTTTTTTCATTTAGCGAAGGAATAATTTTATTAGGTCTTAATTACGGATGGTTTACATGATGTCATTACCAAACTCATACCAGAGGAACCTGATGCAGTATAGTAAAATAGAGACGAACAAGCAAGAGTAGTTATTGGCCTTTCTGGTTGAAGACGACCAGCTTCTGCATAAAAGGCGTGCGACATCAGCAAAAGAGGCATGGGAAGCATTAAAGAGCTACTGAAAAGAGCACGCTGAGCAACAAGGTGCATCTGATGCGAATGGTAAGTAGCATGCGAAGAACTAGAAGAACATGGCGATATCCGAGCACTAATCACATTACCGAGTTGTTTGAAAAACTTAGAAATCGGATAAAGTATAGAAATCTGAGTATTCCGAGCACAAGAAATTCGTGATTGAAGTCCCCACTCGTTACCGATGGCTTTTTTGGAGGAAAAGAGTGCTATCGTAGCTTTCCGGACCCTTTCCTGTATATTAGATTTCCAGTTGAGCTTTCTATCAAGAATGAGACCCAGATACTTAGCTTCTTCGGAGAAATTTAAGCTGGTGCTCTTGATTGAGGGAGGGTCGATGTGTGGGATTTTGTATTTCCTGGTCAAGAGGACAAGTACAGTTTTTTGGGAGTTGACATCCAGTCCACAACTGTCAGCCCATCTGGTAAGCTTGTTTAGAGCGTTATGTAGGAGTTCTTTAAGGGTATTTAGGTACTTCCCAAAAACGGCAATGGCAACTTCGTCTGAATAAGCGCTCACTCTGCAACCCTTTCCTTCCAGGATAACCAGCAGTTCGTTCACCGCTAGATTCCAAAGGAGTGGGG
This sequence comes from Neoascia interrupta, assembly GCA_947623515.1. Classification (NCBI taxonomy): domain Eukaryota; kingdom Metazoa; phylum Arthropoda; class Insecta; order Diptera; family Syrphidae; genus Neoascia; species Neoascia interrupta. Next base: position 71,831,684 of record OX392463.1, on the reverse strand, counting down.
ATAGGACTCCACCTTGAGGGATTCCTCTGCTGACAGGTCTTCTGGCAGTGGTCTCACCTAGCTTCGAGTTAATTATCCTACTCGTTAAGAGTTGATTTATTAAATGCGTGACGTAAGGGTCATTAAATTCCTTAGACCATCGCTTAATAAACCCAAGCATGCAATTAGATTTATTTACAATGTATCTTATGTATTTTGAAAAGTCAAGGTTTTGACTAAAGAAAACACCGAGATCCTTTAAATGTTCAAGACGGCTTAGAGCATGATCAATGATGGAGTACAGCTTAGATTATACTGCATACCATTTTGGCAAATTTGACGTAAAAAGAAAATTTTTTTTTTTTTTGAATACTAGGGTGGACGGAGGCTAAAACTCCAAAATCTTTCAAATATACTAATACGCCCACTATAGCAGGTATATAATATCGCAATAGCCGATATTGATTATGCCCGATTTCCACGTGCTAAAAAACCACCCATTTATGAGAGACACTATGAAACTGCCAGAACGCACTTCATAGTAGTAAATTTTCGCTCTCTCATAATACTTCTTGACTACAACTAAGTTAACTTAACAAGTAGTTTACGCTTCCGTAGTGTTAATCGCATTGGATAGGTTGCTTTCCAGTGAATGCACCTACTAAGCCGTTCATTCATGCGGCTTCACCCTACGTCGCTAGATCGAAGGGTCTTATTCTTTGTAGTCGTAGCTCGTTGTTTACATCGTTTAGAGTCTCGTTTAGAGTACGGATCATTTCATTGTTGCAATGAACATGAAGGCGAGCATTTAGCTTTCGAGCGAAGTTTGTTACTTCTTCGCTCACGGTAGCTATTCCTAAATCTCTGTGAATATCACTATTCCTAATATACAATGGAGCGTTCACAATTGCTCTTAGTGTCTTGTTTTGGAAAGTCTGCAACATGGACATGTTGCTCGGCCTGGTACAACCCCAAAGTTGTATACCGTATGTCCAGGACGGCTTTAACACCTGCCTGTACAAGAGCAGTTTGTTATATATGCTTAATTTCAAAAATCTTCCGATAAGCCAATACATTTCCCTGAGCCTAGTCTCGAGCTTCTTCTTTACGTGTGGTTTCCACCTTAGTTTAGCGTCCAGTGTTATCCCTAGATACTTCGCTTCATTTGCATAAGGTATTTGTGCAGAATTTATGAACAGAGGTAAATTGTTAACCCTTCTGTAAGTGAAATTCACATGCGTAGACTTGTTCTCGTTAAGAGCGATTCGCCAAGTCTTCATCCAGACACAAATTCTGTCCAATGCTCGTTGGAGGTTTCTCGTTGATGACTCGACTGATTCACCTGCTGCCAGGATGGCCGTATCGTCCGCAAACGTGGCCACGACCGTCTCGTCATCTAGAGCAGGAACAGGGTCGGACCGAGAACGCTTCCCTGGGGTACGCCAGCCTGAATTTGCTTGAAACTCGAGTAGTCACTACTACACCTAACACGAAAGAGTCTGCTTTCAAGATAATTTTCCAATATTTCAAACATGTCTTCCGGCAAGTTTTGCTGTAGCTTATATTTCAAGCCTTCGTGCCATACCTTGTCGAAGGCTTGCGATACGTCGAGGAAAGCACTTAACATATTTTTCCCCTTTTAAGGTTTTTTCAATTTCATGCGTTATTCTGTAGACTTGATCTATTGTGGAATGGTTAGGTCTGAAACCGAATTGATGATCCGGGATCAAGCGTCTTTCTGCAATTATTGGTTGTAATCGCTTCAGCAGAAGTTTCTCGAATACTTTCGATATTATCGGCAGAAGCGATATGGGCCTATAAGATTTTTTATCATTTGCGCATTTCCCTGGTTTTGGAACCATCATGACTTCAGCAACTTTCCATTGTCTTGGAACGATAGAAGTCTAAGAGAAGCGTTTATCATATAAAGTAGCTTGACTAATGCCTTTTTTGGTAGCTCTTTCAATATTTCGCCAGTGATCAGATCGTAACCCGGGGCCTTATTATTTTTAAGTTTGCTAATTGTCTGTCAGAGTTCAACTAACGAAACTTTTTTCATTCTAAAGCTATTAGATTCCGCGTTGTTGTTTAGAACGTTAGCCAACGGCGGACCGTCGAAAGGCTTGAATGTTTCTTCTAAATGTTCAGCAAAAAAATTCGCTTTCTCTTTGTCTTCTCTTGCCCATTCGCCGTTAGCTTTTTTTATTGGTGCCGAGTGGTTTATAGGCTTCTTGATAGACTTAACTGCTTTCCACAGCGAGTAGTTTGAGCTCCTATCCGCCGACAAGCCTTCAAGGTATTCAGTGGTCTCACGATTTTTAAGATCTTGCAACATTCCTTTCAGTTTGTTAGAGAGGTGGTTCAAGAGGGTTTTGTCTGGCGGAGCCCTCGTGCCTTGCCATCTCCTACGCGCTCTTCTCTTTTCACGAATCAATTTTTCGATTTCGAGCGGATATGTTGTGCGTACATGCCCGTCGGTGCTAACTGCGTTCTTTTGGGACGAATTGTTAGTACAAGCAGCGCTCTGAACTGCTTCAATGAATTTGTCAACTGCGGTTTCTAACTCGAAAGGAGTTTTCAATGGCACATTCAAGCCAACACCCTCCCTACAGTTCTTTCTGAAGGCGTCCCAGTTCATGTTTTTGCTAGCTAATCTATGAGCTTTTTCTATTTTCGCCAGTCTTCCACCCATCTTCAAGATTACTCCTGAGTGGTCTGAGCAAATATCATAACACTCTTCAATTCGCGTAAGGTATTTGGGGTACCCTTAAGCGATGAAAAAATCGACAAGGTCAGGCTTTTTATTCATATCGGTTGGCCAATATGTTGGCTTACCCGTGGAGAAAAAGTCCACCCCACGCTTCATACTATTTTTGTACCGTAATCTGCCTCTTGTTGAATTGCATCGTGAGCCCCAAAAAGTATGCTTCGCGTTAAAGTCAACCCCAATGATAAAATTGGACCCAATGAAGTCATACATACGATCAAGATCGTCTTCCACCAGTCTATATTCTGGCGGGAAATAACAAGATGCAATGTTATAATCTAAGCAGTCAATTTTTACAGAAACTGAACTGATCTGCATAGAGTCTAGCTGAACTTCTGTGTTCTTGAAGTGCTTTATGCAGTTCTAAATGTAGAGGGAGGATCCTCCTCTCGAATTTCGCGAAGGGAGATGTGCGTGATAGTCATTGTAACCTTTAAGTTTGGATGTAGACCCGTTTTTAAGGTGAGCTTCCGTAATCATGCAAATATCAATATTGTTTTTCCGTAGAAATACTTCTAAAGGGTGATTTTTTAGCTGGTTTGGTTTTGGCAACACTGGTTTTGACAGCTGACGTGTGTTTAGTACCTTGTGTCACTGTCAAACAGTTTCAGTTTGGTTTGCAATTTAACCATGGATCATCTTACAAATGAACAACGCTTGCAAATTATTGAATTTTACTATCAAAATTCGTGCTCGGTTCGAAATGTTCATCGCGCGCTGCTTCCATTTTATGGTCGGTGAGTTTGGTGAACAGTTAATTTCACGTTTCGGGCCGGTCAATTGGCCGCCTAGATCGTGCGATTTGACACCATTAGATTATTTTTTGTGGGGGTGGGTCAAGGCTAATGTCTATAGGGACAAGCCCGCTTCGATTGACGCACTGCAAGCCAACATCCATGTATTCATTCGTGAGATACCGGCCGATATGTGTGAAAGAGAATGCCAAAATTGGACTCAGCGGATGGGCTACCTGAGACGCAGCCGCGGTCAACATTTGCATGAAATTATCCTTAAACATTAAATTGCAAGGTTCAAACTATCGATTCAAATAAATATTTTATTAATTTTTTCGAATTTTTTGTGTTTTTTTTTTAAAAAAAGTTCTCAACCTCTAAAAAATCACCCGTTAGTTCGTCTAATTTATTCAGAAGGCCGTTTGCATTCCATGTTAGTATTTTAAATAACTGTTTCATATTCATGTTCTCTTGATTTTTTACGAGGCTTAAGCTCAAGCTTGCTCAGTTTGTCAAATATAACTTTGTTGATTTTAGTCTGATCCTCAAGTTTCTGAAAGAAAAATATTTGCTGCATTTTTCTTCTTGGGTACGTCATATAAGTCAGAATGGCATGCAGTCTAATCTAAGCCTAAGAGAATATTGTTACGATACGCTTTTTAGAAAAACTGATATCAAATTATCTGGATTTAGCTGCATTTAGCTGGACTCAGAAAAAGACCGTTTTTGTTACACCATGTAGCAAAGCTGTTGATATCAGTCTAAAGAAGAACATGGTCATTAAAACTCTTAATAAATCTAGATATCTTCTTATCGTCTGCATATGACAGAATTTCGCTACAAGCGACACACGAAGGTGCATAGTTTAAAGCAAGAATAAATAAGAGTGAGCCTAGATGCCTTCCCTGGGGAAGACTGGAAATAGCAGGAAAAGAAACTAAAAAAAGCCACCAACCTTAACTTGGTATGATCTTAAATAAAGAAAAGACATGATCCAACAGATGAAATTGGATGAAAAGCCAAAAGAAGTAAGCTTAAAACCAATGATTTCGAGCGAGATTAAATCGAAAGTCTTGGAAAATCGGTGTAAATGCAATCAACCTCGAAGTCATTCTCTACAGTGTTAGAACATTTTCTATAAACGATAATGGGTTAGCTACGGTAGATCTATTTTTAACGAAACAATTGCTGTTTATGTTAAAAAATTATGCAAATTATCTTAAAAAAAAATAGCTAGGTCTTCATATTTTTGATGCAAATTAAATTTTATGTAAATTCGACCTTTAAAAATGGGCGTGCCCAAAAACTTTGTATGAACGAAATGTTGATTGGAGCCTATGAAATGTTAAAGGATAATTAAATTTTATTTCTTATCATTTTCTACAAAAGGTCTAAATTAAAAGTTTTTTTTAAATTTAAGGTTTTCTTTAAATTCTGCCTCCAAATGTGGGCATGGCCTAAAACCTTGTATAGGAAACTGTAGAACTAGGTATTTTCTACAAAATATCATATATTATGCAATATTATACAGTACAATTTTTTGACTTTGATCAAAAAATACATATTTAATAAAATGCATTTGAAAAATTATTTCTTAAATCTATGCCACGCCCACTACGAGTCTATTAATATGATTTTCTTTGTATGCCTTGCAATCGATATGAGATGCTTAATACCAAATCTCAGCTTCGTATGACATCTTACTATGGGTTAACTTTCTTACTTTTGTGAGCAACTTTAGGTCGTTGCATCTCCCAGAGGCCCCGGTTACCATGTGGCAGAATGTGATTGGTTATCACGAAAACTAACTTGCGCATGTTCTGTGAGATATTTTTAAAATAATAAGTATCAACAGTAAATGGAGAATACCTAATTGGTTTGGAAAAGTGAATAGCGAAAAAATTGCATATCGTGCCAGGATCGTTGGAAGAACTGCCATTATATTTGAGAGTGGATGAATAACCCATAAGCCTTTCTTTTAGAGTTAACAAAGTTCCTAAATTCCCTGGGATTAGTTTTGAAATTTGAACCAATTTGAGAAACACAGTTATAATACAAACACTTTGCGAGAGCATTAAATTCACTGAAAATAACCATGAAATTATCAAGGTCAAATGTTTCAAATTCATGATGTACTTTTTCCATACTTTATTGCGTTTATTACGTAAGACTTACAGCTCCTTGGTATACCGGGGATGGTTAAGTTTAGAGTTCTTATTTTTCTTCATACGTATAGTATTACTAACACAGGTATTGAGTATAGAATAAAATTTATCTAAAGAGTGGTCAATGTCAGTCCACTCAGGGCCGGTTTTTTAGTGCGAGATCATCCGACTTTCCGAGTTAAACTGAGATTAACCCCAGAAATGAGTTTTTCAGTGAACTAAGATCTGGGTTTAATCTCGGCTTTACTCACCAAATTTGGTGAGTTGATCTCGGATCATCTCTGGAGAACAGTATGAACTTCTTTGAATGTTTTTTCTGCGTAGAATGTCAGTTGATTTGCGCGTTGCTGTGAAAAATGACATTTGAGAAAGACTCGAACTTCTTTTCCTGTGTTTTTCTATGTGAAATGAGAGCTGGCAGAGTCAATAATTTCGAGATTCGAAGATTTTGATAACTTTGTTGACGGAGTTAACTCTGCACTGAAAAACTGCTCGCTGAGTTAACTCCAGATTCGTTTTGTAACGGGATTAACAGATCTTGATTTAAGCTGGGTTTAACTCAGCACTGAAAAACCCGTCCTCAGTGGAACTATTTGAGTTAAGAGAGAGCAAAGCTGTAGAAGAAAAAACCGTTTACCAGCAACAGCACGAAAGCCAATGCAAGCAACCAGCATAAAACTAAGAAGAAAAGTTCTAAACTTAATAGTAAATGAAAATTAGATTGGGCGGAAGAAATACATTTATATGAGAAAGCTAAGTAAGGACGAAAAATAAATATAACTAATTAAAAACGTACGTACACAGCTTCAAAGCACAAAAGTAAAAAAAAGGGGTAAAATTAAACGAAAAATAACCAACAATAGCACAGAACAATTAAAAAACCGTCAGTCTTCAGCATACAAGCACAAGACTGACTTAAGTCCATTCGTGTTGAGATTAGATTACAGTCCGTCGTCCGAAATCGCTCCAAAATATTTTTGATATACTGCTGGTGCTGCTGATTTCGATATAATGCTGTGCCCATATTCGAAAAAGGGGACAAGAGACAGAGAGATTGCTCTAACTATAGGGGTACACGTACAACTCTCTTAAGTCTTCCAGGAAAAGTATTCGCGAAGGTGTTGGAAACGGGTTCCAGAGCTGTAATCGAACCTATGTTGCGGGCATTTCCCGCAATGCGGCTTTCGGCCTGTCAGAGGCACAAGCGACCAGCTTTTTACTCTGAAGGTTATTCTTGAGAAGGCCTGGGAACCTGCCAATCCAGTCTGCGCGTGTCTTGATTTGGAAAAGGCCTATGACCGGGTTCCTCGGGATAAACTCTGGAGAGTTTTGCGGGACTATGGACTGAGTGGGCCTCTTCGGCGAGCCATTCCAACCTTTTGATGTGTGCGTTATACTTTGCTTGGGCTGTGTTCTATCGTTTCTCCTTTTCATGGCGTATATGGACTGGATGGTGAACCGCAGTCTTGGTGAGGAATCTTTCGAAACGGGTGGCGTAAGGATAAGCCATCTGCTTTTCGCAGATGTTTTAGCTATCCTGGCATAGTCCGAGGAGGAACTTCAGCGAGCACTGGATGGGTTTGCGGCCATATGTGGTGAGGCTGGGGTGAAGGTAAAAGTGAGCAAATCCGAAATGATGGTTGTTTTCCAAACTCCTGTGCTGTATACGCTTCACATAAATGGAGTCCCATTGAAACAGGTAGAGAAGTTTAAGTATCTCTCACGGGGTCTTTTCAAGAAAGATGGAAGGAGTGATGCTGAGTTATCCTGTACCATTCGCCAAGCTGGAGCAATAGCAAAGAAACTGCGCCATCAGGAAAGGTGAGCTTGGAGTGACTAGGAGTGAGCTTTTACTCCAAGCGTGTTTAATTCAGTGTTCATTCCAACCGTCATCTATGGCCACCAAATTTCGGTAATGACCGAAAGAATTAGATCGCGGGTACAAGCTGACGGTACAGGCTGACTCAACTCGTGCTGAAAGGTTTCAAAAAAAAAAGTCAAATATTAGGGAGTAATCCTTGAGAGAAAACATCTTTGGTCCAAGCATGTTCAATCCAAAACCGAAAAAGCATTGTCCATTTTACAGAGGCGGTTTGCAGTGCAGAGGCGCTTTTGGCAAGACATGGGGTTTATCTCCGAAAAGAATCCTGTGGCCCTCTATTCGGCTATGGCTAGACCACTCCTCTCATACGCAACGGTTGTTTGGTGGAACGGGCTTTTGAGGAAGCGGATTACTGCCTCTTTTGCCAAACTCCAATGAACGGCTTGTCTTGGCTGCACAGGGGCCTTCCCTAGCATGCCGGGCTCTGCTTTAGATGCTTTGATGAATCTCCCCCCGCAGCCCAAACCCCCCCCCCCCTAGGGCTCGAACTCAAAACTTCGTTGAACTTAGTCGGAAGGCTAGATACTGTGAATCTTATGTTGGTCCCAGGATATGCTGGTATCCAGGGAAATGAGGTCTCTGACAAGCTTGCTCGGAATGGTTCAGAAGAGGTTTTTTCAGGACCCGAACCCGCGCTAGGTCTGCCAGCATCTGTTCCCACATCTGCCATTGATACTTGTGTTTCTCGTGAGCACATAGCTCGTTGGCGTGACTGCGATAGGTGCAGACAGACTAAACGACTACACCCGGACATCTGTAAAGTGTCTACGTCTTTCCTATTATCGCTCAGGAGAATTGACTTCAGACTTCTTGTAGGCGTACTTACGGGCCACCAAGCTTTTGCTAAACACTTGAATGTGTTAGGCTTGAGCGAAACCACCAGCTGTTCTGCTTGTGGAGAGGACGACGATACAGCGGAACACTAACTCTGTAGTTGTCCCGCTTTTGCTCGCATAAGGTTGCGCATATTTGGCGCTGCAGGGGTGAGTGCCGAACACCTTCGTCACTGAAGCTCCTTCTCGTTTTTCTTCGATAGACGGGTAAGCTAAATACATAAAAGAAAGGTGTACGCATGGTAGTACAATGGACCAGTAGTTGTGTCTGAGTGCTTCATCAACATTTTCGCTGACCGCTTATCCTTAGAAGGGTCGCGGAGCGAGGGCTGCTAAATGGTCCTTCCATCGTTCACGATCCTCTGCCACCAACTCAATAGACACAGCTGCGATCCCCAGGCGTGTCTCAGAGATGTTCTCTGATCCAACCACCTGTTTCTTGGGCTACCAGGGGGCGATGCGCTTGCATCTCGGTTACCATGACCTGCCTAGGAAGTCTATCGGGGGGCATCTATCCCTAAAAGTAATACCAGCAACGCACCTCACAAATCTCATTTTGGCAGCTTGTACCCGCAATTTAATTCTTTCGGTATTTATCATTACCCAAATTTCATGACCATAGATGAGGGTTGGAACGAACACTGAATTAAAAAAAAACTGAGATCTTTGCTTTCACTCCAAGCTCAGCTTTCCTGATGACCGGCTGTCGCAGTTCTTTTACTATTGCTCCAGATGGCCACTCCTACGGGATAACTCAGTATCACTTCTTCCATCTTTCATGAAAAAGACCCCGAAATATTTAGCTTCTCTTCTCTTAGCACAGGAATTCGCGAAACAACCTTTACCTTTATCCGAGCCTGACCACAGATGGCTGCAAACCCATCCAGTGCTTTCTGAAGTTCCTCTTCGGACGATGCCAGGAAAGCTAAATCTTCTGCGAAAAGCAAATGACATATCCTGACGCTACCCATTTCGAAAGACTCCGCACCAAGACTGCGATTTACCATTCAGTCCATATTACGCTATTAAAAGGAAGGCGATAGGAGACAGCCCTGGCGAAGTCCAACTCACACATCAAAAGGATGGGATTTGACGCCATTTATCCGAACACAGCTTCTGCACTTCCCATATAGAGTGAATGGCACTCAGAAGAGGCCCACTCAGTGCACAGTCCTGAAAAACTCTCCAGAGTTTATCCCGAGGAACCCGGTCATAGGCCTTTTACAAATCTACAAAACACGCGTAGACCGGTTTGGCATATTCCCAGGCCTTCTCAAGAATAACTTTCAGAGTAAAAAAGTTGGTCCGTTTGCCTCTGCAAAGCCGCGTTGCTCTTCCCGCAACAAAGGCTCGATTAAAGCTCTGGAACAGATAGTCGATATAAATAAATTCCTTATTTTTTTGTAACATTGTTTCTTGAACTTCGTTTGGCAATACGTGGGACCACGCAACATAGGACCAGCCATTATTACAATGTTTGTAGAATTATTGCAACTTTTCACTCTCCAGTATTAAAATAAAAATTTTATGGCTTTATCATAGGCGCCGTTAGCTTTTCAAATATTTTTCTACTCAATCTTTTTTGATCAACCATCTTTTCGCGTATGCGGTGTAAGGCATTATAGCATTTTATTAAAAAAAATAAAATTATAGCATTTTATTTGTACATGATACAGAACACAATTTCATCGCATTTTTCAATTGTTTTATGCGATATGTTCCATGCGATAAAATTATAACGTATCAATATTGTAGAACCTGTTGAGTGCGTAAATATTAGTTTTATTTCAATTTTCAAATAATGTTTCTTGATTTTTTTATGGGTGCGATAGTTACAAAACTGAAGCACAGGTTGCATAACCGTCACGGCCGCAATGGATTCACTGGACTAAAGGCCCAAGTGCGTTAAAACTTCACTCTTTATGCAAGTCTTTTGCACACTTCAAACAATATGAGTCCGAAATTTTTTAGTAACATATTTGGAAACAGGACGCCCAAATCCGTATATTTATATAAAAAAAAAAAACAAACAAATTCAACTCCAACGTACAGTAAACTTATGCCAAAAAACAGGGTTATCCCCACACTAGCAATAAGAAAGTTCTGCTAGATAAATTAAGCGCCTAGCCTTGACTTTCTCTCTGAATTCTACTGACGTAAGTTCGAGACACAAGGTTCCAGGAATCCATAAATCGATCCATACACATCGCTACACATTTCTGAGAAATAAAAATACTTAAGATAGACTGCTGCCAAGCATTCGGAAAATTTCTTACCTGCTCAGATGAGTCCAATGAAGATCCCGGCTTAGTGATACATTTTTTAAAACACTTTTCCGTCATTTTCTTGAAAGAGATATTTTATTAATGATTACACCACAACATTGCTTTGCTACTATAGCTACCGTGAGAAGTTCCTGTGTATTAGCAACTGCTATTTGTTGTTGAACTTGCTTCATTAGTTCACCTTTTTCTGTGCTATTTAGACTTTCCATTGTAGCCATTTTTGGTGTTTATTTAAGAATAAAATAAACAGATGAACTCAGAACAATAATCTTAATAACTCTTTTCCACTTTTCCGTAATAAAATTTATGGCATGCTTTCCCCAAAATGTTGAGTTTTGAGAAATGTCAAATGAGAGAATTAGATAAGGATAAGCTATGGAAAGCTATGTGGATCTTGTTTGGGTTCCAAAGTTAGGGGGTTTTCGGTTGGCAATCTGCAAGAAAGCTCGCATTCGGGATTGTAATCGAACAGCCAAACACGTTTCTCCAACAAATCACAGAACCATTAATTACTGATGTGCGTTTCGTTTGGAGTCAAAAAAAATTTGAAGTGGGTAGGGGTATCTCAAAACTGACAGATCTAAATTTGAAAACGTTTCTTTGGCGGCAAAAATGAGGGGAAATTAAGGGGAAAACTGACATTTCTCGAATCTGAAATCGCAGAATAAATCCTCGATTTTTAGCAAGATTCATTTTCAGATTTACCTATACCAACAGACTGTGTTGACAGTTCGCTTGTTTACTTCATGTAAATTTGGAACGGGTTGGTCTTTCTGCAGAAATAATTTTGCTTTGTTTTATAAAATGTTTGTATTGAATTGACTAGTGCAAAAACTTTAATTTCAACATGGGCTTGAAATGGAAAAACTATTCATCCTAATCATGTTCTTCGACAGTCACAGGTCGCGGTATTCGTATATTTTTAGGTGAAGAAGCACCCACGACTTTGCCGGATGTTAAATTAAAGCAAACAGGCTTCGAAATGCGTATGTTATAAGGGACTTGGTGCACAAATGTAGTAGCAAATAATAAAGTTGAGGTTTTTGAATGTAAAAACATAACAATGGCTTATTTTGTTTCTAGTTTCGTCACAAAAAAGAACAGAAAATTTCCCGCAATAAAGCCACAGCAAAATGTAAACAAACTAGGGATGGGAAAAAAATTTTCCAGTTGGTACCTAACAAAGTAGGGATGGAAAACAATTTTTTCCATCAATACTAAAACGGAGCCAATGTACTCAGATTAGCTTTGCGTTGAAAATAATAATTTGCCAATTAGAATAAAAGTTTTTAATGGGTAATATTCGTATAGCTCTGCATTTTTACAAAAATAAAATCTCGTATTATCGCTCATTTGAGCAAAATGAGTGCAATCCAGAAGCACTTTCAATTCCTAAGCAGAATAAAGCTTGAATTTTCGCTAAAGTAAAAAGTGTATTTCAAGCTAGGTTGGTATGGTATATAGACATCTTCAATGATTTTTTTGAAACCTTGAATGTTTTGAACCTCTTTCATCTTGTAAATGAATTTCAAAACATTCAGCTCTTTTCTCGTAAATATATCACATTGAGCAAAAAAAATATTTGTCATAATTTCGTAGTAAAACGGCAGCAACTTAAATTAAAGCAAAAGAAGTTCTTTATCGAAACGCCTACAAAGTACTATTTTAAACGTTCGTTAACAGAGTATTTCGCCGATGTATGATTTCAATACCTTAGATATTTTTGGCGAATGTAAATCAAAGTAAAAATGAAACATCATTTCGCATCGAAGTCCCTCTTTTTGTTGCGCTAACTTATGCGTAACGATTTATTTACGCTAACGCCGCATTGTCATTGTTTTTGTTTTTAAAACAGTCACTTATGGTTATTGTTGCATAGTGCCGTCAACATATTGCTGAAATAAAAACATTATGGTTAAGTAAATTACCATTTTACCTTGAAAAAAACATAGTTTTTACAAAACATTGTACTGTTATGTGGCGACAAGAAATAAAACAACTCGCAGGAGTCCCTGAATGCACCCATCGATTCAATCTACAAACGCACCCGCTCGATTCACTAAACGAACATACCCAACTGTCATTCCAGTCATCTGACAGCAGCTGTCATATTCGAAGTTCGAATTTCGATTTCCCCTCCTTGGAATTCAGCGGAGGAGTACCAATGGAAAATTACCAAAGGGGGTATGGAACGTACTAGAAGGTGCTTAATTTTGAATAAATACACGGGTGGCAGGCTCGTACGAGACAGTTATATATTAAACGTGGACTTGTGAAAATCGGTAATAAAGTAAAAAGTGATTGAGTTGAAATAAAGTGTTGAATTCTAAATAGTAAAGTTGAATAACAGTGTGATCTGAGTTTAAATAAGTTTGTTTGATAAATAAAGTGTTTCATTGTGTGATTATAAAAGTGCAATTGAGTTTTATTCAACGAACCCCAGGCCGAAAATATTACATTGGTGTCAGAAATTGGGGATAAAACTCATAATTGTGCGGGTAAATTCTACAGTGGAATTTTCCGGAACAGTGTTAGTGTGTCAAACAGTTTTAAGTGGAGATTTCTAGAAAAAGTGCGCGTAAATAGCGTCGGTGACTAAAACGATTTATTTGTGCAGTGGAATTTTCCAGAGATATCGTGTGTGTAAGCAGTGTCGGTGACTCATACAAATTTGATTGTGGAATATTCCGGATACATTGAAGCTGATTGTGCGATAAAGCTATAATTAACTAAGTTATAAAAACGGTTTCAGTGATTTGTTTATTCGCGAGTGAATTTTCTGGAACAGATATAAGACATAAACAGATTGTGTTTATTGAACAATTGACGACAGCTGAGTTAAAAGCGGAATTGGGTAAAAGAAACCTCCAGACTTCGGGGCTCAAAAGGGAATTGTTGCTCCGACTCCAGGACGCTATTACCGAGGAAGGTGGACATCCAGACACGATGCTGTTCGAAGTTCAAGAAGAACAGCAACAAAGCACAGTAAGTACTGCCGATGAAATGCCCGCTTTCATGAAGTTGCTTCTGGAGAAATTCGAAAAGATGGAGAGTAGCCAAAAGAATGCTCTCAAAGAACAAAAGAACGCTCTCGAAGACAAATTCGAGAAGCTGGAGAGCGGCCAAAAAGAACAAAAGAACGCTCTCGAAGACAAATTCGAGAAGCTGGAGAGCGGCCAAAAAGAACAAAAGAACGCTCTCGATGAAAAGCTAGATACTAAGTTCGATGAGCAGAAGAAAGCTCTAGAAAGCAAACTCGATTCCCAGAATGCGTTTTTTGAGGAAAAGTTCCAGGCAGTAGATCAAAGAATTGAAAGCGTGGAGGAAAAATTCACTGAAGTCAAATCGGAAGTTGAACAACTGGCTAAGGAGCTGGAGCTAGTTAAGAAACAGAAAGTGCGAGAATATTTCCCCGACGGTCCACGACGCAAAGAAATGCAGCCGCCTGTCTTCGATGGCCAAACATCGTGGCCGATTTATAGGAGCCAATTCGAAGCTGCAGCGTTGACAAAAAACTGGGACAACGAAGATAAATCAACTGCTCTCACGCTTGCGCTCCGAGGAACAGCTGCCGAACTGCTGCAGACCATCCCTGAAGAAAAACAAAAAGATTATGATGCCATGGTGAAGGCCATCGAGATGAGGTTTGGCGACGACCACATGCAACAAGTTTACCGGGTCCAGTTGCGCCGAAGAGTTCAGACAAGGGGTGAGACGCTTCAACAGTTGCAAGCCGACATCGAGCGATTAGCGAATTTGTCCTATCCCAACACCAGCAGGGAGATAATAAACGAGTTGGCAACCGATGCGTTTGCCAATTTCATTGCGGATGGAAAGCTACAAATGGCTGTAAGAATGGCAGGTAAGAAGACTCTCCCTGAAGCACTAGCATTCGCCCTGACAATGGAAGCTGCAGACCAAGCTTCGCAAGGTTGCCATCGCATAAGGGAAATGGCTGGTCTAGAGTGCTCATGTCAACGCATCGACATCGAAAGGCAAAACACGAACACCACTCGGGGACAAATGAGATGCTGGAACTGTAGCAAACTGGGACACCTGCAGCGACAGTGCCGAGCCTCAGCTAGACAAGCGGGTTGCCCACATTGCGCTAGAAGGAGACAGAATGAAGAAGCATCTGGCAGGATGTCGGGGCAGAAGTTGGTTGATGGAATCGACGCCCCCAGGACCATCATCCAAGTCTCGCAAACAAAACGCTGCAACAAGAGTCTGACAGTAGAGGCAATCATCGCCAACAGAAGATGCGTGGCCACTATTGACACAGGTGCCACGGCCTCCATCATCCGAAGAGACCTTGTTCAGACGTCATGGCTACATAACACCAGCTGCTACAGTCTGAAGACAGCTACAGGAGAAGCGGCGAAAGTATACGGGGAGGTGCAGCTACAGATACAACTAGAGGGACTGACCTTCTCACATGCATTCTTGGTAGCCGACATATGCGACGAATGCATCATTGGAGTGGACTTCATGAAGGCACACGAGGTAATTCTTGACCTTCGAATGCAGGTGCTAAGGTATCGAAGCATCGAGATCCCTATGGTATACGGAAACGACAACGCTGTGAATCTTCGAGCAATACTGGGAGGCGATGAAGTTCTGCGGCTCTCTTCAGAGACAGTTCTTTGGACACGTTTGGAGGGTGATCCTGGGAACCACCGATTCTTTCTCATCGAGCCAGACAACAAAAGTGAATTTAAAAGTTACGTCGTGGGAAAAATTCTTGCAGAGCCCAGGGATAACATGGTGCCGGTAAGACTGATGAACCCAAATAAGCGCACCGTTAAGCTCAGAAAAGGAGAGGTGATCGGAAGATGTGTGCCCGTTGCAGCCATTTCGACAATAGCTGAGAGTGAGCCTGCAAGTCCTGTCTCTCCATCTAAATTGGCCGAGGTATGTAAGACTATACTCGGAGACTGTGAGCTAAATCAGGAGCAGCAAACCATAGCGGAAAATCTCATTGGCGAGTTTGCTGATATATTTGCCTCACAGGATGGAGACTATGGTCGAACACACTTAGTACAACACCGCATAGACAACGGAGATGCTAGACCAATCCGCCAACCTGCCAGACGACTTCCGTTGGCTAAACAGGACGAGGCCGCCGAGATGATATCGACCATGGAAAGAGAAGGTTTGATCGAAAGCTCGAAAAGTCCGTGGGCGTCGCCTGTTGTACTGGTGAAAAAGAAGGACGGCAGTACTCGATTCTGCGTGGATTACCGGAGGCTTAATGATGTCACAAAGAAGGACTTTACCTCGAATAGATGACACATTGGACACACTCTCTGGAGCAAAATGGTTTTCCACTCTCGACCTGAAAAGTGGCTACTGGCAGGTACAGATCCATCCAGAAGACAAAGAGAAGACTGCTTTCACAACTGGCAATGGGCTTTGGCAGTTTACAGTAATGCCATTTGGTCTGTGTAACGCTCCGGCCACCTTTGAGCGTCTTATGGAACGTGTCTTACATGGTCTGACGTGGAAAACCTGTCTGGTATATTTGGATGACGTCATCGTTTTGGGAAAGACGTTTGCAAAACATCGCGACAACTTGAGGGAGGTCTTCTCACGACTTCGAGCAGCACACTTAAAGCTCAATCCAAAGAAGTGTGCGCTCTTCAGAGCAGAAGTAAAGTATCTGGGGCATGTGATATCGACGGATGGCGTGAAGACGGATCCAGAGAAAATCGAAGCTGTGAGAAGTTGGCCAGTTCCCAAGGACAAACACCAGCTAAGGAGCTTTCTCGGTCTTGCTACGTACTACAGGAGGTTCGTCAAAGATTTCGCCGGGATTGCAAAGTGTCTGCACCAGCTCACTGAGAAAGGAAGACAATTTAAATGGTCAGGTGAGTGCGAAAGAAGCTTTCAACATCTGAAGCAGCGACTTTGCGAAGCACCGGTACTAGCTTACCCCATCCCCGGCAAGACATTTATTGTGGACGCAGACGCTAGCAATGTGGGTGTTGGCGCAGTATTGTCGCAGTTACACGATGGGCAGGAGAAAGTCGTAGCATACTTCAGCAAAGTGCTTACCCGACCCGAGAGAAATTATTGTGTTACCAGGCAAGAACTCCTTGCTTTAATACTGGCGACGAAACATTTCCAGAAGTACCTGAGCGGCCAGAAGTTCATCTTGCGTACCGACCACGCCGCGCTCAAATGGTTACTGCAGTTTAAAAATCCTGAGGGCCAAGTCGCAAGATGGATCGAGCGATTGCAGGCTTATGACTTCGAGATACAACATCGCAAAGGAAGACTGCACTGCAACGCGGACGCATTATCCCGGAGACCATGTGAGCCCAATTGTAAGCATTGCGTGCGACAGGAGGAAAAGAACGAATGTACTGCCAGCGAGTAAGAGCCGAACCTGCAGAAGGCTGGAGTACTGAGGAACTTCGCAACGCACAACAAGAAGACCCTGACATTGAGCCAATCCTTGCATGGAAGGAATCTATGGAGAAACCGAGCGCAAGGGATATATCCGACAGAAGTCCCACATTAAAAGCATATTGGGCGCAGTGGGACTCTCTCCATGTACAAGATGGCGTTCTTCGAAGAAAATGGGAAATGCCGGATGGAAAATCCTTTAAGATGCAGCTTGTGGTTCCACGGTCGAAAGTCCAGGAGTTTCTACGGGAAATGCACGATGGAGTGTCTGGTGGGCACTTGGGCATCAACAAAACCCTGGAAAAAGTACGGGAACGTTTTTATTGGCTGAGTGCAAGAAGCGACGTTGAGAGTTGGTGTCGGAAGTGTTCTACTTGTGCTGCTAGTAAGGGACCCAAAGTCAAAACCAGGGGTAAAATGCACCAGTACAATGTGGGAGCTCCCTTTGAAAGGATCGCCGTCGACATCGCAGGACCGTTTCCGGAAACTGAAAGCGGTAATCGTTACATCCTGGTTATTGCCGATTACTTCAGCAAGTGGTCCGAGGCATTTGCGATCCCAAATCAAGAAGCGAAAACCGTTGTCGATCAGATAGTGGACCACTGGGTGTGCAGGTTTGGAGTGCCAATGGAATTACATTCCGACCAGGGAAGAAACTTCGAGTCGAAGATATTCCAGGAAGTATGCGCAGCAATCGGACTACAGAAGACACGGACCACACCTCTTCACCCACAATCAGATGGAATGGTGGAACGCTTCAACAAGACACTAAAAGAACATCTGTCCAAAGTAGTGGACGAGAATCAACGGGATTGGGATCGGCGAATACCTTTATTCCTCATGGCCTATCGAAACGCTTTTCACAGTGGACGAACTGTCAGGCTACCCAGTGAACTTAAATTCGGATTTCCCACTGAAGACCCAACATGCGAGGAGGACTGCGTGGTTGACCTTAGAGAAAGGATTAATGACATCCACCAGAGAACCAGAAGCAATATAAAAGTTGCAAGCGACCGCATGAAGACGAGATACGATGCGCGAGCAACGGCACCCGAGTTCAACGAGGGAGATCTGGTATGGCTCTACAACCTACATCGTAAAAAGGGAAGATCGCCAAAGCTTCAGAAGGACTGGGAAGGTCCCTACCAAGTTGTAACGCGAATTAATGATGTCGTATTCCGAATCCAAAGAGGACCAAGAGCGAAGATGAAAGTTGTCCATGTTGATCGCCTACATCGCTACCACGGAAGCAATGATGACGTACTTGTTCGGGACGAACAAAACTAAGAGAGGGGCAATGTTATGTGGCGACAAGAAATAAAACAACTCGCAGGAGTCCCTGAATGCACCCATCGATTCAATCTACAAACGCACCCGCTCGATTCACTAAACGAACATACCCAACTGTCATTCCAGTCATCTGACAGCAGCTGTCATATTCGAAGTTCGAATTTCGATTTCCCCTCCTTGGAATTCAGCGGAGGAGTACCAATGGAAAATCACCAAAGGGGGTATGGAACGTACTAGAAGGTGCTTAATTTTGAATAAATACACGGGTGGCAGGCTCGTACGAGACAGTTATATTTTAAACGTGGACTTGTGAAAATCGGTAATAAAGTAAAAAGTGATAGAGTTGAAATAAAGTGTTGAATTCTAAATAGTAAAGTTGAATAACAGTGTGATCTGAGTTTAAATAAGTTTGTTTGATAAATAAAGTGTTTCATTGTGTGATTATAGAAGTGAAATTGAGTTTTATTCAACGAACCCCAGGCCGAAAATATTACAGTACTTTTACTCCGATTGTACTTTTTTGCTTAACCCGACCCAGTACAATTGTATTGGCCTTCCCACCCTTCAAACAAAACTAAGTTATGGCAGGTCTCACCTATTCCCACCTATACTATCACAAAAAATCTCAATTTAATTTTTTGTTTGATTCAACCACGAAAAAATAAAACTTGGTTTTCAATTTACCCGATACCAAAAAAAAAACCACATGAATAACTAGATAATCAACTTCGCTCATGTAAAAGCTTTGCCCACAAGCTGAAATTGAGGAATTTACCCATTTGCCGACATTTGTTTACAAATGTGAGTAAATTCATCAATTCGTCATTTCCATGCAATTTCGTTTTGGAGCTTTTACAACAGCTGATCGCGTAAGGTAAATTGTTGTTGCTTCTTCTTGCACGTATTTACGTGTAAGGTCCAAAACGCAATGTTGCGTTGCTGCGTGCGTTCGATGACAAGCAGAGTAGAAACAACGGGTGCATATGGGGCAAAACGAAATGTTGCTTCAAAACTTCACTCCACGTTTGACCGTAAATATCGTAGAGACATCTGCAACGCAAAAGTAGATCTACTTTCTACTATTGCGTCCGTTGAACAACCTCGTGCTCATTCATAGGTGAGTGAGTATAGTTCTCTTGTCGTCAGTAGGTTGTGGGGACGAAAAAGGGTTGTTTCTTGTCAAAATAAAAAAAAAACAGGTTTGCGTAGAGTAGAGAATGTGATGTATTATTCGGTATTATTTCAGTTTATCGCGATAACTCGCAAGTTGTTGGTTTTTAGCATGCACAAAGTGACATTTTGGCGAAAAGCCCTATAGAGTTTTCTCGTAACTATCTCGCTCACATCTCTCGTTCTAACCTTTGGTGAAATTTGTTCACTTGGTATGAAAACAATGAAATAGGGTTAGGGTAGTTGCAAAGGGAAGGCCGAGATAAAGAACGAGACAAAGAAGTTTGTTTATATACCAAGTGACGAAAAGTGTCATTTTGGCGAAAAGCTCCATGGAGGTTGAATTTTTTTAGTGCTCAAGTCATATGCTACTTGTTTTTACTTTGTTTTGTTTTTTTTTTTTTCTGTGTGCAAATCATATGGTATTTGTTCGTACAAACTTTGTTTTTCATGCACACACTGATCCGTTAAACCGACGGCGTATTTCAATTCAAAGTTTTGAAATGGCGTAAGTACTACAACTCCATAAATCGCTTCGCACTGCCACCATTATTGTTTCTCACTCTAAATTTCGATGCTCTGAAAACTATGAAATAGCTGTGAAGGGCTGCAAGCTGCAACTGCAATAGGTAGAAAAGGGAAGGGTAACTTTGTTTTCGCGTTATATGAAAATGATCTTTACACATGTTTTGCTCTTTCATTGCAATAGTAAAGAGTACGTCGTTTATGCCTTCAGCCCAATAAATCCGTAGCATCCGTTGCGTCGAAGTACACAACTGGCAACTCAGTGAAATACACACGATCTTATGGAAAACGACATACGTCACGAAGTTCTTCTGTAGAGCTTTTACCATGTCTGTCAAAATCTGAGGTGTTTCACATTTTTCGACCGCGGGATGCCAAGCAAATCGCGTTTTTATATAAAAATTTTCAATAGTTTCTGTAGAAGTGCGAATTATTAATAAACTACTGAACCTAGAGTGTGCCGATAAGGAAAGAAGTTATTGTGCTTATTCCGTTCTTTAAGTTGACCAAAAAATTATTTTAATAAAATAAGTGGAAAGTATCGAAAAAGTGTAACTTTATGGACTGAATTCCCATCAACATGTTTGACGTTTTGTTTTTCTGTTTTTGTTTGCGTTATTTCGCTTTGCAGATTAGGAAAATCAATGAACAAATATTAATTATTATTAAATATTTATTATTTATATTAATAACAAATATGATGATTTAATAACAAATAAAAGAAAATTTCTTTATCGTATGCTATGTCTCCACCGGCATTAGCAGGAGGATAAGCGGGAGACGATTGAAAAATAAACCCCAAAGTAGCACCAACGGTCAAATATTTGGTTTATTTGACGCGAATACTGTTTTTGCCGTTTTGGTTCTCTAAAGAGAGTGGCGATGTCATTTCTCAGAAATGAAAAAATATTTTTGTTGCGAAAAATTTCAATAGAAAACGCATTTGTGACAGTTTTGTAGTACAGCGACAGTTTTAGTTTCCGCTTTTGATTCTTAAATTGTTACAAAGTGAGAGTTTTTTAGTACAGCGACAGTTTTAGTTTTCGATTTTGATTCTTAAACTGTTACAAAGTTACATAAACTAGGTATGTGAATGGGGTGAAAGGGATTTATGAGAGGATTTATTTTTAATCGCTTGCCGAGTGGACTTAAATTTGTTAAATAAATCGTGTGATTTGTAGAGGATTTAAAGAAGATTTATAGAAATTGGGGACTAGAGCTGCTGGAGACATGGCAATGCTGACGCGAATCTTAAAACAGGTTTTTGGAAATGAATTTTGGTTGTGAGTGGTAGCGAATTATCGTTTGAATCGAGCAGTAAGATTCTACTGTGTTCACAACGTACGCATTCACAACAATGGCAGCGAGTCACATTACAAGGAAGAGTTTTCTGGAAGAAAAGTGAAGCATCTGTTTCTGTTTTAATCATTGATATCATATTTTTATGGAATGCTGTTCCTCTTCAAGAAGTGTGCAAAGTCGCAGTGAAATAACAAGTCAAAAGCATTCCGTGCCCGAACATGTGAAATCGTTGTTTTTTTTTTATAAATATAGAGCAAGTATCATGACAAGACTAAATTTACATTTAATAAGAATAATTATAAGTTGAACATAAAAACAAACTTCCGATTTTGTTAGTATGATAATGTATTGTAGCGACAAGAAAAAAAAACGACATACCGGAATCGCTGAATGCACCCATCGATTCACTTAACGAACACGCCAACTGTCACTCCAGTCAGCTGACAGCAAAATGATATTCCTAGTTCGAATTTTGATTTCCCCTCCATGGAATTCAGCGGAAGTTTACCAACGGAAAATTACCGAAGGGGAAGTATGGAACGTACTAGAAAATGTTTAATTTGTATAAATATTCGGGTGATAGGCTCGTACGATGACTTGTGAAAATTGGTAATAAAGTAAAAAGTGATTGAATTAAAATAAAGTGTTGAGTTCTTAGTAGTAAAGTTGAATAACAGTGTAATTTTAATTTAAATAAATTAGTTTGATAAATAAAGTGTTTCATTGTGAAATTAAGCAAGTGAAATTGAGTTTTATTCGACAAACCCAAAGCCAGAATATTACATTGGTGTTAGAAGTGGGATAAAACTCATAATTGTGCGGGTAAATTCTACAGTGGAATTTTCCGGAACAGTGTAAGTGTATCAAACAGTTTTTGAAAGTGAAATTTTCTGGATATATTGCGTGTACATAGCGTAATATATCCAGAATCGTTGTCCTATCCCAACACCAGCAGGGACGAGTTGGCAACCAATACGTTTACTAGTGCCATTGCGAATGGAAAGCTACAAATGGCTGTAAGAACGGCAGGTAAAAAGACTCTCGCTGAAGCACTAGCGTTCGCCCTGACAATGGAAGCTGCAGACCAAGCTTCGCAAGGTAGCCATCGCATCAGGGAAATGGCTACGCATGAATGCTCATGTCAGCGCACCGATATCGAAAAGTAAAACACGAACACCGCTCGAGGACAAATGAGATGCTGGAATTGTAACCAGCTGGGACACCTACAGCGACAGTGCAGGGCTCCAGCTAGACAAGCAAGCTTCCCACATTGTGCTAGAAGAAGGCAAGAAGCATCTGGCAGGGGCAACGTGCACCCTGCTGGACAAGTTTCGGAGCAACAGCAGTCGGGAAACGCAACAGCAAATGGGAAAAGTATACGGGGAGGATTTGCTACAGATACAATTAGAGGGATTGACCTTCTCACATGCATTCTTGGTAGCCGACGGAAACCACAAAGCTGTGAATCTTCGAGTGATAATGGGAAGCGCCGAACTTATGCGGCCCTCTTCGGAGACAGTTATTTAGACACGTATGGAGGGTGATCCTGGGAGCCACCACAAAAGTGAATTTGAAAGTTACGTCATGGAAAAAATTCTTGCAGAACCTAAGTACAACATGGTTCCGGTAACACTGATGAACCCAAATTAGCGCACCTTTAAATTCAGACAAGAAGAGGTGATTGGAAGATGCGTACCCATTGCAGCCATTTCGACAAAAGCTCAGAGTGAGCCTGCGAGTCCTGTCTCTCCATCAAAATTAACCAAGGTATGTAACACTATACTCGGAGACTGTGAGCTAAATCAGGAGCAGCAAACCCTAGCGAAAAATCTCATTGGCGAGTTTGCTGTTATATTTGCCTCATAACCATAGTCATGCCTTTGACTATGGTCGAAAACACTTAGTGCAACACGCATAGACACCGGAGATGCTAGACCAATCCGCCAATCTGCTAGACGACTTCCTGACGACGAAACAAGATGGGGCCGCCGAAATAATATCGACCATGGAAAAAGAAGGTTTGATCGAAAGCTCGAAAAGTCCGTGGGCGTCGCCTGTTGTACTGGTGAAAAAGAAGGATATCAGCACTTGATTTTGGGTGGATTACCGGAGGCTAAACGATGTCACAAAGAAGGACAGCTTCCCTTTACCTCGAATAGATGACACATTGGACACAGTCCCTGGAGAAAAATGGTTTTCCACTCTCGACCTGAAAAGTGGCTTCTGGCAGGTAGAGATCCATTCATAAGACAAACAGAAGACCGGTTTCACAACTGGCAATGGACTTTGGCAGTTAACATAACAGTAATGCCATACTGTTAACATAACAGTAATTGGTCTGTGTAACGCTCCGGCCAACTGTGAGCCGGAGCGGTCCACATCAGACCATGTAAGACTGCCTTATGGACATGTCTTACATGGTCTGATCCGGAAAACCTGCCTGGTATATTTGAATGACATCATCGTTTTGGAAAAGACGTTCGCAGAATATCGCGTCAATTTGAGGGAGGTGTTAGCTATCTTGAAGCTCAATCCAAGGAAGTGTGCACTCTTCAGAGCAGAAGTAAAGTATCTGGGGCATGTGATATCGACTTATGGCGTGAAGACAGATCCAGATAAAATCGAAGCTGTGAGAAGTTGGCCAGTTCCCAAAGACAAACACCAGATAAGGAGCTTTCTCGGTAGCTACATACTACAGGAGGTTCTTCAAGGATTTAGCCGGCATCGCAAAGTGTCTGCACTAGCTGACTGAGAAGGGAAGACAATTTAAATGGTCAGGTGAGTGCGAAAGAAGCTTTCAACATCTGAAGCAGCGACTTTGCGAAGCACTGATAGAAGCTTACCCCATCCCTGGCAAGACATTTATTGTAGATGCAGACGCTGGCAATAGGGGTGTTGGCGCAGTATTTTTGCAATTGCACGATGGGCAAGAGAAAGTGGTTGCATACTTCAGCAAAGTTTTAACCCGACCAGAGAGAAATGACTGCGTTACCAGGCGAGAACTTCTTGCCCTAATATTGGTAACGAAACATTTCCAGAAGTACCTGAGTGGCCAAAAGTTCATCTTGCGTACAGACCACGCCGCTCTCAAATGGCTACTTCAGCTATCTATGAAATCTTCAGAATCTATCTTCAGAATCTATGAAAAAGCCGAATGCAAGAAATATCTGTGACAGAAGTCCTACATTAAAGGCATACTGGGCGCAGTGGGATTCTCTCCAGGTACAAGATGGTGTGCTGCGGGGAAAATGGGAAATGCCGGACGGAAAAACCTTTAAAATCCAGCTTGTGGTTCCACGTCGAAAGGCCTGGAGATTCTACGGGAAATGCACGATGGAGTGTCTGGTGGGCACTTGGGAATCAACAAAACCCTGGAAAAGGTACGGGAACGCGGATCATTTCATTGTTGCAATGCACATGAAGGCGAGCATTTAGCTTTCGAGCAAAGTTTGTTACTTCTTCGCTCACAGTAGCCATTCCTAAATCTCTGTGAATATCACTTTTCTTAATATACCATGGAGCATTCTCAATTGCTCTTAGTGTCTTTTTTTGGAAAGTCTGCAACATGGACATGTTGCTCGGCTTGGTACAACCCAAGTTGTAGTATACAAGTGTATACAAGTTGTTTGTATACCGTTTGTCCAGGACGGCTTTAACACCTGCCTGTACAAGTTGCTATATATGTTTAATTTCGAAAATTTTCCGATAAACCAATACATTTCCATGAGCCTAATCTCGAGCTCGTCACGCTTCTTCTTTAAGTGTGGTTTCCAAGTCTTCGTCCAGACACAAATTCTGTCGAATGCTCGTTTGAGGTTTCTCGTTGATGACTCAAATGATTCACCTGTTGCCAAGATGGCCGTATCGTCCGCAAACGTGGCCACGACTGTCTCATCATCTTGAGGCATGTCTCTAGTTTAGAGCATAGCAACAGAGTTGGACCAAGGACGCTTCCCTGGGGTACGCCAGCTCGAATTTGCTTGAAACTCGAGTATTCAGTACTACACCTAACACAAAAGAGTCTGCTTTCAAGATAGTTTTTCAACGTTCTTAGCATGTCTTTCGGCAAATTTTGCCGTAGCTTATATTTCAAGTAGTGATGAGTGAATGAAAATGAATGGTACACACGAGGACAGGCCGATGGGTAAACTCAAAACTAATGGGTAAATTCAAATTAAAAATGGGCCGATGGTAAACTCGTGTGGAAGGTTTCAAGTGACCTTATAACGGGTGATTTTTTAAGAGGTTGAGAACTTTTAAAAAAAAAAACACACAAAAAATTCGAAAAAATTAATAAAATATTTATTTGAATCGATAGTTTGAACCTTGCAATTTAATGTTTAAAGATAATTTCATGCAAATGTTGACCGCGGCTGCGTCTCAGGTAGCCCATCCGCTGAGTCCAATTTTGGCATACTCTTTCACACATATCGGCCGGTATCTCACGAATGAATGCATGGATGTTGGCTTTCAGTGCGTCAATCGAAGCGGAACTTCTTGTCCCTATAGACATTAGCCTTGACATACCCCCACAAAAAATAATCTAATGGTGTCAAATCGCACGATCTAGGCGGCCAATTGACCGGCCCGAAACGTGAAATTAACTGTTCACCGAGAATGCCGACCATAAAATGGAAGCAGCGCGCGATGAACATTTCGAACCGAGCACGAATTTTGATAGTAAAATTCAATAATTTGCAAGCGTTGTTCATTTGTAAGACGATCCATGGTTAAATTGCAAACCAAACTGAAGCTGTTTGATAGTGACACAAGGTACTAAACACACGTCAGCTGTCAAAACCACTGTTGCCAAAACCAAACCAGCTAAAAAATCACCCGTTACTTGAGGCGTTAGAGAGAGACAATGTGTTATGTCATATGATTGTGATACGGCACCCGAGGGCGAGTCGATAGCAAGGATCTTAGGTTTGATTATTACTTATGATATGTTGGGTGGGATTTTTTCAGTTAACCAAATGACTTGGAACTTATTACTTTGTGTATTCAAAAAAGAGAACGTTGGGTTCATCTCCGTTGTAAGTAAGTAAGTAAGTAAGTAAGTAAGTAATTTATTTAGTTCAAATATACAAATATACATATTTTAAATATTAATAAATTAAATAAATTAAATGTGGCCTTGGTTTATAACCGTCTGCCAGATGCCAACTTTCTAATGTTCTTTTATTATAATATATTCAATAGTGATTGATATTTTAATGTTTACAAAACTTAAAGTATACAATGGAAATTTACTTTGGTGAGTAGAGATTGTAGTTAAAAAAAAAAAAAGAAAAAACATTTTAACAATAGGACAATTATTTTTAATTATTCTTACAATGATTAAAGATTTATTTGCTTCGACAAATGTGGAGTTTTATTCGGTAAAACGTAGTGTAGCTATAAGCTTTTTGGGTATAATCCGCTAATATTCAATGTAATCCTTTCTATATTTTTGAGCTTCAATGCAGTATTTGGCAAGAAGCTTCCAATTTTTTCCATTTAAAACATTTATAGAGTCTTCTTCGCTTAATTTTGTCTTTTGGAAGTACACGTATCTTAATTCCTGTAGAATCGGACACACAGAAAGGAAGTGATAAGATGTTTCCTGTTCTTGCATGTTGCATAATGAGCATATAGTATTTCGGTCCCTTAAATATGGCCTATAGTTCAGCTCAAGGAGCTCACCCCTTATTCTAAAAATTTGCGAGATTTCATACCAGCTCCGGCCATCAGAAAAATAGTTCAGGTCACACAGATTATGTTCCAGTTTCGGGTACATAGATCTACGTGACGAGCCTCTAGCTTCCTCTATTAGGTCTGATCTTATTTTCTCGTCCAGCAATCTAAGAACGGTTGACAGACTTTCACTTAGAAACTCAATTCGCCAGTCTAAAGTTTGAATCTTGCAACCAATTAACGTAAATATGTCTTCCCATTTCTTAAACCAGCTTTCATTTTTTTCTATACTGTGCCTGGCAAGCAGTTTGGGAAGGCGATTTTCGCCGTATGAGAGTATTCTGATGACGTACTCGAAGTGCATTTTCAGAGTGAATAAGTATATAGGCGGAAGACCCGTTTCCAAGAGGAGCATGTAATTGGGGGTCGAATTTGGTAGCCTGAAAGTTTTTTTGAGAAAGACACGTTGCAGTTTCTCAACCTCATCGTGCTCTTGATACCCCCATACTTGCGAGCCATATGACATGATTGATCTTAAGGCGGCTTCAAAAACTTTAAATTTGACGCTATGTGCAACGTTTCTGTTTCTGAACAATCTGATCCATGTTGAGTTTATTGCTGACATTGATCGCTTAAATTTATTTTGGAAATGTTTGGTTCTATTTACTTGTGGTGTCAGCAACATCCCCAGGTAATTATATTCCTCAACCACTTCAATGTTTTCTCCATTTAGAAACCATCTCTCATTTCTGCAATACCTGCCTCTTCCTGTTCTAAAAACCATAACCTTCGACTTTGATGTATTGATCAACAAGTTCCACCGTTTGCAATATATATTTAATTTGTTTAACATAAGTTGAAGGCTTTCAGAGGATTCAGCAAGGAGAACCAAATCGTCGGCATATAGAAGACATTTGATAGTCAGCCCTGCAATTCTGACTCCGTTTGGCAAGGCATCAACGATATCATTTATAAAAAGCGCGAACAGTAGGGGCGACAACAAACATCCCTGGCGCACTCCAGTCAGAGTTCTAAACCAGTCAGACAATTTCTCACCGTCCCATACTGCCGATAAAGTATTTTTATAAAGATTTTTAAGCACGTTCAAGATTTTTGAAGATAGCCCTAGACCATTTAATTTGTAGAACAATGAGTCTCGGTCGATGCTGTCAAAAGCCGCCTTAAAATCAACAAACATTGCAAACAGTTTTTTTCCGTTTTCGAGGTAGAAATCAACAATATTTTGTAATGCGAAAAGGTGATCGTTCGTTGAGTAGCCCGCACGGAAACCTGCTTGAAACTCATTTAGTAACTGGTTTTCCCCTACCCACACTTCTAGCCTTTTCAGAATTACGCCTGTGAAAATCTTGGCAATGATGTTAATAAACGATATACCCCTGTAGTTTTCGACATTATTTGTATTTCCTTTTTTGTATCTCCGTTGTATGTGTGTTTGGTCAAAGTGGAAGGTTTCAAGTGACCTTATACTTGAGGCGTTAGAGAGAGACAATGTGTTATGTCATATGATTGTGATACGGCACCCTAGGGCGAGTCGATAGCAAGGATCTTAGGTTTGATTATTACTTATGACATGTTGGGTGGGATTTTTTCAGTTAACAAAATGACTTGGAACTTATTACTTTGTGTATTCAAAAAAGAGAACGTTGGGTTCATCTCCGTTGTATGTGTGTTTGGTCATAATGAGATAATTACTGGGAAATCTGTATCTTTTGAAAATTCCATCGCGAGACAATGAAATGTACGTAAAGAGAAATAGGTAGAAAGCTATCGGATTTATTTTTCTAGAAATTGTAGCTCATACAAAAACTATTTTATGGTTGTGTGGTTCTAGCGTAAGTAGGGTATAGAGTATATCAAAGAGAGTTTCTTTAAATTGCGTAGCCGGTGTGGTGCACATGGGATCGTTTATTTTTTTTGTCAAAACCAAAACAAAAATTAATAGGTACCTAGTTAAAGGATCCCCCCGACCCAACGGCTCACGAATAAAACACGTACCGGTTCACGTTATAAGATTTATTTTTAAGATTCAAAGATTTACGACAAGGGAATTGCAGTAATTGATAATGTCACTGTTTCAAGCTTCGAGGTCTACACAAGACTGACTCGTTGTCTTAGCCGTCCGAGGTCTTCCGCTCTCCATCCAAACAGTTCGTGGTTCGTTGTTCCCACGAAAAACGCTGACTCTCGTTCCCATGCCCTGGTTCCAGTATTGGGGAAAAATGCTGACCAATAGTTAGTGATGGGTGTCCAGGTTGGGAACATGTTCGTTCCCGTCGTTGTGCCATCACCTTGAACTCGGGTGAACTCCCTCTGGTCAAAGCGCGTGTACCCGTGCGGTGTTAACTCCTCCCCCTTCAAAAATCTGCGTCTCGCAGATCTTAGGCAGCCTTCAGGTCAGGACGCTGTAGTTGGTACGTTAGGGTTTGCAATTGGTGGGATGTTGTGTCTTTTGTAGATCTTCCGCCAAATGTGGTAGATGATCGAAGCCGCAAGTATAATGATTACAGCCTCTGTAAATATGGATATCTTAAATTCGTTAGTCAGATTACCTAAGCGTTCTATGTTCCGAACGCTGAGTTCATGAACGAATTCCAGGTAAATTTTTTGGTCCTGGTTGGAGATATTCATCAGGGCCGGAGGGAGGGCTTGCAGCGTTGAACTCGTTGAACTGGTAAACCTCCTGTCTTTCAGTTGGATAGACTCGTTGTGTATTTGGATCACGTATGTACCTGTAAGAACTCTTGAAACATTGTTAGATGTTAGATTACCATTAAAATTGGTGACAAAAACTGTATCCTCCTTGATAAGTTCGATAACTTCTTCGGGGTTGGCTTCCTTGAGGGATCCTATCCAATAAATCGATCTTGGCTTCCTTGAGGGTTTACCTTTTAACAGGTTAAGACGTTCCCTAATTTGTCGAACATGGAAATCGATTAGGCGTCTCTTATCCTCGTCCTTTACGTTGTTGACAATGGTGCCGTTGATATCATCCATCAACCTTTTGAACTGCAAAAGGTCAATCGTATGGATTAAGTTAAAGCTGCCGTCGACGATCCACCCCTTGCCTTCCTTCAGTGACACTTTGGGTGCTTCGTAGTTGAAGATCTGGAACCCTTCGATAGGGACTAAGAAAAGTAGTCTGTGGGGATTTATAAAAAGAATAAATTGCCTAAAGTGGCTTATCAGAAATAAAATTGTTTGTTCGCATGTCTATTCCTTCTTGTGATGCGTATAGTATCTCACGCCGTTGTAATTAAAACACCAACTGATTTTTCTTAAAAAAAATGTATAATTATAATTTGGTGCATCTAACTTAAGCCTTATTTACTAGGTCTAAGTGTTAAAATTCGTCTTTCTTAATCTTAAAAATTGAAAATTCTAATCAAATATTAACAATTGCTTTTCTTTATGTTTTTCTATAATTTGCAACTCCGGTCAAGATGCATTGTCACGTCTGGGTGTAATAATTTCATTTTACATTTTTTATTTGTGTTTTATGGACCTTTCTGCCCGTGTTTGTCATAATGGTGACCCTGTTGTCTTTGTCTACCACCTCTTTCCGACATAGGGGCTTATGTTTGCCCTGTATCCGTTTGAAAGACGTGTAGATTATGTCACCCTGTTTAAATTTTTTTCCTACCGATTTCTTCCGGTTAAACCAGGAGTTCCTTTTAATTTGCCTCTCGTGGAGTTTTTTCTTTAATTCTTGATTTATTTTTATTCGGAAATTTGTTAGGTTTTGAAAATTAGTCCGCGAACTCCTATTAAAGAAAACGTCGGATGGCTTCTTACCCGTCACCGAGTGAATCGTGTTATTGTACCGGTCAACAGCAATATTTAGTATTTCCCTGAATCTTAACTCCTTCAATTCTATCTTGAGACACCTGTAAATCTCTAAAAATGTGGAGTGGAACCGCTCTACTTGGCCGTTCACCTCACTCCTGTTTACGGGGGTTTGATACGTTTGAATATCGAGCATTTTTATAAAATTTTTGACAATAGGGCTGAGAAGGCCTCTTTCATTATCAGTTACCAACATTTTTGGCGCAATAAATTTTGGATGATTTATTTTTTATGTGAAATAGCTTGGCGAATTTAGAAAACTTATCTATGCAGGATAAAAATTTTTCACCCTGGATTTCCATGATATCCATATGAAGTATTTCACATGGGTAAGATGGAATCGGTGTAGGTTGGAGTTCGGGAGTCGCCGGGTGTCGATCATATTTGTTTGCCAAACACACATCGCAGGACCTCGCGTATTTCGTAATTAAGGCATTCATCCTCGGAAAATAATATTTTTCCAAAAGCTGTTCTTTGTTTTCTCGTGGGTTCCTATGAGCCCTTCTATGTTCCTTGCTGATAAGATCCCAGATTCGATTTTCGTTGGTTACATCCTCCACAAGCCTTTGGGTCAAACGAATCTTGTAGACGACAAAATGTTCAAGGTATACTTTTTGCAGAAGTTCCATGCTAGTTTCGGGAATCTTGATTCCGTTTACAGTGTTTGGTTTTAGTCTTGTTTTAAGGATTTCGGTCAGAGCATCGTCATCGAGATGCTCAGTGGCAACATAGTGCCTGGAGTAACCAGGTTGTGGTTCCTCGAATACACACACCCCTTTTCCAATTTTTATTATCAATTGGTTCCTGAATACATTAAGGGGAGCCTCCACATGCGGAATGAGGTCTGTGGAGTCTTGTTGCGCGCTATGGACCGTCTCATCTGCAGTGTCAGTATCGCTAACCCCATCTACGGCTGTTTCTGTAGATGAATCATCGTGGATTGCATTCTCCTCTGCGGTTTCCGTAGAGGAACCCTTTTCAGAGGCAGAATCTGTTGACGTATTACTATGCAGGGCATTGATTTCATACTCAGGTTCAGTTTCCACTGAAGCGGTCGAGTCTTCCCTCGTAGTTTTGAGTCTCGACAGAGCATCTGCAACGACGTTTGATTTACCTGGCCGGTAAATCAACTCATGGTTGTATTCTTCGATCTTCGCCTTCCAACGTTTCAATTTTGAGTTATAATTACGATTTCCCAAGGCAAACGTTAACGGCTGGTGGTCTGTATAGATCCTTATCTTTTTCGCTCCGTATAAATACAAGCGAAGGTTGTCCAGAGCCCAAACTATTGCCAACATTTCCTTTTCATTAGTGGCATAGTTTTCCTCCGTCTTATTGAGGGAACGTGATATGTAACTTATGGGTCTATCTTTACCTAATTCTCCCTGCGAAAGCACAGCTCCAATTGCTACATTGGACGCATCCGTAGTGAGATTAGAAGGTAACTTAATGTCGGGGTATGCTAGGACCTCTGCCAATGTTAGTAGTGTGATAAGATTTCTAAACGCTTCCAACGCCTCTTCGGTTAGAGAAATGCTTACTTTTTTTGACTGATTTGCCCTTATTTGGGCATTCTCACCCCTTGTTAGGTTGGTCAGCGGTTTGGCAACCTTAGCATAATCGCATATGAATTTTCTGTAATAGGAAGTCATTCCAAGGAAACTTTTCAACTCCTTTAAATTAGTGGGAGGCCGTAATCTTACTATGGCCTCGACCTTCTTCATATCCGGTTTAATGCCCTCCGGTGTTATTACATATCCTAAAAATTCTACCTCAGATTGCATGAATTTGGTTTTTTCGAGGTTCACCTTAAGGTTCACCTCTTGTAGCCTAATGAAAATGGTTTCTATGTTTTTTCGATGAGACTCGACCGTGTCTCCATAAATGATGACGTCGTCGATATAGACATAGCATATTTTGCCGATAAACCCTTTTAGGACGTCATCGATCATCCTCTGAAATATCGCCGGCGCATTTCTCAAACCAAACGGTAAACGCAAGAATTCATATTTCCCGTTTAAGGTCGAGAATGCCGTTTTGGGTATATCTGACGATTTCATCGGAATCTGGTGGAAACCCGACGTCAGATCTATCTTGGTGAAATATTTGGCTTTACCTAGACTAGTCAATATGGAGGTAATGTCTGGTATGGGGTAAGTGTCCGGGATGGTGACTGAATTGAGTCTTTTGAAATCAATCACCATCCTATATTGTTTTTCCCCATCGGCCTTGGCTTTTTTTGGCACAACCCAAATAGGAGAATTGTAAGGGCTTTTAGAGGGGCGGATAATGCCTTCGTCCAGCAACTTTTGTAATTCTATCTCCACGATTTCCCGCATACAGGCTGGGTAAGGGTAGCTCTTTGTGTAGATTGGCTCATCAGTTCTGGTCCTTATCTCAGCTCTTACACTCGTTTGGATTATTTCCCTATTACTTATTGGACTAAAGAGTGAATTGTATTTCTCGACTAATACCCCGAGTGTGTATCTGACTTCGGCAGGGATGAAATCATTTAAAAGGACGTTAACCTCCTTTGAAATTTTATTTTTTAATGGCAATTTAACGTCGTTTTTCAGCGTTAGTATGTTATTTTTTCGGTCGATGATAGCTTCCAATTCCTTGAGCGTATCGTCGCCTATAATACCATCAAATGTTTTCAGGCCTGGTAGAACGTAGAACTTCGTTTTAGTGTCGTTGCCGACATTTTTGAAAAATCTCCCAATTACATATTCTGTGATAGGAATTTTCCCACCAGCGGATAATCACCGTGAAGGTTTTGTCAAGTGGAATGGTGGACTGTTTGATTTCTGCGCTTATAGAATTTTTGTTGGCCCCCGTGTCAACAAGGAATTTAAGTACGCTACCCCCCCCCCCCCCCCCCCAGTTTCGTACTCTAAGAATGGTACGCTGGATGGCCTGTTGCCATAAAATTTACCTCCTCGCAAGCTTCTTCTGCTACTGCAGAATATTTGTCGCCGCTCTGGCTTGTTGTCGGAAAATTTACATCTTCGCGAATTTCTCTCACTGCGGCAGGATATTCATCATCAGCAGGCTCTGGTTCTAAATAGTGGAGACGCTGCGCTTTGCTCGGAAAATTATCTGACATGGCCCTGTGTTTGAAAGGATTCGCATTGTTTGGCCGATTCATGTAGTTGACCTGGCGAGTTTGTGCACTCCGGTCAACCTCCATTCTTTCATGTGGTTTTGGTCCACTCGGTCGTGGGGGCATCTCAGCAAGATATCGATTATGGTTAAATTGTGGTTTAGGATGAAAGTTTCTTTTCGGGGGGAAAGGTTTGCTTTCCCTCCTGAAATTATAGCTCAATGGAGAAGTAACTGTATTCTTAAATGTACTATCATGTATAACATGATTACTGTAATTGAGATTCTGTAATTCCAAACACATCGAGTATGCTTCCGGAAGAGTTTTTGGTCTCTGGAGAATGACCATCCTAGCGAGTTCACCGTTAAGGCCTCTCGTAAATATGTCTAGAGCCCTATTCCTATATGTTTCTATGAGAACGCATACAGTCTCTCCGCTATGGGTTTCCGTTTTTATTTTATTAATGATCAACGAGATCTGGTGGTTGATCATAGCATAGAATTCATCGACCCTAGAAGCACCTTGCTTCAGCTGGTTCAGCTGATGCTCGAGAGTTCTTATGTCTCTCTTGTCAACGTAGTGGAGAGACAAGCATCTCTTTATAGCTTCCCAATCATCGTCAAAGATGTTATAGGATACCAATGCGGAATCTGCACCACCACGAATTTTCTGACGAATGTGTTTAAGGATCGCGCGATATAAAGGTTTGCCCTTCACTATACTGAAGTCCTTCAGTATTCCCTCGACACTGTGTATCCAGGATACGTAGTGCGTAGGGTTGCCCTCAAAAACTTGGAGCTCTTTCACGCAATCTGGTAGTCGGCTTATGTCGCGCAAGTCTTCCTCAGTGCGAGGTTCGCGAAGGGGAGTACTTGTATTTGGTTCAATTCCAGGTTGATTGGTCTGTTCAACTTTTTTTACACGGGTCTCTATCGCTTTGAGCTGTTGCAAAATCTGATTTACCGCACCGGTTAGATCAGTAACGGATTTCGAAAGCGCATCCATTTTAATATTTTAAGAGAGACAAAAGGGTATTTTTTATTCGGCAAGTTTTATTCGAGCGTACTTTTAGGGCTTATGTAAAACGAAATGTATCCCAGACGTATGAAGATAAATACAATGCACCTTACCTGGATTTAAGTTTCCTTTCTCTTGACTCCTTCTTTTTTCACTAGTTATTATTTCCACATTCACTTGAACTTCCTTCCTTTTAATTATTATGAATTATTCTTTTTTTTTCACAAAAATTTTCTATTTTACGTTAGCAATTAAGATTCTCTTTTTTTCCAAAATAAAAACAAAATTCTACTTTCTTTCTGAGAACCGGCCTAGGAAGGTTCGTGTTGATCCCGTTTGGACATAAGCGTTGCAGTTGCAAATGTCCTACTAATGGCACGAAACACTTCACATATAGTTTCAATAACCCTACTGATCTCCAACATGTTCTCATGGGGATGATGGAATTGGTTTCGCTTCAGAATTTGAATAGTCTACTGTGTTCTCAGAGCGTACAAATTCGTCTATCCTGTATTAAAGGACCCGCGACCCATCGGCGATGGAATATTGAAACAATCCTTTTTATGGCCGATCCCTGCTCGGGCGCCAGTTAAAGGATCCCCGTGAGGGGAATCCAAAAAAAAAGTGAGCGTCGGCCCGAAGGCCGACCCAACGGCTCACGAAAAAAACACGTACCGGTTCACGTTATAAGATTTATTTTTAAGGTTCAAAGATTTACGACAAGGGAATTGCAGTAATTGATAATGTTACTATTTCAAGCTTCGAGGTCTACTCAAGACTGACTCGTTGTCTTAGCAAAAAAGAGAACGTTGGGTTCATCTCCGTTGTATGTGTGTTTGGTCATAATGAGATAATTACTGGGAAATCTGTATCTTTTGAAAATTCCATCGCGAGACAATGAAATGTACGTAAAGAGAAATAGGTAGAAAGCTATCGGATTTATTTTTCTAGAAATTGCAGCTCATACAAAAACTATTTTATGGTTGTGTGGTTCTAGCGTAAGTAGGGTATAGAGTATATCAAAGAGAGTTTCTTTAAATTGCGTAGCCGGTGTGGTGCACATGGGATCGTTTATTTTTTTTGTCAAAACCAAAACAAAGATTAATAGGTACCTAGTTAAAGGATCCCCGCGAGGGGAATCCAAAAAAAAAGTGAGCGTCGGCCCGAAGGCCGACCCAACGGCTCACGAATAAAACACGTACCGGTTCACGTTATAAGATTTATTTTTAAGATTCAAAGATTTACGACAAGGGAATTGCAGTAATTAATAATGTCACTGTTTCAAGCTTCGAGGTCTACACAAGACTGACTCGTTGTCTTAGCCGTCCGAGGTCTTCCGCTCTCCATCCAAACAGTTCGTGGTTCGTTGTTCCCACGAAAAACGCTGACTCTGGTTCCCATGCCCTGGTTCCAGTATTGGGGAAAAATGCTGACCAATAGTTAGTGTTGGGAATTGCATTTGCAATGCAATTCCGGTGTCGGGTGTCCAGGTTGGGAACATGTTCGTTCCCGTCGTTGTGCCATCACCTTGAACTCGGGTGAACTCCCTCTGGTCAAGGCGCGTGTACCCGTGCGGTGTTAACTCCTCCCCCTTCAAAAATCTGCGACTCGCAGATCTTAGGCAGCCTTCAGGTCAGGACGCTGTAGTTGGTACGTTAGGGTTTGCAATTGGTGGGATGTTGTGTCTTTTGTAGATCTTCCGCCAAATGTGGTAGATGATCGAAGCTGCAAGTATAATGATTACAGCCTCTGTAAATATGGATATCTTAAATTCATTAGTCAGATTACCTAAGCGTTCTATGTTCCGAACGCTGAGTTCATGAACGAATTCCAGGTAAATTTTTTGGTCCTGGTTGGAGATGTTCATCAGGGCCGGAGGGAGGGCTTGAAGCGTTGAACTCGTTGAACTGGTAAACCTCCTGTCTTTCAGTTGGATAGACTCGTTGTGTATTTGGATCACGTATGTACCTGTAAGAACTCTTGACACATTGTTAGATGTTAGATTACCATTAAAATTGGTGACAAAAACTGTATCCTCCTTGATAAGTTCGATTACTTCTTCGGGGTTGGTTCGGAAGGTGCAATTGGCCGAGCCGCCCTTCAGTAGTCTAGGAATGCAGGCTTCTTCAGGAACTCTCTCTAATTCTTTGTCCTCGCAGATTGTGAGGTTGTTGATCGAGAAGCAATTTCTTGTGATACCGTATGTCGTTCTGTGGTTAACAAGTATTTTTTTATACTTCATGTCGACCTGTTTCCTTTCTATTCTGTATCATCTTGAGCGTTGTGGGGTGAACACACTCAATAGGTATACTCCTCAAGTTACTGAGTTGCTGAGTTTGCAAACGAACTTAAAGATCCAAACTACGTACTACGTGATCTACAACTAAACTAAAAACTTATAAACTTATAAGAAGACAATTAATAAGAACGACAAGAACCTAGTGTTTAATTGTACTCTTTTCATAATGCCATGCACCTGTGGATTAGAAATCGATCGCTCCGATCGCTCCGATGCAAAAATTCAATGCAACAAGTGCGGTGTTTTGCTTCATTTGAAATGTGCAAATATCCTAAAAAGTGAGCTAGCTTCTATGAAGAGAAACAATATTCCCTTTATCTTTGTTACTTGCAAAAAAACAAAGCGCATTTCAATTTCGGATAATTCAGCTGCTAATTGTTCAAAATCCCAAATTAAGTCACCGCACCACAGTGCTTCGCACAACGGGTCAATGCAAAAGCAAACACTCAACGTCGCGGAAAAAAACGGTACGCCTCCCACGGTCGTGACTCTTGATATGCTGTACAGTGAAATAATCTCCCTCAAAACAATGAACGCAAACGCACTGAGCATGATTGATTCTCTGCAAGAAGAAAATCGGTCGCTAGAGAGAAAGTTAACAAACCTTCAACGTGTGGTAAATGCCGTACAACAAAAGCCTTTGCACAAATGTGTTGACGTGGTGGGAATGCCTAATGTTTGCAAACAAAACGCACTACAATCTGCGACTAAACTTCTGGCTGAAGGCTTAGAGATGGAAATCTCAAAAGATGACATCAAACATTGCAGTATCATCACAGCAAAATCGAAGCAATCAGAAGACATTAACAACAACAAGAATCCAGATCAACCATCGCCGCGAAATTCGCTGACCATTCTGCGTATTAAATTCAAAACCATCGAATGCAAGCAATTGGTTCTGGCAAGTAAGCGTAAAAAAAAGCTAACCTCTGGTATTCTTCGTGCAGAACTAGACAGCAACCCAATCTTTATTAATGAGAGCTTATCAAGTTATAATAGATCCCTGTTTAATAAAGCAAAGAAAGTTAAGATAGAATTAAAGTTCAAATTTTTGTGGGTGAGGAATGGAGTTACTATGTTAAAAAAAGAGGAAGGAGAGCAAGCGATTAAAATATATAATTTTGAAGATTTAAATAATATTATTGTTAGTTATTCCAAAGCTTAATTTTTGCTTCTCTTCTTGTTTGTATTTTTGTTTTGATTGTACGATGGTTGTCATTCAGAACAGTATTGAAGTAGATCCCTCTGATAATCTTATTACTCCCATTTGTAGATTCGATACTGAGCTGTATAGAAATGTTCTTTATTCCAGTAAAGTTGTTAATGGTTTTTTCATTATTCAGCAAAACATAAGAAGCCTACGAAAAAATTTTGATATTCTTGTAGCTCATTTAGATTCATTCTTGAACAAGCCACATTTTATTTTTCTTACGGAAATATGGATATACGAAAAAGAAAAAGATTATTACAAAATACCAAATTATACTCTATATCCAAGATGCAACAATTCCCATTCTGCCGGAGGTACTGCCGTTTATGTCGTTGATTTTTTGTTTGACAAATGTGATTTTGGGACCTCAAATCTTATAGGTTCTGATATGCTTAAAGTTACTTGTACTATTGAAACTAAAAAGTTTGTCTTTTTCTGCTTTTACAGATTGCATGGTGAAAGTAAGGATGTTTTTGTGGACGAGTTAGAAGGCATTTTAAGTAACGAAAACGCTAGAAATGTGTGCATACTAGGTGATATGAACTTAGATATTATTCAGTATTCTGCAGTAAGGGATAGGTACCTGGGTATTATGGCTGCAAATGGTTTTGAATCGTGTATCAATGAGCCAACAAGAATAACTGGCTCTACTCAAACGTGTATTGACCATATTTTTGCCAGGCTTGATCATTGCCTAAATGTCTCCTTAAGTAGTTCAATAGCGGATTTAAGAATGACTGATCACTGTGCAACATGTATTTTTTTCGCTTACGGTGATTATAAAGAACCCAGATCTTCACGAACTGTAACAATCCCAATGAATAGAGTTAACTTTGGGGGCCTAAATGCGCGCTTACTTATTGAAAATTGGTCAGAAGTTTACAGTGAGCGCGATCCCTCTAAAGCTTTTGATTTATTCGTTAATATTTTGAATCACCACGTTGAGCTCTGCTCCGTGGTTCCAGGAAATAGAAGACGCAAACTTAAGAGACTCAAACCATGGGTAACAGACTATTTGGTAAAAAAAATCTATAAGAAAAATCAATTACGTCTTAAAGTAAAAAAGCATCCCAATAATGAGTTTATTAAAAGAGCCTATAATAGTATTTGCGCAGAAGAAAAGAATGAAATAGGTGTTTGCAAAGAATGCTCTTACATCGACAAATTTCATAAAGCTAACGGTGACATGAAAAACGAATGGGCTATTGTTAATGAGCTGTTCCAAAAGAAGGCTACCTGTTCTGCACCGTTGGTAGATGTTGTGTCTTTTGTAGATCTTCCGCCAAATGTGGTAGATGATCGAAGCCGCAAGTATAATGATTACAGCCTCTGTAAATATGGATATCTTAAATTCATTAGTCAGATTACCTAAGCGTTCTATGTTCCGAACGCTAAGTTCATGAACGAATTCCAGGTAAATTTTTTGGTCCTGGTTGGAGATGTTCATCAGGGCCGGAGGGAGGGCTTGAAGCGTTGAACTCGTTGAACTGGTAAACCTCCTGTCTTTCAGTTGGATAGACTCGTTGTGTATTTGGATCACGTATGTACCTGTAAGAACTCTTGAAACATTGTTAGATGTTAGATTACCATTAAAATTGGTGACAAAAACTGTATCCTCCTTGATAAGTTCGATTACTTCTTCGGGGTTGGTTCGGAAGGTGCGATTGGCCGAGCCGCCCTTCAGTAGTCTAGGAATGCAGGCTTCTTCAGGAACTCTCTCTTATTCTTTGTCCTCGCAGATTGTGAGGTTGTTGATCGAGAAGCAATTTCTTGTGATACCGTATGTCGTTCTGTGGTTAACAAGTATTTTGTTATACTTCATGTCGACCTGTTTCCTTTCTATTCTGTATCATCTTGAGCGTTGTGGGGTGAACACACTCAATAGGTATACTCCTCAAGTTACTGAGTTGCTGAGTTTGCAAACGAACTTAAAGATCCAAAATACGTACTACGTGATCTACAACTAAACTAAAAACTTATAAACTTATAAGAAGACAATTAATAAGAACGACAAGAACCTAGTGTTTAATTATACTCTTTTCATAATGCAATGCACCTGTGGATTAAAAATCGATCGCTCCGATCGCTCCGATGCAAAAATTCAATGCAACAAGTGCGGTGTTTTGCTTCATTTGAAATGTGCAAATATCCTAAAAAGTGAGCTAGCTTCTATGAAGAGAAACAATATTCCCTATATCTTTGTTACTTGCAAAAAAACAAAGCGCATTTCAATTTCGGATAATTCAGCTGCTAATTGTTCAAAATCCCAAATTAAGTCACCGCACCACAGTGCTTCGCACAACGGATCAATGCAAAAGCAAACACTCAACGTCGCGGAAAAAAACGGTACGCCTCCCACGGTCGTGACTCTTGATATGCTGTACAGTGAAATAATCTCCCTCAACACAATGAACGCAAACGCACTGAGCATGATTGATTCTCTGCAAGAAGAAAATCGGTAGCTAGAGAGAAAGTTAACAATCCTTCAACGTGTGGTAAATGCCGTACAACAAAAGCCTTTGCACAAATGTGTGGACGTGGTGGGAATGCCTAATGTTTGCACACAAAACGCACTACAATCTGCGACTAAACTTCTGGCTGAAGGCTTAGAGATGGAAATCTCAAAGATGACATCAAACATTGCAGTATCATCACAGCAAAGTCGAAGCAATCAGAAGACATTAACAACAACATGAATCCAGATCAACCATCGCCGCGAAATTCGCTGACCATTCTGCGTATTAAATTCAAAACCATCGAATGCAAGCAATTGGTTCTGGCAAGTAAGCGTAAAAAAAAGCTAACCTCTGGTATTCTTGGTGCAGAACTAGACAGCAACCCAATCTTTATTAATGAGAGCTTATCAAGTTATAATAGATCCTTGTTTAATAAAGCAAAGAAAGTTAAGATAGAATTAAAGTTCAAATTTTTGTGGGTGAGGAATGGAGTTATTATGTTAAAAAAAGAGGAAGGAGAGCAAGCGATTAAAATATATAATTTTGAAGATTTAAATAATATTATTGTTAGTTATTCCAAAGCTTAATTTTTGCTTCTCTTCTTGTTTGTGTTTTTGTTTTGATTGTACGATGGTTGTCATTCAGAACAGTATTGAAGTAGATCCCTCTGATAATCTTATTACTCCCATTTGTAGATTCGATACTGAGCTGTATAGAAATGTTCTT
Organism: Neoascia interrupta; assembly: GCA_947623515.1. Classification (NCBI taxonomy): domain Eukaryota; kingdom Metazoa; phylum Arthropoda; class Insecta; order Diptera; family Syrphidae; genus Neoascia; species Neoascia interrupta. The sequence goes on along the minus strand of OX392463.1, from coordinate 71,789,993 downwards.
TATTCCAGTAAAGTTGTTAATGGTTTTTTCATTATTCAGCAAAACATAAGAAGCCTACAAAAAAATTTTGATATTCTTGTAGCTCATTTAGATTCATTTTTGAACAAGCCACATTTTATTTTTCTTACGGAAATATGGATATACGAAAAAGAAAAAGATTATTACAAAATACCAAATTATACTCTATATCCAAGATGCAACAATTCCTATTCTGCCGGAGGTACTGCCGTTTATGTCGTTGATTTTTTGTTTGACAAATGTGATTTTGGGACCTCAAATCTTATAGGTTCTGATATGCTTAAAGTTACTTGTACTATTGAAACTAAAAAGTTTGTCTTTTTCTGCTTTTACAGATTGCATGGTGAAAGTAAGGATGTTTTTGTGGACGAGTTAGAAGGCATTTTAAGTAACGAAAACGCTAGAAATGTGTGCATACTAGGTGATATGAACTTAGATATTATTCAGTATTCTGCAGTAAGGGATAGGTACCTGGGTATTATGGCTGCAAATGGTTTTGAATCGTGTATCAATGAGCCAACAAGAATAACTGGCTCTACTCAAACGTGTATTGACCATATTTTTGCCAGGCTTGATCATTGCCTAAATGTCTCCTTAAGTAGTTCAATAGCGGATTTAAGAATGACTGATCACTGTGCAACATGTATTTTTTTCGCTTACGGTGATTATAAAGAACCCAGATCTTCACGAACTGTAACAATCCCAATGAATAGAGTTAACTTTGGGGGCCTAAATTGGTCAGAAGTTTACAGTGAGCGCGATCCCTCTAAAGCTTTTGATTTATTCGTTAATATTTTGAATCACCACGTTGAGCTCTGCTCCGTGGTTCCAGGAAATAGAAGACGCAAACTTAAGAGACTCAAACCATGGGTAACAGACTATTTGGTAAAAAAAATCTATAAGAAAAATCAGTTACGTCTAAAAGTAAAAAAGCATCCCAATAATGAGATTATTAAAAGAGCCTATAATAGTATTTGCGCCGAAGTAAAGAATGAAATAGGTGTTTGCAAAGAAGGCTCTTACATCGACAAATTTCATAGAGCTAAAGGTGACATGAAAAAAGAATGGGCTATTGTTAATGAGCTGTTCCAAAAGAAGGCTACCTGTTCTGCACCGTCTTGTGTGAAACACGAAAATAGAAACATAGACAGCCCGAAGGAAATAGCTAATGCCTTTAATGTATATTTTACGTGCGCTGCTGAGAACATTCTTTCAAAGGCTGGTTTTAATACATTAGGCATTGACTCTTGTGGGGATAGATGCTTTCAGGGTGAAAGGAGTCGGGATAGCAGTTTTGTATTTGAACCCATATCTTCTTTTGAGCTCTACTGTACAATTAAAAAGTTGAATCAATCCAAATCTTTTACGCGTAATAGTTTCCCTAATACCTTTTTGAAAAAAATTGTTTTTAACGTTGTCGATATCTTGGCACATGTGTTCAACAGCAGCATCTGGTGTGGAACATTTCCCAGCAAATTGAAGATCGCCGAGGTAATACCTGTATTTAAAAAAAATGATAAGAAAGAACTTAACAATTATAGGCCAATATCGCTCCTCCCAGTATTCTCAAAAATTTTCGAGTAAAATGGTTAAAACAAGGATAGTCAACTATCTAGAAAATTTGTGTCTGTTAAGTGCGAACCAATTTGGCTTTAGAGCTGGTATGTCAACTGAAGATGCTCTCTTGAGTTTTTGTAGTAACATTTATGAGAGCGTTAATATAGATAAGTTTACTGCTGCGCTCTTTGTTGATATCGCGAAGGCATTTGACACCGTAGACCACCAACTTTTACTAACCACACTTGAGAAAACTGGTTTCAGGGGCTTCATACTGGATTGGTTCCAATCCTATCTTAAAGACAGGAAACAATCGGTTAAAGTCAATGGAGTTTTCAGTGATGTACTTTATATTCGTACTGGCGTCCTACAGGGCTCAGTACTTGGCCCTGTCTTCTTCCTTGTCTTTATTAATTCTCTTTTTAGCCTTAATCTGAAGGGTAAAAAAACAGGTTTTGCGGATGATTTAGGATGCTCGTATTCCAGCAATTCATTGCTTGATTTAGCTGCGGATATCAATCATGATTTAGAGGTCTTAAGGCATTGGTTTGGCATGCACAGGTTAGTCATAAGCAATAAAACCAAAATTATGCTTTTTAGGAATCACTCGTTGCAACTTTGTAGTCCTTCTTTCGTCTTTCATGGAACTGATTGTAAAAGCTTTTGTGTTAGTCCCCTTACGTGTAACACAAGCAAGCAAATTATAACGTACAATGCCAACATAAAATGCTCAAATAACTGCTTTCCAATTGAGTGTGTACACGATTTTAGGTACTTAGGTCTAACTTTTGATAGTAAGCTAAATTGGAGTCTACATACAAGTGCCTTAAATAAATACATGCTAACTGCAAAATATGTAATTTATCACCTTAGACAGTTTTGCTCCAGAAAACTCTTGGAGACTGTGTATCATGGTTTGATACAATCCAAATTACAATATGGACTTGTTTGCTAGGGAGGCACTTTCAGGTGTCATCTTCAACCGTTGATCGTTGCTCAGAAACAAGTCTTGAGGATTATTTGGAAAAAAAAAGCTTCATGAACATAGCTTGCGACTTTTTAATTGCTCAAAAATTCTACCACTTAAACACCTTTACTATTATAAAGTTTTGAAAATGTTTTACTTGAGAAGCGGCAATCTGCTCAATCAGAACCTATCTGCATATGATCTCCACAGGAACGAACGATTCCTGGCTTTTGTCCCACGGCATAGTACACATTGTTACCTTAATTTCTAAACCTCTGTTGCACCGCGTATATTTAATCGCCTACCTCTCGAAATTCGAAGTGTAAGACAAATTACTACATTCAATAGCGAAATAAAAAAATGGCCCTTCAATTTTGATTTCTATGAAATAAACAACTTAATAAGAAAAGTAACTTAATAATTTGTAAAATTTTAACCCCTCACCCCACAACCAAATTGTTTGCATATCTTTATTTTGTTCTTTTTGTATTAAAGATAATATGTTCGCCACTAGTTGCTTTGTTAACTAAAGAATGTATTTTAAATTTTTTCAATGATTAGGTATAGAGATTAACCATACTGTTTATTTTTAAAATTATACTTGTAATCTTTGAAAAAATAAATCTTGAATCTTGAAAATCTATTATCGAGGCCCTAGTTATCACTAGGTTGAATTCTTCCTTCCCTACTTTGGGCATCGAAACAATGTACGGCAACATTGAGCCGTTTGTGAAAATCGATGGAGTTCCGTACTCAATAGCTTCGATTTCGTTCACATACGGTAAGGTTTCTAATTCGCTCACCATTCTGTTGATTTCTTCGTTGTGCTTGTGTTGATCAAACCGCTCTTTGCCATTTGACAGGCTCGAACTATCTCGAACTACCGTTTTCGTATCTTCCGATGACCGAATTGATTCTTCCGGTTATCTCTCGCGTAATCCCAAAGAGCTTCTCGTTTACCTTGTATTGTTGGTTGTTGCTTTCGACAATCACTTGTTGGCTCTGCAAAATTTCATTCCAGTCTGCTGCATCTGGGTTGTCTGCTACCCATTTCCAGGCTGATCCTATCCAATCAATCGATCTTGGCTTCCTTGAGGGTTTACCTTTCAACAGGTTAAGACGTCCCCTAATTTGTCGAACATGGAAATCGATTAGGCGTCTCTTATCCTCGTCCTTTACGTTGTTGACAATGGTGCCGTTGATCAACCTTTCGAACTGCAAAAGGTCAATCGTATGGATTAAGTTAAAGCTGCTGTTCACGATAGAATCAGATTTATCACAGCGAATTCAATTGTTATTATTTAGTATTAAATTATAAATGCATAATGAGTCTCAATGACGTCAGCAATTAACTAAATAGCACAACACTATGTATTGTAAATAATCTAGTACTAACTAAAAATGTCAACTCATGTCAACAAACAATAAAATGAAGTTTTATAACGATTTACAACACGGAAGAGAAAAGATTAACTTTTATTTTGACCTCCAAGTTTTTTACATATATATTTTTTTAAAACAAAGGAATTCCAACACTTAACATTTTGGTCCTTTCGATCCGTAAAAACATTTTGTTGAGATTTCAAGAACAATATTGTTGTGTTTTCAAGATCAAGTTTCAAACATTGTGCTAGAACAATTGTACTGGAAAATTTATATTAAAAATTAAATTAAAACTACCGCGCCGGTTTTGTTTTTTGATTTAAAACATTTTGACGTGTGAAATTCAACACGTTCATCAGTCGCTGTACGCCATACGTTGCTGCGGCCACCAGAAAGTCAACACGACCACCAGTTGCTGTGCTGTACGCTGTACACGATAGTTGCTGCCACCAGGAATCCCGTGTAGAACGCTGTCCGTCCATTTTTTGCCAGAAGGAATAGTTCGCAGGTGAGTGCTGCACACTTTTTCTTGTTGTCTTCGTACATACTAGACTGTTGTTTTGAGAGCGTAGCATTATGGCTTGCGGCAAGTTGCAAATTAATAACCTGCAAAGCCTGAAAAAAGACAGGGAAAATTTTTCAAAAGCCGACAAGTCAAGGTTAAATAAAATTAATTACCTTAAAACGCGCATAGAGATGATGGACAAGCAGCTTGCGATAGCAGAACAGTATCATCAGCAGATTCTAGGCACCGGGAAGCTTGAAGCCGAATTCAAAGTAGCTGATATGGAGGCGATATACGATGAAATCCGGGAAGTGTATGCTGAATACAGGTGCGAGGTGCTGGACGCCATAGACAAAATATCACCACCAAAGGGCAATGCCAAGTCGAAGGACACTTCAGGAGACAGCAGCGCCAGTGAGTTAAAGTTGCCAGTAATAACTCTGCCAACCTTTTCAGGCGGTTACGAGTCTTGGAGGTCGTTTCATGACATGTTTGTTTCGTTAGTTCACACGAACAAATCCCTTTCGGAGATCCAGAAGATGCACTTTCTCAAATGTAACGTTAGCGGAGATGCGGAAAGACTCCTTCAACACCTGGCGATCGACAAGGGGAACTATGAACGTGCTTGGGAGATTTTGACGGAGCGTTACGACCACAAAAGGGTGCTTGTCAACACTCAGTTGAAGCTTTTGTTTGGCCAATCTCCCATGAACAATGAAACGGCAAATAGTGTCAAACGTATTCTAGATACTAGCCAAGAGGTCATTCATTGTTTAGAAAACTTGGGTGTTCCGGTTGAACATTGGGATGCGATTTTAATTTTTGTTATGCTGCAAAAGTTGTGCAACACGACGCAACAGCTGTGGGAGGAGAAGTTAGGCAGTAACAAAGAGCTCCCAACCCTTAAAGAGTTTTTTGAGTTTCTGCAATGTCGCTTCAGGACGTTGGAAGCTGTGGAACAACAAGCAACAACAAAGGTCGGCAACAAACCAAAACCAACGCAAGTGTTCCATGCGCGACAGATACAGAAACGGCAGCTGAGCTGCAAAATCTGTAAGAAAGGCGCCCATGCGGTAAGAGATTGTAGGAGGTTTTTAGAAATGGATATAGGTCAACGAAAGCAAACTGTTTTTGAAATTAAAGTGTGCGAAAACTGCTTAGCATACAGTCACTTCAAAAGCAAATGTCCAAGCTCTAAGTGTTGCTACCACTGCAATCAAAGACACAATTCCTTGCTGCATCCACTACCAAGCAGTAGCATCCCAAGCGGGTCACAACAGATTGGCGGTTTTAATCCAAATGCACCACAATTCACTCCGTACAACCCTAATCCTAATCCCTCCTCAACACAACAACCGTGTACGAGCAACAACTACTTCGTTCAGACTAACAATCAACCCAGCGCAGGAGTTCAGACACAACCCTACAACCCAAACCTACCAGAAGGTCATCCTGGAGACGACATTCCATCTACGAGCGGCAATTTTAGAGTTCACCATGCCTTTACCAACTCTCAGGTGTTGTTATCTACTGCCTTAGTCAAGGTGAGAGCAGTTAATGGCAACTATCTGACCTTGAGAGCGTTGGTCGACACTGGTTCCGAGGCATCCTTCATTACGGAGTCAGCAGTACAACGTTTGAACCTAAAATCTAGTTGGGCTTTTAGTAAGATTTGTGGGCTGGGGGAGGTCAGCAGTGAAACATCGAACAAGATCGTTAATCTTGACATCGCTTCACTCACCTCGAAGTTTGCAGGTAAAATGCGAGCCCTCGTGCTGAAATCACTGACTGGGCTCCTTCCGGCCCAACCTATTAATATTGAAAATTGGGCGCACCTGAGGGGTTTACAGCTGGCGGATCCTACTTTCAACATTCCGGCTAAAGTTGAGTTGTTGTTGGGCAGTGATGTCTACGCTGACATCATTGTTGGAGACATTATCCGGAGCAGTGAGGGCTTAGGGCCAGTCGCACAAAAAACTGTCCTGGGATGGCTCGTACTGGGTAAGGTACCTTTGGCTAAACCAACCGTATGCCGAGCCTTTTTCAACCATGTCGATCTCAACACGACGATGAAGATGTTCTGGGAAGTCGAGGAAGAACCATACGAAAAATATGAAACTGAGGAAGACAAGAAATGTGAGGATCATTTTAAACAACACACTAAACGGTTACCTGATGGTCGTTATCAAGTTCGTTTGCCGTTTAAAGGTGGAGAATACCCGTGTATGGGCCCAACCCAGCAAGGTGCTATGCGACGCTTTCTTCAGTTGGAGAAGAGGCTGGTAGCCAACCCAACCCACTATGCAGAGTATGCTAAATGCATAACCGAGTATTCAGAAATTGGACATATGATTCCAATGGAGGAATCCAACCCTGTTCTTAAGTCCAATTTTCATTTTTTCATTCCACATCACGCCGTCATTAAGGAATCCAGTACCACAACCAGGTTGCGGGTTGTCTTCGACGCAACTTTTAAACCATTTTTTGGCTCTTCCTTGAATGACAAGTTGATGATTGGACCCAAACTCCAAACTAATGTCATCGACATTATACTCAGGTGGCGGAAATATAAATTTACTTTCACAGGTGACGTGGAAAAGATGTACCGCCAGATTCGAGTCAACACAGCTGATGCAAATTACCAGCTTATTTTTTGGCGAGATAATCCAAACCAGGAGCTAAAAATCTATCGCTTGGAAACCGTCACCTTCGGCACGGCTTCAGCCCCGTATCTGGCTATCCGAGTTCTTCTGCAACTAGCTGACGATGAGGCATCAAACTTCCCTTTGGCTACGACAGTGATACGGGAAGAAACCTACGTTGATGATGTCATCAGTGGTGCAGATACCATCGAAGAAGCTCAACAGAAACTTCAAGCAGTGAGAGAGCTTTTGGCAACTGCTGGCTTTCATCTACGCAAACAGGTGAGCAATTCGGAAGAGATACTGGAGCGCATTTCGTCGGACGACCGTGCAGTCGACTTTTCATTGCCGTTTGCTGAAACGAATGAAGTGAAGACGTTAGGTATAAAATGGCTTCCAATCCTTGATGTCTTTTCGTACCAAGTCGCACAACTCGCCGATACGGAAGTGACAAAGCGATCGATTCTTTCTTCCATAGCGAAACTCTACGACCCAATGGGTTGGATCTCACCCTGCACGATCAAGGCAAAGATACTGATGCAGCGGCTATGGGGAAAAGGCTTGGATTGGGACAAACCCATTCCACCAGAAGTGGAGAAAGAGTGGCTAACTTTTCGCCAAGAACTGCCAGATGTGGAGAAGATTCGCATTCGCCGTTGGATCAACACCGACAAGCAAATCAAGAAACTGGAGCTCCATAGTTTCAGCGACGCCTCGGAGAAGGCCTACGCTGCGGCTATTCATCTACGCGTTTTAGATGGAGATGGTCAAGTCCATATCCACCTGCTGATGGCGAAGACTAAGGTGGCTCCCTTAAGCACCATCACCCTTCCTAGGTTGGAATTATGCGGAGCAGTGCTACTCTCAAAACTTCTTCATGAAACGACAAAGACCTTGAAGTTGGAAGCAGCTGGTGTCTATGCGTGGACCGATTCAGTCATCACGTTATGCTGGATTAGAGCTCCTCCGTCAAAATGGAAGACATTCATCTGCAACCGAGTATCACAGATACAAAAGTTAACCGAAAACGCTACCTGGAAACACATTCCATCGGAACTTAACCCAGCTGATTTGGCATCCCGTGGAATTTTTCCTTCGATGATTGTCGAGAACAAATTGTGGTGGGAAGGACCTGACTTTTTACGAAGCCAGTGGGACGCGGTTTTTCCAGAGCAGCCATCTTGCCTAGAAACGCATCAAGAAGCCCGCGCCACAGCAGTTCACCACTGTGTACAAGCTCAGAACACAAGTTCCATCTCTGACATATTAGGTAAATTTGCAACACTGAGGAGGACATTACGTGTTATTTCATACTGTTTACGACCATCACTCGTACGAAGAACGGATCAACAATACACAGATGTCTTATCATCATCAGAGCTCGAGGCAACGCTCATGCGAATCATTCGGTTGTCTCAAAAGGAGATGTTTGAAGCAGGAGAAAATGGCAACGTGAAAGGTTACAAGGCACTCACACCTTTCAGAGACGGAGAGGGTATTTTACGAGTTGGTGGAAGACTAGGAAACTCTACTCTCCCATTTGATAGAAAACACCCGATTTTGTTAACGTCGAACCACATTTTCTCGAAACAAATTATTGAGGACGCGCACGAAAAAACGCTGCATGGAGGTAAGGAGAAGATGATCGCCTATATTCGCCAACGGTTTTGGATATTGAACATAAGGAATGCAGTCAAAAGGCAAATTCACGACTGCACAATTTGCTTCAGATTCAGAGCGAAACCATTGGTGCAGTTAATGGGCGATCTTCCTGCAGCGCGAACAACAATGTCCAGACCATTCTCATACGCTGGAGTAGACTACGCCGGTCCAATCGACGTCAAAACATGGAGAGGACGTAACGCTAAAACCCTCAAAGGATACTTTGCGATTTTCGTTTGTATGTGCACGAAGGCTGTGCACATTGAATTGGTCAGCGACATGACAACACAGGCTTTTCTGGGAGCGTACCGAAGATTTGTGTCAAGGAGAGGACTCTGCAAACAACTGTTCAGCGATTGTGGTCGAAATTTTGTAGGCGGTAACAGCGAGCTACAAAAACAACTTAAAGAAGCCAAGATGGACTGGAAAAATGTTGCTGAAAAGCTAGCTAACGAAGGCACCAAGTGGAATTTCATTCCCCCAGCTTCCCCACACTTCGGAGGATTATGGGAAGCCGGAGTGAAGTCCGTCAAATTCCACCTCAAACGAGTAGCTGGTAACCAAATTCTGACATTTGAAGAGCTCACCACGCTTCTCACACAAGTAGAAGCATGTCTGAACTCAAGACCTTTGTGTCCACAGTCAGAAGACATAAGCGACCTAAGAACACTAACTCCAGGCCACTTTCTTGTAGGAGAACCACTTATTGCTGCTCCACAACCCGAGTATGCACTTGAAAATATATCACACCTGGAACGATGGAAGAGGGTGCAGACTCTTTCTCAGTTATTTTGGAAGCAGTGGAGCAATGAATATCTCTCTCGACTTCAACAACGCCCGAAGTGGACACGAGTCGTTAACGATACAATTGCAGTAGGGGATCTAGTCTTGATCAAAGACGAACGACTTCCACCACTCAAATGGATGTTGGGACGTATAATCCAATTACATCCTGGACCAGACAATCTAGTTCGAGTCGTGACAGTTAAAACCGAAACAACCGAATTAAAACGCCCTATATCAAAAATATGTCCCTTGCCCAACAACACATCCAATATAAAATTACCACAAACCATCCAAACTACTCATAAAAAATAAAAACAAAACAATCAGACAGCATCTAAAGGGCAATTGAAATATAGCTACCTACTTGAAACAACACAACCATCCTTCAGAACAAAATTCTAGCAACACAACACAATAAATTCGAGCAACACAATACTCACTAGCAACACGAAATCTCTCATGCAACACAAACCTAGTATATGCAACGAAAATTCCTACGCAACACAAAATACAGTCCACTTAATGAATTTATTATCTACACACACACACATACACACATAGAATGAAACCCAAGAAAAAAAAAAAAACCACACAATACGCGATAATATTAATTACCAGCGTAATAAAGAAAAAAAACTTCACCAACGCAACACCAACAAGGAAAACTAACCCGAAGAAAACAACAACACTAAGCAATGAATGAAAATTTCTTTTTGATTGTTTGCACATTAGAATGCAATTAAAAGATAAAAAAAACACTTAACTGGATAGTCTCCACACTGAACAAGACACAACTTAATCGATTTATACATTAAAAAACACCGAACAAACGAATTTAATAACACACGAAAAACGTAAACAACCGATCGCCATTGCTTAGCTACAACACACGACACGATAAGGAAAAAAAAGCAAATGCTATGTTCATCAAGCAGAGCGAGACGAGAGGAGAACAACGCGCACTAAATCACGTATAGGTGTAAACGAAGCAGCCGATATAGATGTGAACAATTTGTAATTTAGTTTCTTATGTGTTATTTGGTTGTCTCTTTTTCTCTTATGGGTTTTTATTTAACTAATGCTGTTTGTCATTTCATGAGCTAAAAATTTCAAAACACCTCCTAAAGGCAACCAGGGTCGGCATTGATGCAACTAAAGATGCGGTAATCTTAAGGCATGATGACATCAGAACTGGTGAAATGCTTTCACGGCCGGGGAGTAATGTTCACGATAGAATCAGATTTATCACAGCGAATTCAATTGTTATTATTTAGTATTAAATTATAAATGCATAATGAGTCTCAATGACGTCAGCAATTAACTAAATAGCACAACACTATGTATTGTAAATAATCTAGTACTAACTAAAAATGTCAACTCATGTCAACAAACAATAAAATGAAGTTTTATAACGATTTACAACACGGAAGAGAAAAGATTAACTTTTATTTTGACCTCCAAGTTTTTTACATATATATTTTTTTAAAACAAAGGAATTCCAACACTTAACAGCTGCCGTCGACGTTCCACCCCTTGCCTTCCTTCAGTGACACTTTGGGTGCTTCGTAGTTGAAAATCTGGAACCCTTCGATAGGGACTAAGAAAAGTAGTCTGTGGGGATTTATAAAAAGAATAAATTGCCTAAAGTGGCTTATCAGAAATAGAATTGTTTGTTCGCATATCTATTCCTTCTTGTGACGCCGTTGTAATTAAAACACCAACTGATTTTTCTAAAAAAAAATTTATAATTATAATTTCGTGCATCTAACCTAAGCCTTATTTACTAGGTCTAAGTGTTAAAATTCGTCTTTCTTAATCTTAAAAATTGAAAATTCTAATCAAATATTAACAATTGCTTTTCTTTATGTTTTTCAATAATTTGCAACTCCGGTCAAGATGCATTGTCACGTCTGGGTGTAATAATTTCATTTTACATTTTTTATTTGTGTTTTATGGACCTTTCTGCCCGTGGTTGTCATAATGGTGACCCTGTTGTCTTTGTCTACCACCTCTTTTCGATATAGGGGCTTATGTTTGCCCTGTATCCGTTTGAAAGACGTGTAGATTATGTCACCCTGTTTAAATTTTTTTCCTACCGATTTCTTCCGGTTAAACCAGGAGTTAAACCAGGAGTTCCAGGAGTTTTTTCTTTAATTCTTGATTTAATTTTATTTGGAAATTTGTTAGGTTTTGATAATTAGTCCGCGAACTCCTATTAAAGAAAACGTCGCATGGCTTCTTACCCGTCACCGAGTGAATCTTGTTATTGTACCGGTCAACAGCAATATTTAGTATTTCCCTGAATCTTAACTCCTTCAATTCTGTCTTGAGACACCTGTAAATTTCTAAAAATGTGGAGTGGAACCGCTCTACTTGGCCGTTCACCTCACTCCTGTTTACGGGTGTTTGCTACGTTTGAATATCGAGCATTTTTATAAAATTTTTGACAATAGGGCTGAGAAGGCCTCTTTCATTATCAGTTACCAACATTTTTGGCACAATAAATTTTGGATGATTTATTTTTTATGTGAAATAGCTTGGCGAATTTAGAAAACTTATCTATGCAGGATAAAAATTTTTCACCCTGGATTTCCATGATATCCATATGAAGATTTCACATGGGTAAGATGGAATCGGTGTAGGTTGGAATTCGGGAGTCGCCGGGTGTCGATCATATTTGTTTGCCAAACACACATCGCAGGACCTCGCGTATTTTGTAATTAAGGCATTCATCCTCGGAAAATAATATTTTTCCAAAAGCTGTTCTTTGTTTTCTCGGGGGTTCCTATGAGCCCTTCTATGTTCCTTGCTGATAAGATCCCAGATTCGATTTTCGTTGGTTACATCCTCCACAAGCCTTTGGGTCAAACGAATCTTGTAGAGGACAAAATGTTCAAGGTATACTTTTTGCAGAAGTTCCATGCAAGTTTCGGGAATCTTGATTCCGTTTACAGTGTTTGGTTTTAGTCTTGTTTTAAGGATTTCGGTCAGAGCATCGTCATCGAGATGCTCAGTGGCAACATAGTGCCTGGAGTAACCAGGGTGTGGTTCCTCGAATATACACACCCCTTTTCCAATTTTTATTACCAATTGGTTCCTGAATACATTAAGGGGAGCCTCCACATGCGGAATGAGGTCTGTGGAGTCTTGTTGCGCGCTATGGACCGTCTCATCTGCAGTGTCAGTATCGCTTACCCCATCTACGGCTGTTTCTGTAGATGAATCATCGTGGATTGCATTCTCCTCTGCGGTTTCCGTAGAGGAACCCTTTTCAGAGGCAGAATCTGTTGACGTATTACTATGCAGGGCATTGACTTCATACTCAGGTTCAGTTTCCACTGAAGCGGTCGAGTCTTCCCTCGTAGTTTTGAGTCTCGACAGAGCATCTGCAACGACGTTTGATTTACCTGGCCGGTAAATCAACTCATGGTTGTATTCTTCGATCTTCGCCTTCCAACGTTTCAAGTTTGAGTTATAATTACGATTTCCCAAGGCAAACGTTAACGGCTGGTGGTCTGTATAGATCCTTATCTTTTTCGCTCCGTATAAATACAAGCGAAGGTTGTCCAGAGCCCAAACTATTGCCAACATTTCCTTTTCATTAGTGGCATAGTTTTCCTCCGTCTTATTGAGGGAACGTGATATGTAACTTATGGGTCCATCTTTACCTAATTCTCCCTGCGAAAGCACAGCTCCAATTGCTACATTGGACGCATCCGTAGTGAGAATAAAAGGTAACTTAATGTCGGGGTATGCTAGGACCTCTGCCGATGTTAGTAGTGTGATAAGATTTCTAAACGCTTCCAACGCCTCTTCGGTTAGAGAAATGCTTACTTTTTTTGACTGACTTGCCCTTATTTGGGCATTCTCACCCCTTGTTAGGTTGGTCAGCGGTTTGGCAACCTTAGCATAATCGCATATGAATTTTCTGTAATAGGAAGTCATTCCAAGGAAACTTTTCAACTCGTTTAAATTAGTGGGAGGCCGTAATCTTACTATGGCCTCGACCTTCTTCATATCCGGTTTAATGTCCTCCGGTGTTATTACATATCCTAAAAATTCTACCTCAGATTGCATGAATTTGGTTTTTTCGAGGTTCACCTTAAGGTTCACCTCTTGTAGCCTAATGAAAATGGTTTCTATGTTTTTTAGATGAGACTCGACCGTGTCTCCATAAATGATGACGTCGTCGATATAGACATAGCATATTTTGCCGATAAACCCTTTTAGGACGTCATCGATCATCCTCTGAAATATCGCCGGCGCATTTCTCAAACCAAACGGTAAACGCAAGAATTCATATTTCCCGTTTAAGTCGAGAATGCCGTCTTGGGTATATCCGACGATTTCATTGGAATCTGGTGGAAACCTGACGTCAGATCTATCGTGGTGAAATATTTGGCTTTACCTAGACTAGTCAATATGGAGGTAATGTCTGGTATGGGGTAAGTGTCCGGGATGGTGACTGAATTGAGTCTTTTGTAATCAATCACCATCCTATATTGTTTTTCCCCATCGGCCTTGGCTTTTTTTGGCACAACCCAAATAGGAGAATTGTAAGGGCTTTTAGAGGGGCGGATAATGCCTTCGTTCAGCAACTTTTGTAATTCTATCTCCACGATTTCCCGCATACCGGCTGGGTAAGGGTAGCTCTTTGCGTAGATTGGCTCATCAGTTCTGGTCCTTATCTCAGCTCTTACACTTGTTTGGATTATTTCCCTATTACTTTTTGGACTAAAGAGTGAATTGTATTTCTCGACTAATACCCCGAGTTTGTATCTGACTTCGGCTGGGATGAAATCATTTAAAAGGACGTTAACCTCCTTTGAAATTTTATTTTTTAATGGCAATTTAATGTCGTTTTTCAGCGTTAGTATGTTATTTTTTCGGTCGATGATAGCTTCCAATTCCTTGACCGTATCGTCGCCTATAATACCATCAAATGTTTTCAGGCCTGGTAGAACGTAGAACTTCGTTTTAGTGTCGTTGCCGACATTTTTGAAATATCTCCCAATTACATATTCCGTGATAGGAATTTTCCCACCAGCGGATATCACCGTGAAGGTTTTGTCAAGTGGAATGGTGGACTGTTTGATTTCTGCGCTTATAAAATTCTTGTTGGCCCCCGTGTCAACAAGGAATTTAAGTACGCTACCACCCCCCCCCCCCCCCCCCCCCCAGTTTCGTACTCTAGGAATGGTACACTGGATGGCCTGTTGCCATAAAATTTACCTCCTCGCAAGCTTCTTCTGCTGCTGCAGAATATTTGTCGCCGCTCTGGCTTGTTGTCGGAAAATTTACATCTTCGCGAACTTCTCTCACTGCGGCAGGATATTCATCATCAGCAGGCTCTGGTTCTAAATAGTGCAGACGCTGCGCTTTGCTCGGAAAATTATCTGACATGGCCCTGCGTTTGAAAGGATTCGCATTGTTTGGCCGATTCATGTAGTTGACCTGGCGAGTTTGTGCACTCCGGTCAACCTCCATTCTTTCATGTGGTTTTGGTCCACTCGGCCGTGGGGGCATCTCAGCAAGATATCGATTATGGTTAAATTGTGGTTTAGGATGAAAGTTTCTTGGTGGTGGGAAAGGTTTGCTCAATGGAGAAGTAACTGTATTCTTAAATGTACTATCATGTATAACATGATTTCTGTAATTGAGATTCTTTAATTCCAAACACATCGAGTATGCTTCCGGAAGAGTTTTTGGTCTCTGGAGAATGACCATCCTAGCGAGTTCACCGTTAAGGCCTCTCGTAAATATGTCTAGATCCCTATTCCTATATGTTTCTATGAGAACGCATACAGTCTCTTCGCTATGGGTTTCCGTTTTTATTTTATTAATGATCAACGAGAACTGGTGGTTGATCATAGCATAGAATTCATCGACCCTAGAAGCACCTTGCTTCAGCTGGTTCAGCTGATGCTCGAGAGTTCTTATGTCTCTCTTGTCAGCGTAGTGGAGAGACAAGCATCTCTTTATAGCTTCCCAATCATCGTCAAAGATGTTATAGGATACCAATGCGGAATCTGCACCACCACGAATTTTCAGACGAATGTGTTTAAGGATCGCGCGATATAAAGGTTTGCCCTTCACTATACTGAAGTCCTTCAGTATTCCCTCGACACTGTGTATCCAGGATACGTAGTGCGTAGGGTTGCCCTCGAAAACTTGGAGCTCTTTCACGCAATCTGGTAGTCGGCTTATGTCGCGCAAGTCTTCCTCAGTGCGAGGTTCGCGAAGGGGAGTACTTGTATTTGGTTCAATTCCAGGTTGATTGGTCTGTTCAACTTTTTTTACACGGGTCTCTATCGCTTTGAGCTGTTGCAAAATCTGATTTACCGCACCGGTTAGATTAGTAACGGATTTCGAAAGCGCATCCATTTTAATATTTTAAGAGAGACAAAAGGGTATTTTTTATTCGGCAAGTTTTATTCGAGCGTACTTTAAGGGTTTATGTAAAACGAAATGTATCCCAGACGTATGAAGATAAATACAATGCACCTTACCTGGTTTTATGTGGATTTAAGTTTCCTTTCTCTTGACTCCTTCTTTTTTCACTAATTATTATTTCCACATTCACTTGAACTTCCTTCCTTTTAATTATTATGAATTATTCTTTTTTTTTTCACAAAAATTTTCTATTTTACGTTAGCAATTTAGATTCTCTTTTTTTTCAAAATAAAAACAAAATTCTTCTTTCTTTTTACATTCACAACTTTCGTTTCCTTTTTCTTGACGAAATTTCTTCTTTTTACATCCACTGTTTCTATATTTTATTTTTACTTTTTAATTTATTTTTTTCTTCACAATTTATTGCTGAATTTTGTTTTCAATTTTCAAATTTGCACAAAAAAGAAATATTTTTGGTTCACAACATTTTTTCCTTTTTCACAATTTGTATTCACCAAGTGTATATCGAACACTTACATTAGCATTCTCCCAAATTTCCTCGCCACGAAAAATTTATCTAATGTAACCGAATATTAGAGGAAGAGAAGAAAAACACGAATTAGTACACCGATGGTAAAAATTTTATGAGAACCGGCCTGGGAGGGTTCGTGTTGATCCCGTTTGGACATAAGCGTTGCAGTTGCAAATGTCCTTCTAATGGCACGAAACACTTCACATATCGTTTCAATAACCCTACCGATCTCCAACATGTTCTCATGGGGATGATGGAATTGGTTTCGCTTCAGAATTTGAATAGTGTACTGTGTTCTCACGGGAACAGAGACGTGCACTCAAATAGAGCGTACAAATTCGTCTATCCTCTATTAAAGGACCCGCGACCCATCGGCGATGGAATATTGAAACAATCCTTTTTAAGGCCGGTCCCTGCTCGGGCGCCAGTTAAAGGATCCCCGTGAGGGGAATCCAAAAAAAAAGTGAGCGTCGGCCCGAAGGCCGACCCAACGGCTCACGAATAAAACACGTACCGGTTCACGTTACTCAGGTGAACTCCCTCTGGTCAAGGCGCGTGTACCCGTGCGGTGTTAACTTACCTACCTTCGTGTTTGTAATCAAAAGCCAATAGATGCGTAATTACTTTTTTTTTCGTGGGTAGGAAGAGGACCAGCCGCGCGTGCTCATAGTTGTGTGAGATTCTTTCTCACTAAGAAAACTCCCATTTTTCGTTAGACTACAACTAAGTTTCCTTAACAAGTTGTTCAAGCTTCTGTAGTAATCGCGTGTGGCAGGCTGCCTTCCAACGAAAGCACCTACTCTACCGTCAAGTTATGCGGTTTCATCTTATGCTGCTAGATCCAACGGTCTCATTCGTTGTAGTCGGCGCGTAAGATTTGTCTGATCCAAAGTTCGGATAATTTCATTGTTGCAATCTCCGCGAAGTCGAGTACTAAGTTTGCGAGCAAAGTTTGTTACCTCATCAGTCACGGTTGCGATTCCAAGATCTCGGTGTAGATCGCTATTTCTTATGTACCATGGAGCATCAACGATTGCTCTGAGTGTCTTATTTTGAAAATTTTCTAAAATAGATAATTTGCTTGGTTTAGTACAACCCCATAGTTGTATACCGTACGTCCAAGATGGTTTCAGCACTTGCTTATACAAAAGCAGTTTGTTATATATTGTAATATTTTCGGCCTGGGGTTCGTCGAATAAAACTCAATTTCACTTTTGAAATCACACAATGAAACACTTTATTTATCAAACAATAACTTAGTCCACCGGTAAACCAGGACTCTGTGAAAATTAAGAGCTTAGAAAAGGAGAATAATGAACTCCGAGCTAAGCTTATTGAAATGGAGCGACTCTTCCAAGATCTAAAAATGGAAGTTGACTCTCTGTGAAAAGAAAACGAGGATATTAAAAATACTCGTTTAACGAAAGACTGTGAGGTAACGAAAGAGTGTGTAACACCGAACCGACCAGCAGTCGAATACTTCACGGACGAGGACGAACTTGCACTTGAGACCGATTCAGTCTTAAGGAAAAGGTCTAGCAAGAAGCGAAAGGCGAATTCCTCTCCCGAAGTAATACAAAAAGAAGATAAGCCCTCTGGCTCAAACAAGGCTAATCCAGAAGCGAAAATTCGTCCACCTCCCGCAATAAACATCGTCGGGATAGCAGACTTTGGGTTATTGCGCAACCTTCTTGCAAACACGGTGAGAACAGAAAACTATAAGCTTACCTCGCACCGAAATAACGTGTGGAAAGTAAATGTTGACAACGCCGATTCCTATCGCGCACTGTCTCTTAGACTGAATGCAGAAAGAATCGAGTGGTATACTTATCAAAATAAGTACGAGAAACCACTGCGAGTCATTGTAAGGGGGCTCCACCCATCATGCACAAAAGAAGACGTTGTAAAAGACGTAAAAAATAAAGGCCTTAAAATTATTGATGCCGTCAATATCATTAAAAAGGAAAAGCAACGCACGGAAGGAGAAAGAGACACTGTGATCAGACGCGGCCTTCCAATTTTTATGCTCTCCTTTGAAAGAACTGAGAGCATAAACGATATTTATAAAATAAAAATGATACTTAACATCAGGGTTAAAATCGAACCCATGCGAAAGGGCAATAGACTGATACCACAGTGTAAGCGATGCCAAGAATTCAGGCACACAAGTGCCTACTGCCAAAAAGAACCACGTTGCGTGAAATGTGCCGGAAAACACCTGTCAACAGAGTGCAAGGTTGACATAAAGGCTCCAGCAGTTTGCGCCAATTGCCACGGAAACCACCCCGCGAACTATCGAGGATGCGAAGTAGCCATAGAGCTGCAAAAGGGACGAGAACCTCTTAAGGAAAATACTAGAGGTCAGAATCAAAGCCTAGGACGCCCAAAACCTGCTGAAACTCCTAAGCCAAAGACTCCAAAGACGCCAAAGCCGATCAAAAGTGGAAGATTGGCAAAGGAGGCGTCGACAAAAGGCGTAAAAGCTCCACAAAAGAGCGGCGCCACTTCATGTGCAGCGGAGAAACCACCACTGGTCGCACCGAAATCATACGCACAGGTTGCGGCAAACGAAAGCAAGGCAAGATCGCCCACAACAGATGCAGTGTCTCAGATCCTCGCTGTAATCTTGGAGAAACTTGAGGATCAGACTAAAATCAACAAAGTTATATTTGACAAACTGAGCAAGCTCGAGTTTAAGCCTCGAAAAAATTACAAGAGAACATGAATATGAAACAGTTATTTAAAATACTAACATGGAATGCAAACGGCCTTCTGAATAAAATAGACGAACTAGAAGTATTTCTACGGAAAAACAATATTGATATTTGCATGATTACGGAAACTCACCTTAAAAACGGGTCTACACCCAAACTTAAAGGTTACAATGACTATCACGCACATCACCCTTCGCAAAATTCGAGAGGAGGATCCTCCCTCTACATTAAGAACTGCATAAAGCACTTCAAGAACACAGAAGTTGAGCTAGACTCTATGCAGATCAGTTCAGTTTCTGTAAAAATTGACTGCTTTGATTATAACATTGCATCTTGTTATTTCCCGCCAGGATATAGACTAGTGGAAGACGATCTTGATCGTATGTATGACTTCATTGGGTCCAATTTTATCATTGGGGGTGACTTTAACGCGAAGCATACTTTTTGGGGCTCACGATGCAATTCAACAAGAGGCAGATTACTGTACAAAAATAGTATGAAGCGTGGGGTGGACTTTTTCTCCACGGGTAAGCCAACATATTGGCCAACCGATAGGAATAAAAAGCCTGACCTTGTCGATTTTTTCATCGCTAAAGGGTACCCCAAATACCTTACGCGAATTGAAGAGTGTTATGATCTTTGCTCAGACCACTCAGGAGTTATCTTGAAGATGGGTGGAAGACTGGCGAAAATAGAAAGAGCTCCTAGATTAGCTAGCAAAAACATGAACTGGGACGCTTTCAGAAAGGACTGTAAGGAGGGTGTTGGCTTGAATGTGCCATTGAAAACTCCTTTCGAGTTAGAAACCGCAGTTGACAAATTCATTGAAGCAATTCAGAGCGCTGCTTGGAACAACAATTCGTCCCAAAAGAACGCAGTTAGCACCGACGGGCATGTACGTAAAACATATCCGCTCGAAATCGAAGAATTGATTCGTGAAAAGAGAAGAGCGCGTAGGAGATGGCAAGGCACGAGGGCCCCCCCAGACAAAACCCTATTGAACCACCTCTCTAACAAACTGAAAGGAATGTTGCTAGATCTTAAAAATCGTGAGACCACTGAATACCTTGAAGGCTTGTCGGCGGATAGGACCTCAAACTACTCGCTGTGGAAAGCAGTTAAGTATATCAAGAAACCTATAATCCACTCGGCACCAATAAAAAAAGCTAACGGCGAATGGGCAAGAGAAGACAAAGAGAAAGCGAATTTGTTTGCTGAACATTTAGAAGAAACATTCAAGCCTTTCGACGGTCCGCCGTTGGCTGACGTTCTAAACAACAACGGGGAACCTGGTAGCTTTAGAATGAAAAAAGTTTCGTTAGTTGAACTCCGACAGACAATTAGCAAACTTAAAAATAATAAGGCCCCGGGTTACGACCTGATCACTGGCGAAATATTAAAAGAGCTACCAAAAAAGGCATTAGTCAAGCTACTTTATATGATAAACGCTTCTCTTAGACTTCTATACGTTAAAAGACAATGGAAAGTTGCTGAAGTCATTATGGTTCCTAAACCGGGGAAATGCGCAAATGATAAAAAATCTTATAGGCCCATATCGCTTCTGCCGATAATATCGAAAGTATTTGAGAAACTTCTGCTGAAGCGATTACAACCAATAATTGCAGAAAGACGCTTGATCCCGGATCATCAATTCGGTTTCAGACCTAACCATTCCACAATAGATCAAGTCTACAGAATAACGCATGAAATTGAAAAAGCCTTAGAAGGGAAAAAAATATGTTCAAGTGCTTTCCTCGACGTATCGCAAGCCTTCGACAAGGTATGGCACGAGGGCTTGAAATATAAGCTACGGCAAAATTTGCCGGAAGACATGTTTAAAATATTGGAAAATTATCTTGAAAGCAGACTCTTTCGTGTTAGGTGTAGTAGTGAATACTCGAGTTTCAAGCAAATTCGGGCTGGCGTACCCCAGGGAAGCGTCCTCGGTCCGACCCTGTTCCTGCTCTACACAAGAGACATACCTCTAGATGACGAGACAGTCGTGGCCACGTTTGCGGACGATACGGCCATCCTGGCAACAGGTGAATCAGTCGAGTCATCAACGAGAAACCTCCAACGAGCATTGGACAGAATTTGTGTCTGGACGAAGACTTGGCGAATCGCTCTTAACGAGAACAAGTCTACGCATGTGAATTTCACTTACAGAAGGGTTAACAATTTGCCTCTGTTCATAAATTCTGTACAAATACCTTATGCAAATGAAGCGAAGTATCTAGGGATGACACTGGACGCTAAACTAAGGTGGAAACCACACGTAAAGAAGAAGCGTGACGAGCTCGAGATTAGGCTCAGGGAAATGTATTGGCTTATCGGAAGATTTTCGAAATTAAGCACATATAACAAACTGCTCTTGTACAGGCAGGTGTTAAAGCCGTCCTGGACATACGGTATACAACTTTGGGGTTGTACCAAGCCGAGCAACATGTCCATGTTGCAGACTTTCCAAAACAAAACACTAAGAGCAATTGTGAATGCTCCATGGTATATTAGGAATAGCGATATTCACAGAGATTTAGGAATAGCTACCGTGGGCGAAGAAGTAACAAACTTCGCTCGAAAGCTTAATGCTCGCCTTCATGTTCATTGCAACAATGAAATGACCCGTACTCTAAACGAGACTCTTAACGATGTTAACAACGAGCGACGACTACAAAGAACAAGACCCTTCGATCTAGCGACGTAGGGTGAAGCCGCATTAATGAACGGCTTAGTAGGTGCATTCACTGGAAAGCAACCTATCCAATGCGATCAACACTATGGAAGCGTAAACTACTTGTTAAGTTAACTTAGTTGTAGTCAAGAAGTATTATGAGAGAGCGAAAATTTACTACTATGAAGTGCGTTCTGGCAGTTTCATAGTGTCTCTCATAAATGGGTGGTTTTTTAGCACGTGGAAATCGGGCATAACCAATATCGGCTACTTCGGTATTATGTACCTGCTATAGTGGGCGTATTGGTATCTTTGAAAGATTTTGGAGTTTTAGTCTCCGTCCATCCTAGTATTCAAAAAAAAAAAAAAAAAAAAAAAAAAAAAATTATCAAACAAACTTATTTAAACTCAGATCACACTGTTATTCAACTTTACTATTTAGAATTCAACACTTTATTTCAACTCAATCACTTTTTACTTTATTACCGATTTTCACAAGTCCACGTTTAAAATATAACTGTCCTTACGAGTATGGCACCCGTGTATTTATACAAAATTAAACACCTTCTAGTACGTTCCATCAAAGGGGGTCTTTGGTAATTTTCCATTGGTACTCCTCCGCTGAATTCCAAGGAGGGGAAATCGAAATTCGAACTTCGAATATGACAGCTGCCGTCAGATGACTGGAATGACAGTTAGGTATGTTCGTTTAGTGAATCGAGCAGGTGCGTTTTTAGAGTGAATCGATGGGTGCATTCAGGGACTCCTGCGAGTTGTTTTATTTCTTGTCGCCACATAACATTGCCCCCCTCTTAGTTTTGTTCGTCCCGAACAAGTACGTCATCATTGCTTCCGTGGTAGCGATGTAGGCGATCAACATGGACAACTTTCATCTTCGCTCTTGGTCCTCTTTGGATTCGGAATACGACATCATTAATTCGCGTTACAACTTGGTAGGGACCTTCCCAGTCCTTCTGAAGCTTTGGCGATCTTCCCTTTTTACGATGTGGGTTGTAGAGCCATACCAGATCTCCCTCGTTGAACTCGGGTGCCGTTGCTCGCGCATCGTATCTCGTCTTCATGCGGTCGCTTGCAACTTTTATATTACTTCTGGTTCTCTGGTGGATGTCATTAATCCTTTCTCTAAGGTCAACCACGTAGTCCTCCTCGCATGTTTGGTCTTCAGTGGGAAATCCGAATTTAAGCTCACTGGGAAGCCTGGCAGTTCGGCCAAATAAAACTTCAGATGGAGTATATCCAGTTTTACTGTGAATAGCATTCCGGTAGGCCATAAGGAATAAAGGTATTCGCCGATCCCAATCCCGTAGATTCTCGTCCACGACTTTAGAGAGATGTTCCTTCAGCGTCTTGTTGAAGCGTTCCACCATTCCATCTGATTGTGGGTGAAGAGGTGTGGTCCGTGTCTTCTGTAGTCCGATTGCTGCGCATACTTTCTGGAATATCTTCGACTCGAAGTTTCTTCCCTGGTCGGAATGTAGTTCCATTGGCACTCCAAACCTGCACACCCAGTGGTCCACTATCTGATCGACAACGGTTTTCGCTTCTTGATTTGGGATCGCAAATGCCTCGGACCACTTGCTGAAGTAATCGGCAATAACCAGGATGTAACGATTACCGCTTTTAGTTTCCGGAAACGGTCCTGCGATGTCGACGGCGATCCTTTCAAAGGGAGCACCCACATTGTACTGGTGCATTTTACCCCTGGTTTTGACTTTGGGTCCCTTACTAGCAGCACAAGTAGAACACTTCCGACACCATCTCTCAACGTCGCTTCTTGCACTCAGCCAATAAAAACATTCCCGTACTTTTTCCAGGGTTTTGTTGATGCCCAAGTGCCCACCAGACACTCCATCGTGCATTTCCCGTAGAATCTCCTGGACTTTCGACCGGGGAACCACAAGCTGCATCTTAAAGGATTTTCCATCCGGCATTGCCCATTTGCTTCGCAGAACGCCATCTTGTACATGGAGAAAGTCCCACTGCGCCCAATATGCCTTTAGTGTGGGACTTCTGTCGGATATATCCCTTGCGTTCGGTTTCTCCATAGATTCCTTCCATGCAAGGATTGGCTCAATGTCAGGGTCTTCTTGTTGTGCGTTGCAAAGTTCCTCAGTACTCCAGCCTTCTGCAGGTTCGGCTCTTACTCGCTGGACAGTACATTCGTCCTTTTCCTCCTGTCGCACGCAATGCTTACAATTGGACTCACATGGTCTCCGGGATAATGCGTCCGCGTTGCAGTGTAGTCTTCCTTTGCGATGTTGTATCTCGAAGTCATAAGCCTGCAATCGCTCGATCCATCTTGCGACTTGGCCCTCAGGATTTTTAAACTGCAGTAACCATTTGAGCGCGGCGTGGTCGGTACGCAAGATGAACTTCTGGCCGCTCAGGTACTTCTGGAAATGTTTCGTCGCCAGTATTAAAGCAAGGAGTTCTCGCCTGGTAACACAATAATTTCTCTCTGGTCGGGTAAACACTTTGCTGAAGTATGCTACGACTTTCTCCTGCCCATCGTGTAAATGCGACAATACTGCGCCAACACCCACATTGCTAGCGTCTGCGTCCACAATAAATGTCTTGCCGAGGATGGGGTAAGCTAGTACCGGTGCTTCGCAAAGTCGCTGCTTCAGATGCTGAAAGCTTCTTTCGCACTCACCTTACCATTTAAATTGTCTTCCTTTCTCAGTGAGCTGGTGCAGACACTTTGCAATACCGGCGAAATCATTGATGAACCTCCTGTAGTACGTAGCAAGACCGAGAAAGCTCCTTAGCTGGTGTTTGTCCTTGGGAACTGGCCAACTTCTCACAGCTTCGATTTTCTCTGGATCCGTCTTCACGCCATCCGTCGATATCACATGCCTCAGATACTTTACTTCTGCTCTGAAGAGCGCACACTTCTTCGGATTGAGCTTTAAGTGTGCTGCTCGAAGTCGTGAGAAGACCTCCCTCAAGTTGTCGCGATGTTCTGCAAACGTCTTTCCCGAAACGATGACGTCATCCAAATATACCAGGCAGGTTTTCCACGTCAGACCATGTAAGACACGTTCCATAAGACGCTCAAAGGTGGCCGGAGCGTTACACAGACCAAATGGCATTACTGTAAACTGCCAAAGCCCATTGCCAGTTGTGAAAGCGGTCTTCTCTTTGTCTTCTGGATGGATCTGTACCTGCCAGTAGCCACTTTTCAGGTCGAGAGTGGAAAACCATTTTGCTCCAGAGAGTGTGTTCAATGTGTCATCTATTCGAGGTAAAGGGTAGCTGTCCTTCTTTGTGACATCATTAAGCCTCCGGTAATCCACGCAGAATCGAGTACTGCCGTCCTTCTTTTTCACCAGTACAACAGGCGACGCCCATGGACTTTTCGAGCTTTCGATCAAACCTTCTCTTTCCATGGGCGATATCATCTCGGCGGCCTCGTCCTGTTTAGCCAACGGAAGTCATCTGGCAGGTTGGCGGATTGGTCTAGCATCTCCGGTGTCTATGCGGTGTTGTACTAAGTGTGTTCGACCATAGTCTCCATCCTGTGAGGCAAATATATCAGCAAACTCGCCAATGAGATTTTCCGCTATGGTTTGCTGCTCCTGATTTAGCTCACAGTCTCCGAGTATAGTCTTACATACCTCGGCCAATTTTGATGGAGAGACAGGACTTGCAGGCTAACTCTCAGCTATTGTCGAAATGGCTGCAACGGGCACACATCTTCCGATCACCTCTCCTTGTCTGAGCTGAACGGTGCGCTTATTTGGGTTCATCAGTCTAACCGGTACCATGTTGTTCTTGGGCTCTGCAAGAATTTTTCCCACGACGTAACTTTTAAATTCACTTTTGTTATCTGGCTCGATGAGATAGAATCGGTGGTTCCCAGGATCACCTTCCAAACGTGTCCAAAGAACTGTCTCTGAAGAGGGCCGCAGAACTTCATCGCTTCCCAGTATTGCTCGGAGATTCACCGCGTTGTCGTTTCCGGATACCATAGGGATCGCGACGGTTCGGTAACTTAGCACCTGCATTCGAAGGTCAAGAATTACCTCGTGTGCCTTCATACCACTGCAAAAATAAATTGTTTTAGTCACCGACGCTATTTACGCGCACTTTTTCTAGAAATCTCCACTTAAAAACTGTTTGCCACACTAACACTGTTCCATAAAAATTCCACTGTAGAATTAACCCGCACAATCATGAGTTTTATCCCACTTCTGACTCCAATGTAATATTTTCGGCCTGGGGTTCGTCGAATAAAACTCAATTTCACTTTTGAAATCACACAATGAAACACTTTATTTATCAAACAAACTTATTTAAACTCAGATCACACTGTTATTCAACTTTACTATTCAGAATTCAATACTTTATTTCAACTCAATCACTTTTTACTTTATTACCGATTTTCACAAGTCCACGTTTAAAATATAACTGTCCTTACGAGCCTGTCACCCGTGTATTTATACAAAATTAAACACCTTCTAGTACGTTCCATCAAAGGGGGTCTTTGGTAATTTTCCATTGGTACTCCTCCGCTGAATTCCAAGGAGGGAAAATCGAAATTCGAGCTTCGAATATGACAGCTGCTGTCAGATGACTGGAATGACACTTGGGTATGTTCGTTTAGTGAAT
Organism: Neoascia interrupta; assembly: GCA_947623515.1. NCBI lineage: Eukaryota > Metazoa > Arthropoda > Insecta > Diptera > Syrphidae > Neoascia > Neoascia interrupta. Next base: position 71,763,531 of record OX392463.1, on the reverse strand, counting down.
CGAGCGGGTGCGTTTGTAGAGTGAATCGATGGGTGCATTCAGGGACTCCTGCGAGTTGTTTTATTTCTTGTCGCCACATAACAATATGCTTAGTTTCGAAAATCTTCCGATAAGCCAATTCATTTCTCTAAACTTGATTTCGAGCTCGTCGCGTTTCTTTTCAACGTGCTGCTTCCATTTAAGTTTTGCGTCTAGAGTCATTCCTATACATTTGGCTTCATTTGAGTAGGGGATTTATACCGAGTTAATGAATAAAGGTATGTTGTTTATCTTTTTTAACAAGCGTTGGCTTAGTCTCGTTAAGGACGACTCGCCAGCTCTTCGTCCAGTCGCATATTTTGTCTAAAGCGCGCTAAAGTTTCCCTGTTGATAATTCAATTGTCGTTTCAATAGCGAGAATAGCAGTGTCTTCAGCGAACGTAGCTAAAATTGTTCCCTCATCGTGGGGCATGTCTCTTGTATGAAAAAATAATATTGGGCCGAAAACGCTTCCTTGCGGGACACCAGCATTAATCTCTTTGACTTCCGAGTACTCATTTTCGTACCTTACGCGAAAGATGCTGTCTTCAAGGTAAGACTCTAAGATTCTATAGAATTTTTCTGGTAAGCTAAGCCTTAGCTTATACTTCAGGCCTTCGTGCCAAACCTTGTCGAAGGCTTGCGATACGTCGAAAAACTACTACATATCTTTTTCGCTTCCAAAGCCTTTTCGATTTCGTTTGTTTTTCGATAGACCTGGTCGATTGTTGAATGCTTTTTTTAGATCCAATTGATGATCTGGAATCAATCGCCTTTCTTCAATGAAAAAAAGTCTGTATGACTTTTCGTTTTCCGAACGAAAAAAAAGTCGGTATGACTTGATTAACCGGCGGACCTCCTTTCCCGGAGACATTCGATCCAGCTGGTGGAGATCGAGGTACCCTTGATCTTTTCAAAAAGGGATTTATAAGCAATAAATGGCTCTCCCCAGAATCCGTAGAGCCTACCTCCGAAGAGGGTGGATTTGCCAGTGAAACTGGATTACCACCTGGGGTAATAATATCTTTTGTTTTGTCCATTGCATAGTTTGTATGCGCTAAGCTCGGTATACGGAGGGTGAATTTTAGTCGCCTATTACGACAGGCATGCCTTACATCGGGTATATTCTAACCCCTACCCGAAGGGGGCAAGTATACCTATATATGTACAAGAATCTACCTAGGTATATCGAGTTTACTTCTAGAGTTTTCATTACAAAACATAGTGAAGTGATCAAGTGTGCAAAGTGGATAAAAGTGATTAAAAAAAAATCAATCAATCATCGCCGACCCCAAACCAATAATAATTCACATTTCTTCCTCAGAAATTGTAAGGTATGTAGGTATCCTTAACTTCCATTTTTTACACTTTTCTTTGTGCAATACATTTAAATTACATTTTTGGTAACACACTCTTAAAAGCGCCCTTGTACCTAAACTTGTGTTTGTCGAGCATGACTCAAGATGATGATGCTGATGCTGAGACATGCTCTATCCAAACATGCAGGTTAATTACTTACTTAAGGTGGCGCACAAGTCCGGGGTGGACCTGGGCCTCAGCCAACAAGCTTCGCCGGCCAGCTCTGTCTCTAGCTAGCCGCCTCCAGTTTCACGCGCGAAGTTGGCTGAGGTCCCCTCCCACTTGCGTGCGCCACCTGAGTCTCGGTGCTCCTCTCCCTGCGGTGTGGATTCGAAGATTTTCCGGGCGGGGGCGTTGGTGTCCATCCGCTCTAGATGACCCAACCAACGTTGTGTTCTGACTCTTTTGGCTAGGTCGGTATCGCTGTGCAGCCCGTACAATTCGATGCTATATCTCCTCCTCCACTCTCCGCCTATGCAGACGGGACCGTAAATCGTCCGAAGAATTTTCCTCTCGAAGCAGCCTAAAGTGTTTTCATCCGCCTTTGACAGGGTCCATGCTTCTGCACCGTAAAACAGGACTGGGATGATGAGGGTCTTATACATGGACACTTTAGTTACTCGAGAGAGGGTTTTGCTACTCAATTGCCTTCTCAGCCCAAAGAAACAGGGATTGGCAAGAGTTATTCTTCGTTTGATTTCAGCGCTGTCATTGTCTGAATTGATAGCGGAACCCAGGTAGATAAAGTCCCTAACTACCTAAAAGTTATAGCTATCGATGGTGATGTTTTGTTCAAGACGTCGATGTTGGGTGTCTTTTCTTGATGACAGCATATACTTGGTTTTGCCCTCGTTGACTGCTAAGCCCATATTTGCCGCTTCCGTCCCACTTCTCACGAAGGTTTCACTGACATCACGCTAGGTTAGGTTAGGTTGGGTGGCTGTCCATTGTGGAGGAGGTCCAAAGGAGGTCCATTGTGATACCACTAGTAGGACCGGAGTTACTAGCCCGAGGACCTATTTGATCTCGTAACTGTTGGCCTCCAGATGGGAATTTGCCTTGTTTATAAGGTTTTGAGGGGGGAGGGGGGGGGGGGGTTAAGGAATAGTTTCTATATGAGAGGAAGCCCGGGAGGGGCAACCGATTTCGGTATAAGTCTGAACCTGTTACTTCTCTGCTAAGGATTATCCTCGGGGATGGGAAGGCGCAGGGGTAACCGATTCGGTGTGAACCCGTACTCCTGTAGTACGACTCGCGTTAGAATTTGGGGAGAGGGTAGGGGTAACCGAAGCAGTATAAGCCCGTGCCAACACTGGGATATGGTGGGAAGTGGAGAGATGAGGAGAATAGCAATTACTGTAGGAGTATTACTAATTACGTCCCGTGTGGGGACAAATAGGGTATCTTTCCTTTGCGTCGAGTTTAATTAGATTTAGATCCTTAGTTTGCTTTTGCCCCTAAGTGAGAGTTAGCCTTAAGGATTTTAGAGTGCAGGTGGCAGTAAGCGTTGCCAGAGGATGTTTCTTCGTTGAGGATGCTGAGGTAGGGTAACCATATCGATGTAAGCCCGTACCTCAGGTGACTCAAGAATTAACCTTTTGGGGGGCGGTATAGGAGAGGTAGGGGTAACCGAAGCGGTATGAACCCGTACCAGGGGGATTAGGTTCTAGTGTTCCCACAAGAGCGGAGAGGTGAGGGCAACCGAATCGGTATGAGCCCTCACTAGGCCTGTCCTGTTGAAAAAGAAGCTTGGGGGAGGTGTTAATGGGGTATATTTGGCGCTCCACTGTAAGGTGCTCGCTCGCCTATAGAGTCTCCATATTAAGGCGGGATGGGCTTTGTGATACACAATTATGCGTTTAGCCAGTTTGACCCGGATATAAAATTCACTAGCCTCTTTAGATCGAGTCGCGCTAGATCATTTAGATCATCGAAGAAGTATTCACCCAAAGTTTTCCTTCTCAGTGCCGATAGGGCGGGAGAGTTGCACAGAAGATGAATCATGGTCTCTTCTTCCTCCTCAACCCTGTAACTTCTGCAGAAATCGTTGAAGGGAGCACCAAGTCTTCTGGCATGTCGCCCTACTAGACAGTGGCCTGTGAGGGCCCCAATTATCTTTCTAAGATTCAGCCTATTGAAGGAGATGAGTCTCTTTGTTTTCCTACGATCGAGCTCTAGCCAGATTTTTTTGGAGGAGAGACATGTGCTGATGTTATTCCACCTATTGTTTGCCATTGTGATGGCTTCGACGTCCAGGTGGAACTTTATCGAGTTTATGAGTGCTGCCGGTTCCGGTGTATGAGTCGGGCTAGCATTAACCCCTTCCCTAGCCAGTTCTTTGGCTCTGTAGTTGCCTGGACAGGAATACGTCACACCTGATCTCGTTGAGAATTCGCGGCATTGCTTTACAGACTCAGATCGTATCGTTTATCGATTCCAAAGCTTTAATTGCAGCTTGGCTGTCTATATAGAAAACAATGCGCTGCAGTCTATTGAGTTAATTGAAAACCAGGCCACGGCTTCACGAACGGCTGTAATTTCTGCTTGAAACGCACTGCAGCGATCTGGTAGGCGCGTGGAGATACATAGGCCTAGAGTACTGAAAAAGACTCCTGATCCTACTCCAAGTGCTGTTTTCGATTCGTCATTGTAGATTTCTTTTGCAGATGCATTTAAGACCTCACCAGACTCGCAGGCGGTTGTGCTTGGAAATTTGGTCTTGAATTTGACATTGAAGTCGAGGTATGGGACGACGTAGTCCGAGTTCCGAAGGATGGTGTCGTGGCCGTTCAGGATGCTAGCATGTCCCATGTTGTCACGAGTCAGTTGCGAGGATTCCCTAAGCCTAAGTGCTGCTTTCGCTGCCATCCCTTTACCGAAGATGTCATTGGGAAGAAGATGGAGCATTGTGCCAAGTGCATCCGAGGATAGTCTTTGATCTTTCTCTAATATAGCAATGTTGCTACTATTGTCTAGTGCCTTCCACCAGATAGTACTCGGTACATAAGTATGAGCCTAACGACTGCCGTGTATATCCAGTGCACAATCCTGGGTTGGAGTACCCAGTTTGGAATCCCAGGCCTAGGATTTTCCTGCAGGAATACAGGGCAATAGAGGCCTTCCCTGCACGGCCTTGTATATTCAGTTTCCAACTGAGTTTCTTATCTAATATAACTCCCAGGTAACTAGCGTGATCTGCGAGTGACAGTTCAACGCCTTTCAAAGTTGGTGGAGTTATGGAAGGTATTTTTTACTTTCTTGTGAACAGGAGTGGTTCAGTCTTTGCTGGGTTTACTCCGAGACTGACGCTATCTGTCCACCTAGCTAATTTGTTAAGTGCAAATTGCATTATGTCCCTAATAGCAGTGTTAAGTGTTGGAATTCCTTTGTTTTAAAAAATATATATGTAAAAAACTTGGAGGTCAAATAAAAGTTAATCTTTTCTCTTCCGTGTTGTAAATCGTTATAAAACTTCATTTTATTGTTTGTTGACATGAGTTGACATTTTTAGTTAGTACTAGATTATTTACAATACATAGTGTTGTGCTATTTAGTTAATTGCTGACGTCATTGAGAATAATTATGCATTTATAATTTAATACTAAATAATAACAATTGAATTCGCTGTGATAAATCTGATTCTATCGTGAACATTACTCCCCGGCCGTGAAAGCATTTCACCAGTTCTGATGTCATCGTGCCTTAAGATTACCGCATCTTTAGTTGCATCAGTGCCGACCCTGGTTGCCTCTAGGAGGTGTTTTGAAATTTTCAGCTCATGAAATGACAAACAGCATTAGTTAAATAAAAACCCATAAGAGAAAAAGAGACAACCAAATAACACATAAGAAACTAAATTACAAATTGTTCACATCTATATCGGCTGCTTCGTTTACACCTATACGTGATTTAGTGCGCGTTGTTCTCCTCTCGTCTCGCTCTGCTTGATGAACATAGCATTTGCTTTTTTTTCCTTATCGTGTCGTGTGTTGTAGCTAAGCAATGGCGATCGGTTGTTTACGTTTTTCGTGTGTTATTAAATTCGTTTGTTCGGTGTTTTTTAATGTATAAATCGATTAAGTTGTGTCTTGTTCAGTGTGGAGACTATCCAGTTAAGTGTTTTTTTTTATCTTTTAATTGCATTCTAATGTGCAAACAATCAAAAAGAAATTTTCATTCATTGCTTAGTGTTGTTGTTTTCTTCGGGTTAGTTTTCCTTGTTGGTGTTGCGTTGGTGAAGTTTTTTTTCTTTATTACGCTGGTAATTAATATTATCGCGTATTGTGTGTTTTTTTTTTTTTTCTTGGGTTTAATTCTATGTGTGTATGTGTGTGTGTGTAGATAATAAATTCATTAAGTGGACTGTATTTTGTGTTGCGTAGGAATTTTCGTTGCATATAGTAGGTTTGTGTTGCATGAGAGATTTCGTGTTGCTAGTGAGTATTGTGTTGCTCGAATTTATTGTGTTGTGTTGCTAGAATTTTGTTCTGAAGGATGGTTGTGTTGTTTCAAGTAGGTAGCTATATTTCAATTGCCCTTTAGATGCTGTCTGATTGTTTTGTTTTTATTTTTTATGAGTAGTTTGGATGGTTTGTGGTAATTTTATATTGGATGTGTTGTTGGGCAAGGGACATATTTTTGATATAGGGCGTTTTAATTCGGTTGTTTCGGTTTTAACTGTCACGACTCGAACTAGATTGTCTGGTCCAGGATGTAATTGGATTATACGTCCCAACATCCATTTGAGTGGTGGAAGTCGTTCGTCTTTGATCAAGACTAGATCCCCTACTGCAATTGTATCGTTAACGACTCGTGTCCACTTCGGGCGTTGTTGAAGTCGAGAGAGATATTCATTGCTCCACTGCTTCCAAAATAACTGAGAAAGAGTCTGCACCCTCTTCCATCGTTCCAGGTGTGATATATTTTCAAGTGCATACTCGGGTTGTGGAGCAGCAATAAGTGGTTCTCCTACAAGAAAGTGGCCTGGAGTTAGTGTTCTTAGGTCGCTTATGTCTTCTGACTGTGGACACAAAGGTCTTGAGTTCAGACATGCTTCTACTTGTGTGAGAAGCGTGGTGAGCTCTTCAAATGTCAGAATTTGGTTACCAGCTACTCGTTTGAGGTGGAATTTGACGGACTTCACTCCGGCTTCCCATAATCCTCCGAAGTGTGGGGAAGCTGGGGGAATGAAATTCCACTTGGTGCCTTCGTTAGCTAGCTTTTCAGCAACATTTTTCCAGTCCATCTTGGCTTCTTTAAGTTGTTTTTGTAGCTCGCTGTTACCGCCTACAAAATTTCGACCACAATCGCTGAACAGTTGTTTGCAGAGTCCTCTCCTTGACACAAATCTTCGGTACGCTCCCAGAAAAGCCTGTGTTGTCATGTCGCTGACCAATTCAATGTGCACAGCCTTCGTGCACATACAAACGAAAATCGCAAAGTATCCTTTGAGGGTTTTAGCGTTACGTCCTCTCCATGTTTTGACGTCGATTGGACCGGCGTAGTCTACTCCAGCGTATGAGAATGGTCTGGACATTGTTGTTCGCGCTGCAGGAAGATCGCCCATTAACTGCACCAATGGTTTCGCTCTGAATCTGAAGCAAATTGTGCAGTCGTGAATTTGCCTTTTGACTGCATTCCTTATGTTCAATATCCAAAACCGTTGGCGAATATAGGCGATCATCTTCTCCTTACCTCCATGCAGCGTTTTTTCGTGCGCGTCCTCAATAATTTGTTTCGAGAAAATGTGGTTCGACGTTAACAAAATCGGGTGTTTTCTATCAAATGGGAGAGTAGAGTTTCCTAGTCTTCCACCAACTCGTAAAATACCCTCTCCGTCTCTGAAAGGTGTGAGTGCCTTGTAACCTTTCACGTTGCCATTTTCTCCTGCTTCAAACATCTCCTTTTTCATTTGGCTTGACATCCTTGATGAGCCATTTGCCAATAATTGTGTCGGGATATGGGACCGGTTGGGCATATTGAACAGTCATGTTGAATGGTTCCTTGCGGTTAAGGGTCAGCATTCGACTGAATGGAGCGGCATGGAACGCAGGGAAGACTTCAATCTCTCCTCCGGTGAGTGAGCCTTCTGGTTCCCAAATAACTTTGACAGCATAGTTTTGAATGTCGGTTACACCGAATTCGCGCACTCTTACAGCTGTTGCGTCGTGTTGCACAACTTTTGCAGCATAACAAAAATTAAAATCGCATCCCAATGTTCAACCGGAACACCCAAGTTTTCTAAACAATGAATGACCTCTTGGCTAGTATCTAGAATACGTTTGACACTATTTGCCGTTTCATTGTTCATGGGAGATTGGCCAAACAAAAGCTTCAACTGAGTGTTGACAAGCACCCTTTTGTGGTCGTAACGCTCCGTCAAAATCTCCCAAGCACGTTCATAGTTCCCCTTGTCGATCGCCAGGTGTTGAAGGAGTCTTTCCGCATCTCCGCTAACGTTACATTTGAGAAAGTGCATCTTCTGGATCTCCGAAAGGGATTTGTTCGTGTGAACTAACGAAACAAACATGTCATGAAACGACCTCCAAGACTCGTAACCGCCTGAAAAGGTTGGCAGAGTTATTACTGGCAACTTTAACTCACTGGCGCTGCTGTCTCCTGAAGTGTCCTTCGACTTGGCGTTGCCCTTTGGTGGTGATATTTTGTCTATGGCGTCCAGCACCTCGCACCTGTATTCAGCATACACTTCCCGGATTTCATCGTATATCGCCTCCATATCAGCTACTTTGAATTCGGCTTCAAGCTTCCCGGTGCCTAGAATCTGCTGATGATACTGTTCTGCTATCGCAAGCTGCTTGTCCATCATCTCTATGCGCGTTTTAAGGTAATTAATTTTATTTAACCTTGACTTGTCGGCTTTTGAAAAATTTTCCCTGTCTTTTTTCAGGCTTTGCAGGTTATTAATTTGCAACTTGCCGCAAGCCATAATGCTACGCTCTCAAAACAACAGTCTAGTATGTACGAAGACAACAAGAAAAAGTGTGCAGCACTCACCTGCGAACTATTCCTTCTGGCAAAAAATGGACGGACAGCGTTCTACACGGGATTCCTGGTGGCAGCAACTATCGTGTACAGCGTACAGCACAGCAACTGGTGGTCGTGTTGACTTTCTGGTGGCCGCAGCAACGTATGGCGTACAGCGACTGATGAACGTGTTGAATTTCACACGTCAAAATGTTTTAAATCAAAAAACAAAACCGGCGCGGTAGTTTTAATTTAACTTTTAATATAAATTTTCCAGTACAATTGTTCTAGCACAATGTTTGAAACTTGATCTTGAAAACACAACAATATTGTTCTTGAAATCTCAACAAAATGTTTTTACGGATCGAAAGGACCAAAATGTTAAGTGTTGGAATTCCTTTGTTTTAAAAAATATATATGTAAAAAACTTGGAGGTCAAATAAAAGTTAATCTTTTCTCTTCCGTGTTGTAAATCGTTATAAAACTTCATTTTATTGTTTGTTGACATGAGTTGACAGGGAGAGTTGCAGGGAGAGTTGAGAAGGGAGAGTTGCAGGAAGTAAAAGTTAAAGTCCGCATCAATCATCATGGCATCGTATTGATCTCAAGCGCTTCGTTGGTCGATAAAAAAGAACTAGAAGAGACACCATCCGGTGTTGAAGAGGCAGCGGCTGGTGACCAAGTCCCACCGCCAACTGGAACCACTGGTGAACCAATGGAGGTTTCGCAAGAGGGCAACGACAAGAAGAAGAAATCGAACAAGCTAATTGAACTGTCGATGGAAGCAAAGACGCACGGTTACTCACCAGCTGATTTGACTAATTACACGCAACAGGAGGCTCGGATGATCGCCAACGATGCCAAGGAAACGGAACGTGTTGATGCGCGCAACGCCCTTGAAGAGTTCGTTTATGACATGAGGAATAAGCTGCAGGGTGGACCACTAGAACGTTATGTTGCCGAAGGAGACCGTGAGTCAATCTGCAAGCAGTTGAACGATCTAGAAAACTGGCTCTACGAGGACGGTGAGAACTGTGACCGCGAAACTTATGTCGCCAAATTGAACGGCTTGCGCGGTCAAACCGATCCCATTAAAGAACGCAGTCAAAACTTTGAAAACGCTCCACTAGCCTTCGATGAACTTAGAAAGACCATTGATTATGCTCGCAGTGGCGTTAATGAATTCCGCTCGGGATCGCCCAAATACGATCATCTAACCGAAACCGAGTTTATAAATATTTCGGAAGCAGCCGACAAGGCGGAAAAGTGGCTCCAAAACGCCCTGTCTAAATTTACCCAAACTCCACGCACCTCCGACAGTCCTGTAAAGGTAAGCGAGATCCGCCACGAAGCACAAACTCTAAGTGCATGCGTAAACTCAGTCATGAGCCGCCCAAAGCCCAAGCCACCAACCCCAACCGCCAAGACGACCGATCAACAGCAACAGCAAAACGGTGAAGCAAACCAAGAAAACAAAAAAGATGACACCAAAACAAACATGTCATGAAACGACCTCCAAGACTCGTAACCGCCTGAAAAGGTTGGCAGAGTTATTACTGGCAACTTTAACTCACTGGCGCTGCTGTCTCCTGAAGTATCCTTCGACTTGGCGTTGCCCTTTGGTGGTGATATTTTGTCTATGGCGTCCAGCACCTCGCACCTGTATTCAGCATACACTTCCCGGATTTCATCGTATATCGCCTCCATATCAGCTACTTTGAATTCGGCTTCAAGCTTCCCGGTGCCTAGAATCTGCTGATGATACTGTTCTGCTATCGCAAGCTGCTTGTCCATCATCTCTATGCGCGTTTTAAGGTAATTAATTTTATTTAACCTTGACTTGTCGGCTTTTGAAAAATTGCCGGCTCGAAGGACCAAAATGTTAAGTGTTGGAATTCCTTTGTTTTAAAAAATATATATGTAAAAAACTTGGAGGTCAAATAAAAGTTAATCTTTTCTCTTCCGTGTTGTAAATCGTTATAAAACTTCATTTTATTGTTTGTTGACATGAGTTGACATTTTTAGTTAGTACTAGATTATTTACAATACATAGTGTTGTGCTATTTAGTTAATTGCTGACGTCATTGAGAATAATTATGCATTTATAATTTAATACTAAATAATAACAATTGAATTCGCTGTGATAAATCTGATTCTATCGTGAACAAGCAGGGAAGAACTTGCCTGTTACTGCTATCGAAATATCGTCAGCATAAGCTTTAACTTAAAGGCCGTTTTTCTCTAGGATCGAGAGCAGTTTGTTAACTACGAGGAACCATAGTAGTGGCGATAATACCCCGCCTTGTGGGGTGCCTCTGCACACGGACCTGTCAGCTAGACAACTCCCCAGCTCAGCATGGACGAGTCGGCTTTTGAGCATTTCCTCGATCCATTTGCAGAGATAGTTGTCAACCTTCAGTTTAAGGAGTGCAGCTGTAATAGCTTCCGTTTTGACATTGTTGAAGGCTCCTTCAATGTCAAGGAATGATACTAGAGTGAAATCCCTATTCTCAAAGGATTTCTCAATGATGCTAACCAAGGAATGTTGAGCCGTCTCTACCGATCTTTCCTTGCGATACGCATGTTGGGAGCACGAGAGAAGACTGCTATCTATGTTGGTTCTGATGAGGGCGTCTATCAGTCTCTCTAGGGTCTTTCAAAGGAAAGAAGAAAGGCTGATTGGGCGAAAGTCTTTAGGAGTTGCATGGGAGATCTTACAAGCTTTTGGTATAAACACCACCTTGGCCTTCCTCCAGGATTCGGGTGTATAGCCTAGTGTTAGGCAGCCCCTAAAAATAGTGTGAAGCCTAGGACTCCACACTATTTCTAATAAAGGGGAGTCCTCGCTTACACTATTAGAAATAACTTACATAACTTACATAACTTACACTATTAGAAAACTAATGCTTAACCTGCATTTAAGCTGGGGGAAAGTCAGCTTAAGCTAAGACAAGATGTGGTGAGTCACCACTAGCTGAAACTCGACGTGTGATATGTGTGAGCGAGTACTAGCAATAAAAAAAAGTATTTTATCTACACTTGCAGTGGATTATGCTGAAGTGAAAGCCTTATGAACATTGACTTTGACGTTCTAGCGAGTAGCGTCCAATTAATTCCTGTGTCTTCCTGTTGCTCTTGATGAGCGCGTTAGTTCGGGAGTTATCATATTAGGCCACATTTGTCTTGAGATTTCACAGGTGGACAAGGATGTCCATCTTGTATTTGCTTTCATCCGAATCTAGTTTTCCACCCGCCTTCTAAGGTCACAGAGTGGAGGTTTGATCCATTGAAGGGCTTGATGAGGATCCAATGTTGATCCATTTCGTGCAAGCTCATCGGCTTTTTCATTGCCACGAACGTTCCTGTGGCAAGGAACCCAGCAGAGTCTAAGATTGTGCTGTGAGCCAAGAACCTTTAGCTCTTTGCGACAGCACTTAACAAGTTCGGATTTGATTTAAGTCGCAGCTATTGCCGTTATGGCTGCCTGGCTGTCTATAAATATGGTAATATCATCCTGTGGTACTGCCCTTATTGACAGTTGGCTGGCTGCCTCCTTGACTGCAAGGACCTCCGCTTGGAAGACGCTGCAAGAATCGGGCAATTTTATTAATTTTTCTATAAGTGGGTTCTCAGAGTAGAGATCTGCACCCGTGCCTATGCTCATTGTTGACCCATCTGTGTATATGGCTATCGATAAATTTCTTAACGGTTCCCCCGACTCCCTCTCATCCCTGCTAAGAAACATGCAGGTAAAAGGCTTTTCGAAGTCAAGGTAGGAGGTGAGGTAGTCGGAGGAGGTGTCGGTTCCTATAACGGTGTGAAGAATCTGCGCATGACCAAATGAGCCCCAGGGCGCTTTTGGCAGCAGATTCTTGCATATAGAGGTCGAGGGGTAGCATATTGAGAATTGCCTCCAGCCCTGAGGTTGGTGTCGTTCTCATAGCTGATATCGTACCAATACATGCAGCTCTCTGTATTATTGTCATGTAGCGTAGGTTCGTGTTTTTTCCAGCTGCTTGCCACCAGACTAAACACCCATACGTCAAAATAGGTCTAACAATTGCAGTGTACATCCAAAGGACAATTTCGGGTCTGGGACCCCAATTTTTCCCGAGAATGCGACTGCAACAATTGCCTTCTCAGCCCAAAGAAACAGGGATTGGCAAGAGTTATTCTTCGTTTGATTTCAGCGCTGTCATTGTCTGAATTGATAGCGGAACCCAGGTAGATAAAGTCCCTAACTACCTAAAAGTTATAGCTATCGATGGTGATGTTTTGTTCAAGACGTCGATGTTGGGTGTCTTTTCTTGATGACAGCATATACTTGGTTTTGCCCTCGTTGACTGCTAAGCCCATATTTGCCGCTTCCGTCCCACTTCTCACGAAGGTTTCACTGACATCACGCTAGGTTAGGTTAGGTTGGGTGGCTGTCCATTGTGGAGGAGGTCCAAAGGAGGTCCATTGTGATACCACTAGTAGGACCGGAGTTACTAGCCCGAGGACCTATTTGATCTCGTAACTGTTGGCCTCCAGATGGGAATTTGCCTTGTTTATAAGGTTTTGAGGGGGGAGGGGGGGGGGGGGTTAAGGAATAGTTTCTATATGAGAGGAAGCCCGGGAGGGGCAACCGATTTCGGTATAAGTCTGAACCTGTTACTTCTCTGCTAAGGATTATCCTCGGGGATGGGAAGGCGCAGGGGTAACCGATTCGGTGTGAACCCGTACTCCTGTAGTACGACTCGCGTTAGAATTTGGGGAGAGGGTAGGGGTAACCGAAGCAGTATAAGCCCGTGCCAACACTGGGATATGGTGGGAAGTGGAGAGATGAGGAGAATAGCAATTACTGTAGGAGTATTACTAATTACGTCCCGTGTGGGGACAAATAGGGTATCTTTCCTTTGCGTCGAGTTTAATTAGATTTAGATCCTTAGTTTGCTTTTGCCCCTAAGTGAGAGTTAGCCTTAAGGATTTTAGAGTGCAGGTGGCAGTAAGCGTTGCCAGAGGATGTTTCTTCGTTGAGGATGCTGAGGTAGGGTAACCATATCGATGTAAGCCCGTACCTCAGGTGACTCAAGAATTAACCTTTTGGGGGGCGGTATAGGAGAGGTAGGGGTAACCGAAGCGGTATGAACCCGTACCAGGGGGATTAGGTTCTAGTGTTCCCACAAGAGCGGAGAGGTGAGGGCAACCGAATCGGTATGAGCCCTCACTAGGCCTGTCCTGTTGAAAAAGAAGCTTGGGGGAGGTGTTAATGGGGTATATTTGGCGCTCCACTGTAAGGTGCTCGCTCGCCTATAGAGTCTCCATATTAAGGCGGGATGGGCTTTGTGATACACAATTATGCGTTTAGCCAGTTTGACCCGGATATAAAATTCACTAGCCTCTTTAGATCGAGTCGCGCTAGATCATTTAGATCATCGAAGAAGTATTCACCCAAAGTTTTCCTTCTCAGTGCCGATAGGGCGGGAGAGTTGCACAGAAGATGAATCATGGTCTCTTCTTCCTCCTCAACCCTGTAACTTCTGCAGAAATCGTTGAAGGGAGCACCAAGTCTTCTGGCATGTCGCCCTACTAGACAGTGGCCTGTGAGGGCCCCAATTATCTTTCTAAGATTCAGCCTATTGAAGGAGATGAGTCTCTTTGTTTTCCTACGATCGAGCTCTAGCCAGATTTTTTTGGAGGAGAGACATGTGCTGATGTTATTCCACCTATTGTTTGCCATTGTGATGGCTTCGACGTCCAGGTGGAACTTTATCGAGTTTATGAGTGCTGCCGGTTCCGGTGTATGAGTCGGGCTAGCATTAACCCCTTCCCTAGCCAGTTCTTTGGCTCTGTAGTTGCCTGGACAGGAATACGTCACACCTGATCTCGTTGAGAATTCGCGGCATTGCTTTACAGACTCAGATCGTATCGTTTATCGATTCCAAAGCTTTAATTGCAGCTTGGCTGTCTATATAGAAAACAATGCGCTGCAGTCTATTGAGTTAATTGAAAACCAGGCCACGGCTTCACGAACGGCTGTAATTTCTGCTTGAAACGCACTGCAGCGATCTGGTAGGCGCGTGGAGATACATAGGCCTAGAGTACTGAAAAAGACTCCTGATCCTACTCCAAGTGCTGTTTTCGATTCGTCATTGTAGATTTCTTTTGCAGATGCATTTAAGACCTCACCAGACTCGCAGGCGGTTGTGCTTGGAAATTTGGTCTTGAATTTGACATTGAAGTCGAGGTATGGGACGACGTAGTCCGAGTTCCGAAGGATGGTGTCGTGGCCGTTCAGGATGCTAGCATGTCCCATGTTGTCACGAGTCAGTTGCGAGGATTCCCTAAGCCTAAGTGCTGCTTTCGCTGCCATCCCTTTACCGAAGATGTCATTGGGAAGAAGATGGAGCATTGTGCCAAGTGCATCCGAGGATAGTCTTTGATCTTTCTCTAATATAGCAATGTTGCTACTATTGTCTAGTGCCTTCCACCAGATAGTACTCGGTACATAAGTATGAGCCTAACGACTGCCGTGTATATCCAGTGCACAATCCTGGGTTGGAGTACCCAGTTTGGAATCCCAGGCCTAGGATTTTCCTGCAGGAATACAGGGCAATAGAGGCCTTCCCTGCACGGCCTTGTATATTCAGTTTCCAACTGAGTTTCTTATCTAATATAACTCCCAGGTAACTAGCGTGATCTGCGAGTGACAGTTCAACGCCTTTCAAAGTTGGTGGAGTTATGGAAGGTATTTTTTACTTTCTTGTGAACAGGAGTGGTTCAGTCTTTGCTGGGTTTACTCCGAGACTGACGCTATCTGTCCACCTAGCTAATTTGTTAAGTGCAAATTGCATTATGTCCCTAATAGCAGGGAAGAACTTGCCTGTTACTGCTATCGAAATATCGTCAGCATAAGCTTTAACTTAAAGGCCGTTTTTCTCTAGGATCGAGAGCAGTTTGTTAACTACGAGGAACCATAGTAGTGGCGATAATACCCCGCCTTGTGGGGTGCCTCTGCACACGGACCTGTCAGCTAGACAACTCCCCAGCTCAGCATGGACGAGTCGGCTTTTGAGCATTTCCTCGATCCATTTGCAGAGATAGTTGTCAACCTTCAGTTTAAGGAGTGCAGCTGTAATAGCTTCCGTTTTGACATTGTTGAAGGCTCCTTCAATGTCAAGGAATGATACTAGAGTGAAATCCCTATTCTCAAAGGATTTCTCAATGATGCTAACCAAGGAATGTTGAGCCGTCTCTACCGATCTTTCCTAGCGATACGCATGTTGGGAGCACGAGAGAAGACTGCTATCTATGTTGGTTCTGATGAGGGCGTCTATCAGTCTCTCTAGGGTCTTTCAAAGGAAAGAAGAAAGGCTGATTGGGCGAAAGTCTTTAGGAGTTGCATGGGAGATCTTACAAGCTTTTGGTATAAACACCACCTTGGCCTTCCTCCAGGATTCGGGTGTATAGCCTAGTGTTAGGCAGCCCCTAAAAATAGTGTGAAGCCTAGGACTCCACACTATTTCTAATAAAGGGGAGTCCTCGCTTACACTATTAGAAATAACTTACATAACTTACATAACTTACACTATTAGAAAACTAATGCTTAACCTGCATTTAAGCTGGGGGAAAGTCAGCTTAAGCTAAGACAAGATGTGGTGAGTCACCACTAGCTGAAACTCGACGTGTGATATGTGTGAGCGAGTACTAGCAATAAAAAAAAGTATTTTATCTACACTTGCAGTGGATTATGCTGAAGTGAAAGCCTTATGAACATTGACTTTGACGTTCTAGCGAGTAGCGTCCAATTAATTCCTGTGTCTTCCTGTTGCTCTTGATGAGCGCGTTAGTTCGGGAGTTATCATATTAGGCCACATTTGTCTTGAGATTTCACAGGTGGACAAGGATGTCCATCTTGTATTTGCTTTCATCCGAATCTTGTTTTCCACCCGCCTTCTAAGGTCACAGAGTGGAGGTTTGATCCATTGAAGGGCTTGATGAGGATCCAATGTTGATCCATTTCGTGCAAGCTCATCGGCTTTTTCATTGCCACGAACGTTCCTGTGGCAAGGAACCCAGCAGAGTCTAAGATTGTGCTGTGAGCCAAGAACCTTTAGCTCTTTGCGACAGCACTAAACAAGTTCGGATTTGATTTAAGTCGCAGCTATTGCCGTTATGGCTGCCTGGCTGTCTATAAATATGGTAATATCATCCTGTGGTACTGCCCTTATTGACAGTTGGCTGGCTGCCTCCTTGACTGCAAGGACCTCCGCTTGGAAGACGCTGCAAGAATCGGGCAATTTTATTAATTTTTCTATAAGTGGGTTCTCAGAGTAGAGATCTGCACCCGTGCCTATGCTCATTGTTGACCCATCTGTGTATATGGCTATCGATAAATTTCTTAACGGTTCCCCCGACTCCCTCTCATCCCTGCTAAGAAACATGCAGGTAAAAGGCTTTTCGAAGTCAAGGTAGGAGGTGAGGTAGTCGGAGGAGGTGTCGGTTCCTATAACGGTGTGAAGAATCTGCGCATGACCAAATGAGCCCCAGGGCGCTTTTGGCAGCAGATTCTTGCATATAGAGGTCGAGGGGTAGCATATTGAGAATTGCCTCCAGCCCTGAGGTTGGTGTCGTTCTCATAGCTGATATCGTACCAATACATGCAGCTCTCTGTATTATTGTCATGTAGCGTAGGTTCGTGTTTTTTCCAGCTGCTTGCCACCAGACTAAACACCCATACGTCAAAATAGGTCTAACAATTGCAGTGTACATCCAAAGGACAATTTCGGGTCTGGGACCCCAATTTTTCCCGAGAATGCGACTGCAAGTATAGAATGCGGTTGAGGCTTTCCCAGTCTTATAAGTATCTCATTGACTACCAGTACCCATAGAAGTGGTGAGATGACTCCTCCTTGTGGAGTGCCTCTGAAGGCAGTCACCTTAACAACACTATTATGTATTGATCACCCTATTTTTAAGCAGATTTATAATCAGATTAATAAGGGCTTGATCAACGTTTAGATTTTCTGAATTTCGTTTAACTGCACAGGTCTTAACATTATTAAAAGCACCCTCAATGTCAAGGAAGGCAGCAAGGGTATATTCCTTGTTCTAAAGTGACTTCTCAATCACGCTGGCTTCTTTTTGCAGCGCTGTTTCAACGCCCTTACCTTTAATGTAAGCGTGTTGGGCTGCTGATATCAATTTAGGGTCAATTTGAGTGCGAATGTGCTTATCCATTAGTTTTTCTAAAGTTTTTAGCATAAAGGATGGTAAGCTGATGGGCCTAAAGTCCTTGGCAGTCGTGTGGCTCGATTTCCCTGCTTTTGGAATGAAATGACTTTAAGCTCTCTCCATACTTTGGGAATAAGTCCAAGTTGTAGACAGCGGCTAAATAGTTTTTTAAGTACAGATAAAATACTAGGCTTGCTTTTTTGAAAGATTATAGGACACAGTCCATCACAGCCGGGTGACTTGTATGGATGAAAAGAGTAAATTGCCCAGTTTAGCTTAGTTTCCGTTACTATGTCTTCTGGAATTGTAGTTTCAGTTACAGGATTAGTTGTTTCCTGGCTGTGAGTCTCGACGAGTTGGCAGCCTAGAAAATGTGTTTCTATTAGAAGCTCAAGCGTTTCCTTACAGGATTGCGTCCACAAGCCTTTAGAGCCCAAGTAACATTTCTATTGCGATAAGGTTATAAACAGGCTGTTTCCCCTCCCGCACAAAAGTTTGTGAAAGGCCTTACAGAAGCCCATTTGGAGAACTTTACCGAAACTGTTAAGTCCTAACAGGCTAATATAAGTTTCCTGTTAGACTTTGCAGAAACTGTTGTTTGTTCTGTAAGGACCTAACAGACTTGTATAAATCCTACTGTTAGGCTTTATCGAAACTATTACTTGTATAAAGCTTCCTGTTGCAGGCTTTATACAGGCTATTACTTGAATAAGACTTCCTGTTGCAGGCTTTATAGAGGGTATTACTTGTATAAGGCTTCCGGTTGCAGGCTTTATAGAGGCTATTGCTTGTATAAGGCTTCCTACTGCAGGCTTTTTAGAGGCTATTGCTTGTATAAGACTTCCTGTTGCAGGCTTTATAGAGGCGTTTACTTGTATAAGGCTTCCGGTTGCAGGCTTTATAGAGGCTATTGCTTGTATGAGACTTCCTGTTGCAGGCTTTATACAGGCTATTACTTGTATAAGGCTTCCTGCTGCAGGCTTTATAGAGGCTATTGCTTGTATAAGACTTCCTGTTGCAGGCTTTATAGAGGCTATTGCTTGTATAAGGCTTACTGCTGCAGGCTTTATAGAGGCTATTGCTTGTATAAGACTTCCTGTTGCAGGCTTTATAGAGGCTATTCCTTGCGTAAGGCTTCCTGTTGCTGGCTTTATAGAGGCTATAGCTTGTATAAGGCTTCCTGTTGCAGGCTTTATAGAGCCTATTATTTGTATAAGGCATCCTGCTGCAGGCTTTATAGAGGCTACTGCTTGTATAAGACTTCCTGTTGCAGGCTTTATACAGGCTATTACTTGTATAAGGCTTCCCGCTGCAGGCTTTATAGAGGCTATTGCTTGTGTAAGGCTTCCTGTTGCAGGCTTTATAGAGGCTATTACTTGTATAAGGCCACCTGCTGCAGGCTTTATAGAGGCTATTGCTTGTATAAGACTTCCAGTTGCAGGCTTTATACAGGCTATTACTTGTATAAGGCTTCCTGCTGCAGGCTTTATAGAGAATATTGCTTGTATAAGACTTCCTGGTGCAGGCTTTATAGAGGTTATTACTTGTATAAGGCTTCCGGTTGCAGGTCCTATAGAGGCTGTTACTTGTACAAGGCTTACTCTTGCAGGCTTTAATGAAACAGGCACTCATGCACAACAAGCACTCCTCCATTAGACTACATCGTTGCCGTGCAACTCGTCGCGAAAACATCGTATAAGAATAAATGGAGCATAAAACGAAAAAAAAAAAACATTTTTTAATGGTACAGTCTCCTTCTCTGTTGATTTATCTTTTCCCTCTGTTCATCTGGCTGTGGTTAATTCTTGCTCTCTGAAATTATGTCAATTTTTATTTATTTTATGCTGTAGGAAATTATATTAGTGAACATTTGAAATTTGAAATATTTACTTACTTGGGTACTCTGGTGTGGCAGTCGTGACGCTTTCCACTAGGCTATCGCCTTATATGAATAATGGAAGCGAAAGCGGCATTAGTTGATACGTAAAGTAACATGGTTTCGGTAGGACTTCTTTTCAGCTTGTATAACGCCTTACCGAAGCTTGGCAGAGATGTGGATTAACAACCACAGTGCTATCTCGCTCTTTTAGCAAAACATTTCATTAAAAGTCTCGGTAAGACTTCGCATCAACTTCTTTTAGGCCTAACAGAAACTCTATTGTTTCTCATACTAAAATGATGCACAAACACCAATAAACAAAACAGTTCATCTCTTTCGCGCTCTAACGAAGATATTCCTAACAGTTTCGGTAAGACTTCGTTTAAACTTCTATAAAGCGTAACAGAAACTCGGTTGTGTTTGTGTCGTTTGGTTAAATGGTGCACAAATACCTATAAAAAACAGTGCGCTTTCGCCCCCTTTCACGAAGTTACGTGTAAAAGGAATACACGGTAGTATAGACCTTTTGACAGTTCGACGTCTATTGGTATTTTCAATGCGGGATGCCAAACAAAGTTCATTTTTTTATGGATAAGAAGTAAAAATTAAACATAAATATATATTTAACAAATGCAACCGTGTGTTTGGATGAACGAGAAAGTTGTAGAATTAATCTGCCTTTCTAAGTTAGGCTAAAAATATTTTATTTATAGAACACGGATAGGATGAGAAGGTGTTGTTTGTGTCGTGAAAATAGTGCATACGACCACAAATGGGTGCACGGATTCAAGGAGATCACATATTCGGAACACCTTTTCGATACCTTCCATTTATTTTTTTTTAATTATTTTTTAGTCAATTCAAGGAACACAATAACTACAACAACTTCATTCCCTATCGGCACACTCTAGGTTTGATAGTTTATCAATAATTCGGACTTCTACAGAAGCTATTGAATTTTTTCATATAAAAAAGCGAATTGCTTGGCATCCCCCTCGTCGGAAATTGTGAAAGACGTCAGATTTTGACAGCCGTGGTAAAAGGTCTATGTGCCTGTTTTTATTTGGTTGATCCTAACCTAACCCAAATTTTATTTCTCAAAATAAAACGGAGGTTGAACGGTGGCCACCACACTGGCGCTACCCCTCACCTTAGTAATTCTGACACATCAGGTTAGGATCAACCAAATGAAAACCGGCACTATGGAGCGAAAAGCGAATGGAGCATGTAAAAAAAAGATCTGTTTGGATGGCGATACTCACGGGCGTAAGCAAAAAATTCTTCAGGAAGGGGCAATATCTGAAATCGAAAAATGCTAAGGTATAAGGATTTTTTTTGTCAATAACGTACGCCAGCAGGGCTTGTTTAAATAAATTTTTAAACGGATTCAATAATTGTTAGTTATTCTACATAGATAATGAAGACATTCTACATTCTACAAAGACATAAAGTAACGAATTCCATTAAAGGATGGCTAGGATGAATGGATTTACTATATTAGTTTTTAAATGTCATCGGAAAGCCCTAAGAATCTGTATATTTTCATCCATTGACATCGTAGCCATCCTTTGATGGAAATCGTTACTTTATGTCTTGATAAAATCAAGACGAACTATATTTTGGGATTTTGATAATAATGTCATCAGAAAGCCTTGAAAGTTGGCATTTTTCCATCCATTGACATCGTAGCCATCCTTTGATGGAAATCGTTACTTTAATTCTTCATAAAATGCAAACGAACTATATTTTGGGATTTTCATACTAATGTCATAGGAAAGCCTTGAAAGTTGGCAATTTTCCATTCATTGATATCGTAGCCATCCTTCGATGGAAATCAAAATAAATACGAGCTATATTTTAGGATATTCACTTATTTAGTTTTAAATGTCATCGGAAAGCCCTAAGAATAAGTTTTTTTTTCATCCATTGACATCGTAGCCACATTTGACGGAAATCGTTACTTTATGTCTTGATAAAATCCAGATGAACTATATTTGTGATCTCCATACTAATGTCATCGGAAAGCCTTGAAAGTTGTCAATTTTTAATATATCATTTTTTGACATCGTAGCCATCCTTTGATGGAAATCGTTACTTTATGTCTTGATAAAATCCAGACGAACTATATTTTGGGTTATTCACTCATTTTGTTTAAAATGTCATCGGAAAGCCCTAAGAATCGGTTTTTTTTCATCCATTGACATCGTAGCCATCCTTTGACGGAAATCGTTACTTTATGTCTTGATAAAATCCAGATGAAGTATATTTTAGGATTTTCATACTAATGTCATCGGAAAGCCTTGAAAGTTGGCAGTTTTCCATCCATTGACATCGTAGCCATCCTTTGATGGAAATCGTTACTTGATGTCTTGACACAATGAAGACGAGCTATATTTTGGGATATTCAGTTATTTAGTTTTAAATGTCATCGGGAAATCCTAAGAATCGGTATTTTTTCATCCGTTGACATCGTAGCCATCCTTTGATGGAAATCGTTTCTTTATGTCTTGATAAAATCGAGACGAACTATATTTTGGGATTTTTATACTTATGTCATCAGAAAGCCTTGAAAGTTGGCATTTTTCCATCCATCGACATCGTAGCCATCCTTTCATGGAAATCGTTACTTTATGTCTTCATAAAATCCAGACGAACAATATTTTGGGATTTTCATTCTTATGTCATCAGAAAGCCTTGAAAGTTGGCATTTTTCCATCCATTGACATCGTAGCCATCCTTTCATGGAAATCGTTACTTTATGTCTTGATAAAATCGAGACGAAGTATATTTTGGGATTTTCATACCAATGTCATCAGAAGGCCTTGAAAGTTGGCATTTTTCCATCCATTGACATCGTAGCCATCCTTTGATGGAAATCGTTACTTTATGTCTTGATAAAATCCAGACGAACTATATTTTCTGATTTTCATAATAATGTCATCAGAAAGCCTTGAAAGTTGGCATTTTTCCATCCATTGACATCGTAGCCATCCTTTCATGGAAATCGTTACTTGATGTCTTGAAACAATGAAGACGAGCTATATTTTGGGATATTCAGTTATTTAGTTTTAAATGTCATCGGGAAATCCTAGGAATCGGTATTTTTTCATCCATTGACATCGTAGCCATCCTTTGATGGAAATCGTTACTTCATGTCTTGATAAAATCCAGACGAACTATATTTTCCGATTTTCATACTAATGTTATCAGAAAGCCTTGTAAGTTGGCATTTTTCCATTAATTGACATCGTAGCCATCCTTTGATGGAAATCGTTACTTTATGTCTTGATAAAATCCAGACGAACTATATTTTCTGATTTTCATACTTATGTCATCAGAAAGCCTTGAAAGTTGGCATTTTTCCATCCATTGACATCGTAGCCATCCTTTGATGGTAATCGTTACTTTATGTCTTCATAAAATCCAGACGAACAATATTTTGGGATTTTCATACTTATGTCATCAGAAAGCCTTGAAAGTTGGCATTTTTCCATCCATTGACATCGTAGCCATCCTTTCATGGAAATCGTTACTTTGTGTCTTGATAAAATCGAGACGAAGTATATTTTGGGATTTTCATACCAATGTCATCAGAAAGCCTTGAAAGTTGGCATTTTTCCATCCATTGACATCGTAGCCACAAATTACTTAATGAATTAGATATTCAACTAGACTGGAAAGCCGAGGGGCCTACAAGCTGTTGCCATGGATATACCTGGAAAACTACGCATACTCTCAGATTTTGTCAATGTATTCCACACTTGAAGAGATTCACCACGAAGTTCAAGTGATTCACCACGAAAACATGGCGGAATCAGCTTTTTGCTCCGTCTACCGGACAAAAATTGTAGCGAATTCCAATATCTGGAAGTCGCCACATTATGGGTCGTGCTACATTAATGTTGTTTTGCTAGAGACCTTTAAATCATTTTTATCTTAATTGTATTCCAGTTATACATTATGTATTTCAAATGCCTTCTAAATATTTTCATATATAGTTAAAAACAAAACACAAAAAGCGCAAATGAAACTGATTCTTTACTGCCTAAATGCCTGTGCCTCTGATAAGTTTGTGTTTTATGTTAACGGATTAAAGCTTTAAAAAGCGAAATTTAAGGTTAAGTACCAATAAAATTTTTTCTAGACGTTTTGACGAAATCAATCGTTAGTATATTAAAAAGTAAAAGTCATTAGAAAGGTTCAAAGGCTCTTTTATTATTTTTATTATAGCTATAATTTGAATTCATTATTCGAACAAATCAATATTATGATATAATTGTCATCCTTATCCTTCCAAGTCGATATTATTGCATGCATTTGAGATTAGAGTTGAACATTAAAAGTCAAATTGGCAACTGAGAACAGAAGAATAATGCACTTTTGAGTGAACCCATTTCGTAAAAAAAATCAGTAGCACATTGAAATTGATTTCTGTCAGTGAAATAGCTAAGTAAAAATGTTTATGTATATTTTTGTAGGTAACAATAGAGATTGACACCAAAAGAAGCATTCATTAAACAAACAAATTTAGTCACAAATAAAAAAAAGTTTCAGTGATGCAACCCAATGAAAGCTATATTTAATGCTTCTAAACTTCTTCATTTTTCTTAAATTTGGGAACGCTTAATATTTTACGCAAGTAAAAATCAAAAGCCTTTTCGTAAAAGGGAAGTTTTCTCGATTGTTTCCTAACTGTTGCTCTTGTTTTCATGTTTTTTGCATTCCTACATAATTAAAAACTGAACAGCAATAACACATGAACGATTCTGGAGAAAAGAAAAGCCCAACTGCGTAATAATAATAATAAGCGTCTCACACGCATTCACCGTCACAAAACCGAAAAGCATAAACAACAAATAAACAAATAGGTTTTGAGGGAAAGGGGACGCACAAGTTGAATATTTAGTTATTAAGTAATTTGTGACCCGAACTATATTGAAAAAAAGACCAAATTCGTAAAAATATCCAATTACGTCATAAACATTCCAGTATTTCCAGGCACATTCAAATGAACTAAATTTTACGATTTTGTAGTCTCAATGTAGGCTCACCCCAAGTGTGGGCAAAATTAAAACAGAATTGTCATTTTGACTTTAATGACTTGTGTGTTATCTTTTATGACTTTTTTAAGATATTTATTTAAATTTTTCAAATGTCAGTGTGAAATTCACCTCGCTATTTTGGCGGGCTCTCAAATTTCTGTTTACTTTTCTCACACGTATTCACCGACACGGAACTCAAAACAATAACAACAAATACACAAATGGGTTTTGGGGGGAAGGGGACGCTTAAGTTGAATATCTAGTTATTAAGTAATCTTTATGTCTTGATAAAATCCAGACGAAGTATATTTTGGGATTTTCATACTAATTTCATCGAAAAGTCTTGAAAGTTGGCAATTTTTCATCCATTGACATCGTAGACATCCTTTGATGGAAATCGTTACTTCATGTCTTGGTAAAATCCAGGCGAACTATATTTTGGGTTATTCACTCATTTTGTTTAAAATGTCATCGGAAAGCCCTAAGAATCGGTTTTTTTCATCCATTGACATCGTAGCCATCCTTTAACGGAAATCGTTACTTTATGTCGGGATAAAATCCAGACGAACTATATTTTGTGATCTTCATACTAATGTCATCGGAAAGCCTTGAAAGGTGTCATTTTTCCATCCATTGACATCGTAGCCATCCCTTGATGGAAATCGTTACTTTAAGTCTTCATAAAATCCAGACGAACTATATTTTGGACTAATGTCATCGGAAAGCCTTGAAAGTAGGCAATTTTTCATCCATTGACATCGTAGCCATCCTTTGATGGAAATCAAAATGAATACGACCTATATTTTGGGTTATTCACTTATATTGTTTTTATAGTCATCGGAAAGCCCTAAGAATCGGTTTTTTTCATCCATTGACATCGTAGCCATCCTTTGACGGAAATCGTTACTTTATGGCTTGATAAAATCCAGACGGACTATATTTTGTGATCTTCATACTAATGTCATCGGAAAGCCTTGAAAGTTGTCAATTTTTCATCCATCATTTTTTGACATCGTAGCCATCCTTTGATGGAAATCGTTACTTTATGTCTTGATAAAATCCAGACGAACTATATTTTGGGTTATTCACTTATATTGTTTTTAATGTCATCGGAAAGCCCTAAGAATCGGTTTTTTTTCATCCATTGACATCGTAGCCATCCTTTGACGGAAATCGTTACTTTATGTCTTGATAAAATCCAGACGAACTATATTTTGTGATCTTCATACTAATGTGATCGGAAAGCCTTGAAAGTTGTCAATTTTTCATCCATCATTTTTTGACATCGTAGCCATCCTTTGATGGAAATCGTTACTTTATGTCTTGATAAAATCCAGACGAACTATATTTTGGGTTATTCACTCATTTTGTTTAAAATGTCATCGGAAAGCCCTAAGAATCGGTTTTTTTCATCCATTGACATCGTAGCCATCCTTTGACGGAAATCGTTACTTTATGTCTTGATAAAATCCAGACGAACTATATTTTGTGATCTTCATACTTATGTCATCGGAAAGCCTTGAAAGGTGTCATTTTTCCATCCATTTAAATCGTAGCCATCCCTTGATGGAAATCGTTACTTTAAGTCTTCATAAAATCCAGACGAACTATATTTTGGGATTTTCATACTAATGTCATCGGAAAGCCTTGAAAGTTGTCAATTTTTCATCCATTGACATCGTAGTCATCCTTTGATGGAAATCAAAATGAATACGAGCTATATTTTGGGATATTCACTTATTTAGTTTTAAATGTCATCGGAAAGCCCTAAGAATCGGTTTTTTTTTCATCCATTGACATCGTAGCCATCATTTGACGGAAATCGTTACTTTATGTCTTGATAAAATCCAGACGAACTATATTTTGTGATCTTATA
This sequence comes from Neoascia interrupta, assembly GCA_947623515.1. NCBI lineage: Eukaryota > Metazoa > Arthropoda > Insecta > Diptera > Syrphidae > Neoascia > Neoascia interrupta. The sequence continues at coordinate 71,737,157 of OX392463.1, read as the reverse complement.
CTAATGTCATCGGAAAGCCTTGAAAGTTGTCAATTTTTCATCCATCATTTTTTGACATCGTAGCCATCCTTTGATGGAAATCGTTACTTTATGTCTTGATAAAATCCAGACGAACTATATTTTGGGTTATTCACTCATTTTGTTTAAAATGTCATCGGAAAGCCCTAAGAATCGGTTTTTTTTTCATCCATTGACATCGTAGCCATCCAATGATGGAAATCAAAATGAATACGACCTATATTTTGGGATATTCACTTATTTAGTTTTAAATGTCATCGGAAAGCCCTAAGAATCGGTATTTTTCCATGCATTGACATCGTAGCCATCATTTGGCGGAAATCGTTACTTTATGTCTTGATGAAATCCAGAAGAAGTATATTTTAGGATTTTCATACTAATGTCATCGGAAAGCCTTGAAAGTTGGCAGTTTTCCATCCATTGACATCGTAGCCATCCTTTGATGGAAATCAAAATGAATACGACCTATATTTTGGGATATTCACTTATTTAGTTTTAAATGTCATCGGAAAGCCCTAAGAATCGGTATTTTTTCATCCATTGACATCGTAGCATGGAAATCGTTACTTTATGTCTTGATAAAATCCAGACGAAGTATATTTTGAGATTTTCATACAAATGTCATCGGAAAGCCTTGAAAGTTGGCAATTTTTCATCCATTGACATCGTAGCCATCCTTTGATGGAAATCGTTACTTTATGTCTTGATAAAATCCAGACGAACTATATTTTGGGTTATTCACTCATTTTGTTTAAAATGTCATCAGAAAGCCCTAAGAATCGGTTTTTTTCATCCATTGACATCGTAGCCATCCTTTGACGGAAATCGTTACTTTACGTCTTGATAAAATCCAGACGAACTATATTTTGTGATCTTCATCGAAAAGCCTTGAAAGTTGTCAATTTTTCTTCCATTGACATCTTAGCCATACTTTGATGGAAATCGTTACTTTAAGTCTTCATAAAATCCAGACGAACTATATTTTGGGATTTTAATACTAATTTCATCGGAAAGCCTTGAAAGTTGGTAATTTTTCATCCATTGACATCGTAGCCATCCTTTGATGGAAATCAAAATGAATACGAGCTATATTTTGGGATATTCATTTATTTAGTTTTAAATGTCATCGGAAAGCCCTAAGAATCGGTATTTTTTCATCCATTGACATCGTAGCATGGAAATAGTAACTTTATGTCTTGATAAAATCCAGACGAAGTATATTTTGGGATTTTCATACTAATGTAATCGGAAAGCCTTGAAAGTTGGCAATTTTTCATCTCTTGACATCGTAGCCATCCTTTGATGGAAATCGTTACTTTATGTCTTGATAAAATCCAGACGAACTATATTTTGGGTTATTCACTCATTTTGTTTAAAATGTCATCGGAAAGCCCTAAGAATCGGTTTTTTTTTTCATCCATTGACATAGTAGCCATCCTTTGACGGAAATCGTTACTTTATGGCTTGATAAAATCCAGACGAACTATATTTTGTGATCTTCATCGAAAAGCCTTGAAAGTTGTCAATTTTTCATCCATAATTTTTTGACATCCCAGCCATCCTTTGATGGAAATCGTTACTTTATGTCTTGATAAAATACAGACGAACTATATTTTGGGTTATTCACTTATATTGTTTTTAATGTCATCGGAAAGCCCTAAGAATCGGTTTTTTTTTCATCCATTGACATCGTAGCCATCCTTTGACGGAAATCAAAATGAATACGAGCTATATTTTGGGATATTCATTTATTTAGTTTTAAATGTTATCGGAAAGCCCTAAGAATCGGTATTTTTTCATCCATTGACATCGTAGCATGGAAATCGTAACTTTATGTCTTGATAAAATCCAGACGAACTATATTTTGGGTTATTCACTCATTTTGTTTAAAATGTCATCGGAAAGCCCAAAGAATCGTTTTTTTTCATCCATTGACATCGTAGCCATCCTTTGATGGAAATCAAAATGAATACGACCTATATTTTGGGTTATTCACTTATATTGTTTTTATAGTCATCGGAAAGCCCTAAGAATCGGTTTTTTTCATCCATTGACATCGTAGCCATCCTTTGACGGAAATCGTTACTTTATGGCTTGATAAAATCCAGACGGACTATATTTTGTGATCTTCATACTAATGTCATCGGAAAGCCTTGAAAGTTGTCAATTTTTCATCCATCATTTTTTGACATCCCAGCCATCCTTTGATGGAAATCGTTACTTTATGTCTTGATAAAATCCAGACGAACTATATTTTGGGTTATTCACTTATATTGTTTTTAATGTCATCGGAAAGCCCTAAGAATCGGTTTTTTTCATCCATTGACATCGTAGCCATCCTTTGACGGAAATCGTTACTTTATGTCTTGATAAAATCCAGACGAACTATATTTTGTGATCTTCATACTAATGTGATCGGAAAGCCTTGAAAGTTGTCAATTTTTCATCCATCATTTTTTGACATCGTAGCCATCCTTTGATGGAAATCGTTACTTTATGTCTTGATAAAATCCAGACGAACTATATTTTGGGTTATTCACTCATTTTGTTTAAAATGTCATCGGAAAGCCCTAAGAATCGGTTTTTTTCATCCATTGACATCGTAGCCATCCTTTAACGGAAATCGTTACTTTATGTCTTGATAAAATCCAGACGAACTATATTTTGTGATCTTCATACTAATGTCATCGGAAAGCCTTGAAAGGTGTCATTTTTCCATCCATTTAAATCGTAGCCATCCCTTGATGGAAATCGTTCCTTTAAGTCTTCATAAAATCCAGACGAACTATATTTTGGGATTTTCATACTAATGTCATCGGAAAGCCTTGAAAGTTGTCAATTTTTCATCCATTGACATCGTAGTCATCCTTTGATGGAAATCAAAATGAATACGAGCTATATTTTGGGATATTCACTTATTTAGTTTTAAATGTCATCGGAAAGCCCTAAGAATCGTTTTTTTTTCCATCCATTGACATCGTAGCCATCATTTGACGGAAATCGTTACTTTATGTCTTGATAAAATCCAGACGAACTATATTTTGTGATCTTATACTAATGTCATCGGAAAGCCTTGAAAGTTGTCAATTTTTCATCCATCATTTTTTGACATCGTAGCCATCCTTTGATGGAAATCGTTACTTTATGTCTTGATAAAATCCAGACGAACTATATTTTGGGTTATTCACTCATTTTGTTTAAAATGTCATCGGAAAGCCCTAAGAATCGGTTTTTTTTTCATCCATTGACATCGTAGCCATCCAATGATGGAAATCAAAATGAATACGACCTATATTTTGGGATATTCACTTATTTAGTTTTAAATGTCATCGGAAAGCCCTAAGAATCGGTATTTTTCCATGCATTGACATCGTAGCCATCATTTGGCGGAAATCGTTACTTTATGTCTTGATGAAATCCAGAAGAAGTATATTTTAGGTTTTTCATACTAATGTCATCGGAAAGCCTTGAAAGTTGGCAGTTTTCCATCCATTGACATCGTAGCCATCCTTTGATGGAAATCAAAATGAATACGACCTATATTTTGGGATATTCATTTATTTAGTTTTAAATGTCATCGGAAAGCCCTAAGAATCGGTATTTTTTCATCCATTGACATCGTAGCATGGAAATCGTAACTTTATGTCTTGATAAAATCCAGACGAAGTATATTTTGGGATTTTCATACTAATGTAATCGGAAAGCCTTGAAAGTTGGCAATTTTTCATCTCTTGACATCGTAGCCATCCTTTGATGGAAATCGTTACTTTATGTCTTGATAAAATCCAGACGAACTATATTTTGGGTTATTCACTCATTTTGTTTAAAATGTCATCGGAAAGCCCTAAGAATCGGTTTTTTTTCATCCATTGACATAGTAGCCATCCTTTGACGGAAATCGTTACTTTATGGCTTGATAAAATCCAGACGAACTATATTTTGTGATCTTCATCGAAAAGCCTTGAAAGTTGTCAATTTTTCATCCATAATTTTTTGACATCCCAGCCATCCTTTGATGGAAATCGTTACTTTATGTCTTGATAAAATACAGACGAACTATATTTTGGGTTATTCACTTATATTGTTTTTAATGTCATCGGAAAGCCCTAAGAATCGGTTTTTTTTTCATCCATTGACATCGTAGCCATCCTTTGACGGAAATCAAAATGAATACGAGCTATATTTTGGGATATTCATTTATTTAGTTTTAAATGTTATCGGAAAGCCCTAAGAATCGGTATTTTTTCATCCATTGACATCGTAGCATGGAAATCGTAACTTTATGTCTTGATAAAATCCAGACGAACTATATTTTGGGTTATTCACTCATTTTGTTTAAAATGTCATCGGAAAGCCCAAAGAATCGTTTTTTTTTCATCCATTGACATCGTAGCCATCCTTTGATGGAAATCAAAATGAATACGACCTATATTTTGGGTTATTCACTTATATTGTTTTTATAGTCATCGGAAAGCCCTAAGAATCGGTTTTTTTCATCCATTGACATCGTAGCCATCCTTTGACGGAAATCGTTACTTTATGGCTTGATAAAATCCAGACGGACTATATTTTGTGATCTTCATACTAATGTCATCGGAAAGCCTTGAAAGTTGTCAATTTTTCATCCATCATTTTTTGACATCCCAGCCATCCTTTGATGGAAATCGTTACTTTATGTCTTGATAAAATCCAGACGAACTATATTTTGGGTTATTCACTTATATTGTTTTTAATGTCATCGGAAAGCCCTAAGAATCGGTTTTTTTCATCCATTGACATCGTAGCCATCCTTTGACGGAAATCGTTACTTTATGTCTTGATAAAATCCAGACGAACTATATTTTGTGATCTTCATACTAATGTGATCGGAAAGCCTTGAAAGTTGTCAATTTTTCATCCATCATTTTTTGACATCGTAGCCATCCTTTGATGGAAATCGTTACTTTATGTCTTGATAAAATCCAGACGAACTATATTTTGGGTTATTCACTCATTTTGTTTAAAATGTCATCGGAAAGCCCTAAGAATCGGTTTTTTTCATCCATTGACATCGTAGCCATCCTTTGACGGAAATCGTTACTTTATGTCTTGATAAAATCCAGACGAACTATATTTTGTGATCTTCATACTAATGTCATCGGAAAGCCTTGAAAGGTGTCATTTTTCCATCCATTTAAATCGTAGCCATCCCTTGATGGAAATCGTTACTTTAAGTCTTCATAAAATCCAGACGAACTATATTTTGGGATTTTCATACTAATGTCATCGGAAAGCCTTGAAAGTTGTCAATTTTTCATCCATTGACATCGTAGTCATCCTTTGATGGAAATCAAAATGAATACGAGCTATATTTTGGGATATTCACTTATTTAGTTTTAAATGTCATCGGAAAGCCCTAAGAATCGTTTTTTTTTTCCATCCATTGACATCGTAGCCATCATTTGACGGAAATCGTTACTTTATGTCTTGATAAAATCCAGACGAACTATATTTTGTGATCTTATACTAATGTCATCGGAAAGCCTTGAAAGTTGTCAATTTTTCATCCATCATTTTTTGACATCGTAGCCATCCTTTGATGGAAATCGTTACTTTATGTCTTGATAAGATCCAGACGAACTATATTTTGGGTTATTCACTCATTTTGTTTAAAATGTCATCGGAAAGCCCTAAGAATCGGTTTTTTTTTTCATCCATTGACATCGTAGCCATCCAATGATGGAAATCAAAATGAATACGACCTGTATTTTGGGATATTCACTTATTTAGTTTTAAATGTCATCGGAAAGCCCTAAGAATCGGTATTTTTCCATGCATTGACATCGTAGCCATCATTTGGCGGAAATCGTTACTTTATGTCTTGATGAAATCCAGAAGAAGTATATTTTAGGATTTTCATACTAATGTCATCGGAAAGCCTTGAAAGTTGGCAGTTTTCCATCCATTGACATCGTAGCCATCCTTTGATGGAAATCAAAATGAATACGACCTATATTTTGGGATATTCATTTATTTAGTTTTAAATGTCATCGGAAAGCCCTAAGAATCGGTATTTTTTCATCCATTGACATCGTAGCATGGAAATCGTAACTTTATGTCTTGATAAAATCCAGACGAAGTATATTTTGGGATTTTCATACTAATGTAATCGGAAAGCCTTGAAAGTTGGCAATTTTTCATCCATCATCTCTTGACATCGTAGCCATCCTTTGATGGAAATCGTTACTTTATGTCTTGATAAAATCCAGACGAACTATATTTTGTGATCTTCATACTAATGTGATCGGAAAGCCTTGAAAGTTGTCAATTTTTCATCCATCATTTTTTGACATCGTAGCCATCCTTTAATGGAAATCGTTACTTTATGTCTTGATAAAATCCAGACGAACTATATTTTGGGTTATTCACTCATTTTGTTTAAAATGTCATCAGAAAGCCCTAAGAATCGGTTTTTTTCATCCATTGACATCGTAGCCATCCTTTGACGGAAATCGTTACTTTACGTCTTGATAAAATCCAGACGAACTATATTTTGTGATCTTCATACTAATGTCATCGGAAAGCCTTGAAAGTTGTCAATTTTTCTTCCATTGACATCTTAGCCATACTTTGATGGAAATCGTTACTTTAAGTCTTCATAAAATCCAGACGAACTATATTTTGGGATTTTAATACTAATGTCATCGGAAAGCCTTGAAAGTTGGTAATTTTTCATCCATTGACATCGTAGCCATCCTTTGATGGAAATCAAAATGAATACGAGCTATATTTTGGGATATTCATTTATTTAGTTTTAAATGTCATCGGAAAGCCCTAAGAATCGGTATTTTTTCATCCATTGACATCGTAGCATGGAAATCGTAACTTTATGTCTTGATAAAATCCAGACGAAGTATATTTTGGGATTTTCATACTAATGTAATCGGAAAGCCTTGAAAGTTGGCAATTTTTCATCTCTTGACATCGTAGCCATCCTTTGATGGAAATCGTTACTTTATGTCTTGATAAAATCCAGACGAACTATATTTTGGGTTATTCACTCATTTTGTTTAAAATGTCATCGGAAAGCCCTAAGAATCGGTTTTTTTTCATCCATTGACATAGTAGCCATCCTTTGACGGAAATCGTTACTTTATGGCTTGATAAAATCCAGACGAACTATATTTTGTGATCTTCATCGAAAAGCCTTGAAAGTTGTCAATTTTTCATCCATAATTTTTTGACATCCCAGCCATCCTTTGATGGAAATCGTTACTTTATGTCTTGATAAAATACAGACGAACTATATTTTGGGTTATTCACTTATATTGTTTTTAATGTCATCGGAAAGCCCTAAGAATCGGTTTTTTTTTCATCCATTGACATCGTAGCCATCCTTTGACGGAAATCAAAATGAATACGAGCTATATTTTGGGATATTCATTTATTTAGTTTTAAATGTCATCGGAAAGCCCTAAGAATCGGTATTTTTTCATCCATTGACATCGTAGCATGGAAATCGTAACTTTATGTCTTGATAAAATCCAGACGAACTATATTTTGGGTTATTCACTCATTTTGCTTAAAATGTCATCGGAAAGCCCAATGAATCGGTTTTTTTTCATCCATTGACATCGTAGCCATCCTTTGATGGAAATCAAAATGAATACGACCTATATTTTGGGTTATTCAATTATATTGTTTTTAATGTCATCGGAAAGCCCTAAGAATCGGTTTTTTTTTCATCCATTGACATCGTAGCCATCCTTTGACGGAAATCGTTACTTTATGTCTTGATAAAATCCAGACGAACTATATTTTGTGATCTTCATACTAATGTCAACGGAAAGCCTTGAAAGTTGGCAATTTTTCATCTCTTGACATCGTAGCCATCCTTTGATGGAAATCGTTACTTTATGTCTTGATAAAATCCAGACGAACTATATTTTGGGTTATTCACTCATTTTGTTTAAAATGCCATCGGAAAGCCCTAAGAATCGGTTTTTTTTTTCATCCATTGACATCGTAGCCATCCTTTGACGGAAATCGTTACTTTATGTCTTGATAAAATCCAGATGAAGTATATTTTGGGATTTTCGTACTAATGTCATCGGAAAGCCTTGAAAGTTGGCAGTTTTCCATCCATTGACATCGTAGCCATCCTTTGATGGAAATCAAAATGAATACGACCTATATTTTGGGATATTCACTTATTTAGTTTCAAATGTCATCGGAAAGCCCTAAGAATCGGTATTTTTTCATCCATTGACATCGTAGCATGGAAATCGTTACTTTATGTCTTCATAAAATCCAGACGAAGTATATTTTGGGATTTTCATACTAATGTCATCGGAAAGCCTTGAAAGTTGGCAATTTTTCATTCATTGACATCGTAGCCATCCTTTGATGGAAATCGTTACTTTATGTCTTGATAAAATCCAGACGAACTATATTTTGGGTTATTCACTTATATAGTTTTTAATGTCATCGGAGAGCCCTAAGAATCGGTTTTTTTTTTCATCCATTGACATCGTAGCCATCCTTTGACGGAAATCGTTACTTTATGGCTTGATAAAATCCAGACGAACTATATTTTGTGATCTTCATACTAATGTCATCGGAAAGCCTTGAAAGTTGTCAGTTTTTCATCCATCATATTTTGACATCCCAGCCATCCTTTGATGGAAATCGTTACTTTATGTCTTGATAAAATCCAGACGAACTATATTTTGGGTTATTCACTTATATTGTTTTTAATGTCATCGGAAAGCCCTAAGAATAGGTTTTTTTTTGCATCCATTGACATCGTAGCCATCCTTTGACGGAAATCGTTACTTTATGTCTTGATAAAATCCAAACGAACTATATTTTGTGATCTTCATACTAATGTCATCGGAAACCCTTGAAAGTTGTCAATTTTTCATCCATCATTTTTTGACATCGTAGCCATCCTTTGATGGAAATCGTTACTTTATGTCTTGATAAAATCCAGACGAACTATATTTTGGGTTATTCACTCATTTTGTTTAAAATGTCATCGGAAAGCCCTATGAATCGGTTTTTTTTCATCCATTGACATCGTAGCCATCCTTTGACGGAAATCGTTACTTTATGTCTTGATAAAATCCAGACGAACTATATTTTGTGATCTTCATACTAATGTCAACGGAAAGCCTTGAAAGTTGGCAATTTTTCATCTCTTGACATCGTAGCCATCCTTTGATGGAAATCGTTACTTTATGTCTTGATAAAATCCAGACGAAGTATATTTTGGGATTTTCATACTAATGTCATCGGAAAGCCTTGAAAGTTGGCAATTTTTCATCCATTGACATCGTAGCCATCCTTTGATGGAAATCGTTACTTTATGTCTTGATAAAATCCAGACGAACTATATTTTGGGTTATTCACTTATATAGTTTTTAATGTCATCGGAGAGCCCTAAGAATCGGTTTTTTTTTTTCATCCATTGACATCGTAGCCATCCTTTGACGGAAATCGTTACTTTATGGCTTGATAAAATCCAGACGAACTATATTTTGTGATCTTCATACTAATGTCATCGGAAAGCCTTGAAAGTTGTCAGTTTTTCATCCATCATATTTTGACATCCCAGCCATCCTTTGATGGAAATCGTTACTTTATGTCTTGATAAAATCCAGACGAACTATATTTTGGGTTATTCACTTATATTGTTTTTAATGTCATCGGAAAGCCCTAAGAATAGGTTTTTTTTTGCATCCATTGACATCGTAGCCATCCTTTGACGGAAATCGTTACTTTATGTCTTGATAAAATCCAAACGAACTATATTTTGTGATCTTCATACTAATGTCATCGGAAACCCTTGAAAGTTGTCAATTTTTCATCCATCATTTTTTGACATCGTAGCCATCCTTTGATGGAAATCGTTACTTTATGTCTTGATAAAATCCAGACGAACTATATTTTGGGTTATTCACTCATTTTGTTTAAAATGTCATCGGAAAGCCCTATGAATCGGTTTTTTTTTCATCCATTGACATCGTAGCCATCCTTTGATGGAAATCAAAATGAATACGACCTATATTTTGGGATATTCATTTATTTAGTTTTAAATGTCATCGGAAAGCCCTAAGAATCGGTAGTTTTTCATCCATTGACATCGTAGCCATCATTTGACGGAAATCGTTACTTTATGTCTTGATTAAATCCAGATGAAGTATATTTTGGGATTTTCATACTAATGTCATCGGAAAGCCTTGAAAGTTGGCAGTTTTCCATCCATTGACATCGCAGCCATCCTTTGATGGAAATCAAAATGAATACGATCTAAAATTTGGGGATATTCACTTATTTAGTTTTAAATGTCATCGGAAATCCCTAAGAGTCGGTATTTTTTCATCCATTGACATCGTAGCATAGAAATCGTTACTTTAAGTCTTCATAAAATCCAGACGAAGTATATTTTGGGATTTTCATACTAATGTCATCGGAAAGAATTGAAAGTTGGTAATTTTTCATTCATTGACATCGTAGCCATCCTTTGATGGAAATCAAAATGAATACGAGCTATATTTTGGGATATTCACTTATTTAGTTTTAAATGTCATCGCAAAGCCCTAAGAATCGGTATTTTTTCATCCATTGACATCGTAGCATGGAAATCGTTACTTTATGTCTTGATAAAATCCAGACGAAGTATATTTTGGGATTTTCATACTAATGTCATCGGAAAGCCTTGAAAATTGGCAATTTTACATCCATTGACATCGTAGCCATCCTTTGATGGAAATCGTTACTTTATGTCTTGATAAAATCAAGACGAACTATATTTTGGGTTATTCACTCATTTTGTTTAAAATGTCATCGGAAAGCCCTAAGAATCGGTTTTTTTTTTCATCCATTGACATCGTAGCCATCCTTTGACGGAAATCGTTACTTTATGGCTTGATAACATCCAGACGAACTATATTTTGTGATCTTCATCGGGAAGCCTTGAAAGTTGTCAATTTTTCATCCATAATTTTTTGACATCCCAGCCATCCTTTGATGGAAATCGTTACTTTATGTCTTGATAAAATCCAGACGAACTATATTTTGGGTTATTCACTTATATTGTTTTTAATGTCATCGAAAAGCCCTAAGAATCGGTTTTTTTTCACCCATTGACATCGTAGCCATCCTTTGACGGAAATTGTTACTTTATGTCTTGATAAAATCCAGACGAACTATATTTTGGGTTATTCACTCATTTTGTTTAAAATGTCATCGGAAAGCCCTAAGAATCGGTTTTTTTTTTTCATCCATTGACATCGTAGCCATCCTTTGACGGAAATCGTTATTTTATGTCTTGATAAAATCCAGATGAAGTATATTTTGGGATTTTCATACTAATGTCATCGGAAAGCCTTGAAAGTTGGCAGTTTTCCATCCATTGACATCGTAGCCATCCTTTGATGGAAACCAAAATGAATACGACCTATATTTTGGGATATTCACTTATTTAGTTTCAAATGTCATCGGAAAGCCCTAAGAATCGGTATTTTTTCATCCATTGACATCGTAGCATGGAAATCGTTACTTTATGTCTTGATAAAATCCAGACGAAGTATATTTTGGGATTTTCATACTAATGTCATCGGAAAGCCTTGAAAGTTGGCAATTTTTCATCCATTGACATCGTAGCCATCCTTTGATGGAAATCGTTACTTTATGTCTTGATAAAATCCAGACGAACTATATTTTGGGTTATTCACTTATATAGTTTTTAATGTCATCGGAGAGCCCTAAGAATCGGTTTTTTTTTCATCCATTGACATCGTAGCCATCCTTTGACGGAAATCGTTACTTTATGGCTTGATAAAATCCAGACGAACTATATTTTGTGATCTTCATACTAATGTCATCGGAAAGCCTTGAAAGTTGTCAGTTTTTCATCCATCATATTTTGACATCCCAGCCATCCTTTGATGGAAATCGTTACTTTATGTCTTGATAAAATCCAGACGAACTATATTTTGGGTTATTCACTTATATTGTTTCTAATGTCATCGGAAAGCCGTAAGAATAGGTTTTTTTTTGCATCCATTGACATCGTAGCCATCCTTTGACGGAAATCGTTACTTTATGTCTTGATAAAATCCAAACGAACTATATATTGTGATCTTCATACTAATGTCATCGGAAACCCTTGAAAGTTGTCAATTTTTCATCCATCATTTTTTGACATCGTAGCCATCCTTTGATGGAAATCGTTACTTTATGTCTTGATAAAATCCAGACGAACTATATTTTGGGTTATTCACTCATTTTGTTTAAAATGTCATCGGAAAGCCCTATGAATCGGTTTTTTTTTCATCCATTGACATCGTAGCCATCCTTTGATGGAAATCAAAATGAATACGACCTATATTTTGGGATATTCATTTATTTAGTTTTAAATGTCATCGGAAAGCCCTAAAAATCGGTAGTTTTTCATCCATTGACATCGTAGCCATCATTTGACGGAAATCGTTACTTTATGTCTTGATTAAATCCAGATGAAGTATATTTTGGGATTTTCATACTAATGTCATCGGAAAGCCTTGAAAGTTGGCAGTTTTCCATCCATTGACATCGTAGCCATCCTTTGATGGAAATCAAAATGAATACGACCTAAAATTTGGGGATATTCACTTATTTCCATCCTTTGACGGAAATTGATAAAATCCAGACGAACTATATTTTGTGATCTTCATACTAATGTGATCGGAAAGCCTTGAAAGTTGTCAATTTTTCATCCATCATTTTTTGACATCGTAGCCATCCTTTGATGGAAATCGTTACTTTATGTCTTGATAAAATCCAGACGAACTATATTTTGGGTTATTCACTCATTTTGTTTAAAATGTCATCGGAAAGCCCTAAGAATCGGTTTTTTTCATCCATTGACATCGTAGCCATCCTTTGACGGAAATCGTTACTTTATGTCTTGATAAAATCCAGACGAACTATATTTTGTGATCTTCATACTAATGTCATCGGAAAGCCTTGAAAGGTGTCATTTTTCCATCCATTTAAATCGTAGCCATCCCTTGATGGAAATCGTTACTTTAAGTCTTCATAAAATCCAGACGAACTATATTTTGGGATTTTCATACTAATGTCATCGGAAAGCCTTGAAAGTTGTCAATTTTTCATCCATTGACATCGTAGTCATCCTTTGATGGAAATCAAAATGAATACGAGCTATATTTTGGGATATTCACTTATTTAGTTTTAAATGTCATCGGAAAGCCCTAAGAATCGTTTTTTTTCCATCCATTGACATCGTAGCCATCATTTGACGGAAATCGTTACTTTATGTCTTGATAAAATCCAGACGAACTATATTTTGTGATCTTATACTAATGTCATCGGAAAGCCTTGAAAGTTGTCAATTTTTCATCCATCATTTTTTGACATCGTAGCCATCCTTTGATGGAAATCGTTACATTATGTCTTGATAAAATCCAGACGAACTATATTTTGGGTTATTCACTCATTTTGTTTAAAATGTCATCGGAAAGCCCTAAGAATCGGTTTTTTTTTCATCCATTGACATCGTAGCCATCCAATGATGGAAATCAAAATGAATACGACCTATATTTTGGGATATTCACTTATTTAGTTTTAAATGTCATCGGAAAGCCCTAAGAATCGGTATTTTTCCATGCATTGACATCGTAGCCATCATTTGGCGGAAATCGTTACTTTATGTCTTGATGAAATCCAGAAGAAGTATATTTTAGGATTTTCATACTAATGTCATCGGAAAGCCTTGAAAGTTGGCAGTTTTCCATCCATTGACATCGTAGCCATCCTTTGATGGAAATCAAAATGAATACGACCTATATTTTGGGATATTCATTTATTTAGTTTTAAATGTCATCGGAAAGCCCTAAGAATCGGTATTTTTTCATCCATTGACATCGTAGCATGGAAATCGTAACTTTATGTCTTGATAAAATCCAGACGAAGTATATTTTGGGATTTTCATACTAATGTAATCGGAAAGCCTTGAAAGTTGGCAATTTTTCATCTCTTGACATCGTAGCCATCCTTTGATGGAAATCGTTACTTTATGTCTTGATAAAATCCAGACGAACTATATTTTGGGTTATTCACTCATTTTGTTTAAAATGTCATCGGAAAGCCCTAAGAATCGGTTTTTTTTTCATCCATTGACATAGTAGCCATCCTTTGACGGAAATCGTTACTTTATGGCTTGATAAAATCCAGACGAACTATATTTTGTGATCTTCATCGAAAAGCCTTGAAAGTTGTCAATTTTTCATCCATAATTTTTTGACATCCCAGCCATCCTTTGATGGAAATCGTTACTTTATGTCTTGATAAAATACAGACGAACTATATTTTGGGTTATTCACTTATATTGTTTTTAATGTCATCGGAAAGCCCTAAGAATCGGTTTTTTTTTCATCCATTGACATCGTAGCCATCCTTTGACGGAAGTCAAAATGAATACGAGCTATATTTTGGGATATTCATTTATTTAGTTTTAAATGTTATCGGAAAGCCCTAAGAATCGGCATTTTTTCATCCATTGACATCGTAGCATGGAAATCGTAACTTTATGTCTTGATAAAATCCAGACGAACTATATTTTGGGTTATTCACTCATTTTGTTTAAAATGTCATCGGAAAGCCCAAAGAATCGTTTTTTTTCATCCATTGACATCGTAGCCATCCTTTGATGGAAATCAAAATGAATACGACCTATATTTTGGGTTATTCACTTATATTGTTTTTATAGTCATCGGAAAGCCCTAAGAATCGGTTTTTTTCATCCATTGACATCGTAGCCATCCTTTGACGGAAATCGTTACTTTATGGCTTGATAAAATCCAGACGGACTATATTTTGTGATCTTCATACTAATGTCATCGGAAAGCCTTGAAAGTTGTCAATTTTTCATCCATCATTTTTTGACATCCCAGCCATCCTTTGATGGAAATCGTTACTTTATGTCTTGATAAAATCCAGACGAACTATATTTTGGGTTATTCACTTATATTGTTTTTAATGTCATCGGAAAGCCCTAAGAATCGGTTTTTTTCATCCATTGACATCGTAGCCATCCTTTGACGGAAATCGTTACTTTATGTCTTGATAAAATCCAGACGAACTATATTTTGTGATCTTCATAATAATGTGATCGGAAAGCCTTGAAAGTTGTCAATTTTTCATCCATCATTTTTTGACATCGTAGCCATCCTTTGATGGAAATCGTTACTTTATGTCTTGATAAAATCCAGACGAACTATATTTTGGGTTATTCACTCATTTTGTTTAAAATGTCATCGGAAAGCCCTAAGAATCGGTTTTTTTCATCCATTGACATCGTAGCCATTCTTTGACGGAAATCGTTACTTTATGTCTTGATAAAATCCAGACGAACTATATTTTGTGATCTTCATACTAATGTCATCGGAAAGCCTTGAAAGGTGTCATTTTTCCATCCATTTAAATCGTAGCCATCCCTTGATGGAAATCGTTACTTTAAGTCTTCATAAAATCCAGACGAACTATATTTTGGGATTTTCATACTAATGTCATCGGAAAGCCTTGAAAGTTGTCAATTTTTCATCCATTGACATCGTAGTCATCCTTTGATGGAAATCAAAATGAATACGAGCTATATTTTGGGATATTCACTTATTTAGTTTTAAATGTCATCGGAAAGCCCTAAGAATCGTTTTTTTTTCCATCCATTGACATCGTAGCCATCATTTGACGGAAATCGTTACTTTATGTCTTGATAAAATCCAGACGAACTATATTTTGTGATCTTATACTAATGTCATCGGAAAGCCTTGAAAGTTGTCAATTTTTCATCCATCATTTTTTGACATCGTAGCCATCCTTTGATGGAAATCGTTACTTTATGTCTTGATAAAATCCAGACGAACTATATTTTGGGTTATTCACTCATTTTGTTTAAAATGTCATCGGAAAGCCCTAAGAATCGGTTTTTTTTTCATCCATTGACATCGTAGCCATCCAATGATGGAAATCAAAATGAATACGACCTATATTTTGGGATATTCACTTATTTAGTTTTAAATGTCATCGGAAAGCCCTAAGAATCGGTATTTTTCCATGCATTGACATCGTAGCCATCATTTGGCGGAAATCGTTACTTTATGTCTTGATGAAATCCAGAAGAAGTATATTTTAGGATTTTCATACTAATGTCATCGGAAAGCCTTGAAAGTTGGCAGTTTTCCATCCATTGACATCGTAGCCATCCTTTGATGGAAATCAAAATGAATACGACCTATATTTTGGGATATTCATTTATTTAGTTTTAAATGTCATCGGAAAGCCCTAAGAATCGGTATTTTTTCATCCATTGACATCGTAGCATGGAAATCGTAACTTTATGTCTTGATAAAATCCAGACGAAGTATATTTTGGGATTTTCATACTAATGTAATCGGAAAGCCTTGAAAGTTGGCAATTTTTCATCTCTTGACATCGTAGCCATCCTTTGACGGAAATCGTTACTTTATGTCTTGATAAAATCCAGACGAACTATATTTTGTGATCTTCATACTAATGTGATCGGAAAGCCTTGAAAGTTGTCAATTTTTCATCCATCATTTTTTGACATCGTAGCCATCCTTTGATGGAAATCGTTACTTTATGTCTTGATAAAATCCAGACGAACTATATTTTGGGTTATTCACTCATTTTGTTTAAAATGTCATCGGAAAGCCCTAAGAATCGGTTTTTTTCATCCATTGACATCGTAGCCATTCTTTGACGGAAATCGTTACTTTATGTCTTGATAAAATCCAGACGAACTATATTTTGTGATCTTCATACTAATGTCATCGGAAAGCCTTGAAAGGTGTCATTTTTCCATCCATTTAAATCGTAGCCATCCCTTGATGGAAATCGTTACTTTAAGTCTTCATAAAATCCAGACGAACTATATTTTGGGATTTTCATACTAATGTCATCGGAAAGCCTTGAAAGTTGTCAATTTTTCATCCATTGACATCGTAGTCATCCTTTGATGGAAATCAAAATGAATACGAGCTATATTTTGGGATATTCACTTATTTAGTTTTAAATGTCATCGGAAAGCCCTAAGAATCGTTTTTTTTTCCATCCATTGACATCGTAGCCATCATTTGACGGAAATCGTTACTTTATGTCTTGATAAAATCCAGACGAACTATATTTTGTGATCTTATACTAATGTCATCGGAAAGCCTTGAAAGTTGTCAATTTTTCATCCATCATTTTTTGACATCGTAGCCATCCTTTGATGGAAATCGTTACTTTATGTCTTGATAAAATCCAGACGAACTATATTTTGGGTTATTCACTCATTTTGTTTAAAATGTCATCGGAAAGCCCTAAGAATCGGTTTTTTTTTCATCCATTGACATCGTAGCCATCCAATGATGGAAATCAAAATGAATACGACCTATATTTTGGGATATTCACTTATTTAGTTTTAAATGTCATCGGAAAGCCCTAAGAATCGGTATTTTTCCATGCATTGACATCGTAGCCATCATTTGGCGGAAATCGTTACTTTATGTCTTGATGAAATCCAGAAGAAGTATATTTTAGGATTTTCATACTAATGTCATCGGAAAGCCTTGAAAGTTGGCAGTTTTCCATCCATTGACATCGTAGCCATCCTTTGATGGAAATCAAAATGAATACGACCTATATTTTGGGATATTCATTTATTTAGTTTTAAATGTCATCGGAAAGCCCTAAGAATCGGTATTTTTTCATCCATTGACATCGTAGCATGGAAATCGTAACTTTATGTCTTGATAAAATCCAGACGAAGTATATTTTGGGATTTTCATACTAATGTAATCGGAAAGCCTTGAAAGTTGGCAATTTTTCATCTCTTGACATCGTAGCCATCCTTTGATGGAAATCGTTACTTTATGTCTTGATAAAATCCAGACGAACTATATTTTGTGATCTTCATACTAAAGTGATCGGAAAGCCTTGAAAGTTGTCAATTTTTCATCCATCATTTTTTGACATCGTAGCCATCCTTTAATGGAAATCGTTACTTTATGTCTTGATAAAATCCAGACGAACTATATTTTGGGTTATTCACTCATTTTGTTTAAAATGTCATCAGAAAGCCCTAAGAATCGGTTTTTTTCATCCATTGACATCGTAGCCATCCTTTGACGGAAATCGTTACTTTACGTCTTGATAAAATCCAGACGAACTATATTTTGTGATCTTCATACTAATGTCATCGGAAAGCCTTGAAAGTTGTCAATTTTTCTTCCATTGACATCTTAGCCATACTTTGATGGAAATCGTTACTTTAAGTCTTCATAAAATCCAGACGAACTATATTTTGGGATTTTAATACTAATGTCATCGGAAAGCCTTGAAAGTTGGTAATTTTTCATCCATTGACATCGTAGCCATCCTTTGATGGAAATCAAAATGAATACGAGCTATATTTTGGGATATTCATTTATTTAGTTTTAAATGTCATCGGAAAGCCCTAAGAATCGGTATTTTTTCATCCATTGACATCGTAGCATGGAAATCGTAACTTTATGTCTTGATAAAATCCAGACGAAGTATATTTTGGGATTTTCATACTAATGTAATCGGAAAGCCTTGAAAGTTGGCAATTTTTCATCTCTTGACATCGTAGCCATCCTTTGATGGAAATCGTTACTTTATGTCTTGATAAAATCCAGACGAACTATATTTTGGGTTATTCACTCATTTTGTTTAAAATGTCATCGGAAAGCCCTAAGAATCGGTTTTTTTTCATCCATTGACATAGTAGCCATTCTTTGACGGAAATCGTTACTTTATGGCTTGATAAAATCCAGACGAACTATATTTTGTGATCTTCATCGAAAAGCCTTGAAAGTTGTCAATTTTTCATCCATAATTTTTTGACATCCCAGCCATCCTTTGATGGAAATCGTTACTTTATGTCTTGATAAAATCCAGACGAACTATATTTTGGGTTATTCACTCATTTTGTTTAAAATGTCATCGGAAAGCCCTAAGAATCGGTTTTTTTTTCATCCATTGACATCGTAGCCATCCTTTGACGGAAATCAAAATGAATACGAGCTATATTTTAGGATATTCATTTATTTAGTTTTAAATGTCATCGGAAAGCCCTAAGAATCGGTATTTTTTCATCCATTGACATCGTAGCATGGAAATCGTAACTTTATGTCTTGATAAAATCCAGACGAACTATATTTTGGGTTATTCACTCATTTTGCTTAAAATGTCATCGGAAAGCCCAAAGAATCGGTTTTTTTTCATCCATTGACATCGTAGCCATCCTTTGATGGAAATCAAAATGAATACGACCTATATTTTGGGTTATTCAATTATATTGTTTTTAATGTCATCGGAAAGCCCTAAGAATCGGTTTTTTTTTCATCCATTGACATCGTAGCCATCCTTTGACGGAAATCGTTACTTTATGTCTTGATAAAATCCAGACGAACTATATTTTGTGATCTTCATACTAATGTCAACGGAAAGCCTTGAAAGTTGGCAATTTTTCATCTCTTGACATCGTAGCCATCCTTTGATGGGAATCGTTACTTTATGTCTTGATAAAATCCAGACGAACTATATTTTGGGTTATTCACTCATTTTGTTTAAAATGCCATCGGAAAGCCCTAAGAATCGGTTTTTTTTTCATCCATTGACATCGTAGCCATCCTTTGACGGAAATCGTTACTTTATGTCTTGATAAAATCCAGATGAAGTATATTTTGGGATTTTCGTACTAATGTCATCGGAAAGCCTTGAAAGTTGGCAGTTTTCCATCCATTGACATCGTAGCCATCCTTTGATGGAAATCAAAATGAATACGACCTATATTTTGGGATATTCACTTATTTAGTTTCAAATGTCATCGGAAAGCCCTAAGAATCGGTATTTTTTCATCCATTGACATCGTAGCATGGAAATCGTTACTTTATGTCTTGATAAAATCCAGACGAAGTATATTTTGGGATTTTCATACTAATGTCATCGGAAAGCCTTGAAAGTTGGCAATTTTTCATTCATTGACATCGTAGCCATCCTTTGATGGAAATCGTTACTTTATGTCTTGATAAAATCCAGACGAACTATATTTTGGGTTATTCACTTATATAGTTTTTAATGTCATCGGAGAGCCCTAAGAATCGGTTTTTTTTTTCATCCATTGACATCGTAGCCATCCTTTGACGGAAATCGTTACTTTATGGCTTGATAAAATCCAGACGAACTATATTTTGTGATCTTCATACTAATGTCATCGGAAACCCTTGAAAGTTGTCAATTTTTCATCCATCATTTTTTGACATCGTAGCCATCCTTTGATGGAAATCGTTACTTTATGTGTTGATAAAATCCAGACGAACTATATTTTGGGTTATTCACTCATTTTGTTTAAAATGTCATCGGAAAGCCCTATGAATCGGTTTTTTTTCATCCATTGACATCGTAGCCATCCTTTGACGGAAATCGTTACTTTATGTCTTGATAAAATCCAGACGAACTATATTTTGTGATCTTCATACTAATGTCAACGGAAAGCCTTGAAAGTTGGCAATTTTTCATCTCTTGACATCGTAGCCATCCTTTGATGGAAATCGTTACTTTATGTCTTGATAAAATCCAGACGAAGTATATTTTGGGATTTTCATACTAATGTCATCGGAAAGCCTTGAAAGTTGGCAATTTTTCATCCATTGACATCGTAGCCATCCTTTGATGGAAATCGTTACTTTATGTCTTGATAAAATCCAGACGAACTATATTTTGGGTTATTCACTTATATAGTTTTTAATGTCATCGGAGAGCCCTAAGAATCGGTTTTTTTTTTCATCCATTGACATCGTAGCCATCCTTTGACGGAAATCGTTACTTTATGGCTTGATAAAATCCAGACGAACTATATTTTGTGATCTTCATACTAATGTCATCGGAAAGCCTTGAAAGTTGTCAGTTTTTCATCCATCATATTTTGACATCCCAGCCATCCTTTGATGGAAATCGTTACTTTATGTCTTGATAAAATCCAGACGAACTATATTTTGGGTTATTCACTTATATTGTTTCTAATGTCATCGGAAAGCCCTAAGAATAGGTTTTTTTTTGCATCCATTGACATCGTAGCCATCCTTTGACGGAAATCGTTACTTTATGTCTTGATAAAATCCAAACGAACTATATTTTGTGATCTTCATACTAATGTCATCGGAAACCCTTGAAAGTTGTCAATTTTTCATCCATCATTTTTTGACATCGTAGCCATCCTTTGATGGAAATCGTTACTTTATGTCTTGATAAAATCCAGACGAACTATATTTTGGGTTATTCACTCATTTTGTTTAAAATGTCATCGGAAAGCCCTATGAATCGGTTTTTTTTTCATCCATTGACATCGTAGCCATCCTTTGATGGAAATCAAAATGAATACGACCTATATTTTGGGATATGCATTTATTTAGTTTTAAATGTCATCGGAAAGCCCTAAGAATCGGTAGTTTTTCATCCATTGACATCGTAGCCATCATTTGACGGAAATCGTTACTTTATGTCTTGATTAAATCCAGATGAAGTATATTTTGGGATTTTCATACTAATGTCATCGGAAAGCCTTGAAAGTTGGCAGTTTTCCATCCATTGACATCGCAGCCATCCTTTGATGGAAATCAAAATGAATACGACCTAAAATTTGGGGATATTCACTTATTTAGTTTTAAATGTCATCGGAAATCCCTAAGAGTCGGTATTTTTTCATCCATTGACATCGTAGCATAGAAATCGTTACTTTAAGTCTTCATAAAATCCAGACGAACTATATTTTGGGATTTTCATACTAATGTCATCGGAAAGAATTGAAAGTTGGTAATTTTTCATTCATTGACATCGTAGCCATCCTTTGATGGAAATCAAAATGAATACGAGCTATATTTTGGGATATTCACTTATTTAGTTTTAAATGTCATCGCAAAGCCCTAAGAATCGGTATTTTTTCATCCATTGACATCGTAGCATGGAAATCGTTACTTTATGTCTTGATAAAATCCAGACGAAGTATATTTTGGGATTTTCATACTAATGTCATCGGAAAGCCTTGAAAATTGGCAATTTTACATCCATTGACATCGTAGCCATCCTTTGATGGAAATCGTTACTTTATGTCTTGATAAAATCAAGACGAACTATATTTTGGGTTATTCACTCATTTTGTTTAAAATGTCATCGGAAAGCCCTAAGAATCGGTTTTTTTTTTCATCCATTGACATCGTAGCCATCCTTTGACGGAAATCGTTACTTTATGGCTTGATAACATCCAGACGAACTATATTTTGTGATCTTCATCGGAAAGCCTTGAAAGTTGTCAATTTTTCATCCATCATTTTTTGACATCCCAGCCATCCTTTGATGGAAATCGTTACTTTATGTCTTGATAAAATCCAGACGAACTATATTTTGGGTTATTCACTTATATTGTTTTTAATGTCATCGAAAAGCCCTAAGAATCGGTTTTTTTTCACCCATTGACATCGTAGCCATCCTTTGATGGAAATCAAAATGAATACCACCTATATTTTGGGATATTCATTTATTTAGTTTTAAATGTCATCGGAAAGCCCTAAGAATCGGTAGTTTTTCATCCATTGACATCGTAGCCATCATTTGACGGAAATCGTTACTTTATGTCTTGATTAAATCCAGATGAAGTATATTTTGGGATTTTCATACTAATGTCATCGGAAAGCCTTGAAAGTTGGCAGTTTTCCATCCATTGACATCGTAGCCATCCTTTGATGGAAATCAAAATGAATACGACCTAAAATTTGGGGATATTCACTTATTTAGTTTAAAATGTCATCGGAAATCCCTAAGAGTCGGTATTTTTTCATCCATTGACATCGTAGCATGGAAATCGTTACTTTAAGTCTTCATAAAATCCAGACGAACTATATTTTGGGATTTTCATACTAATGTCATCGGAAAGAATTGAAAGTTGGTAATTTTTCATCCATTGACAACGTAGCCATCCTTTGATGGAAATCAAAATGAATACGAGCTATATTTTGGGATATTCACTTATTTAGTTTTAAATGTCATCGCAAAGCCCTAAGAATCGGTATTTTTTCATCCATTGACATCGTAGCATGGAAATCGTTACTTTATGTCTTGATAAAATCCAGACGAAGTATATTTTGGGATTTTCATACTAATGTCATCGGAAAGCCTTGAAAGTTGGCAATTTTACATCCATTGACATCGTAGCCATCCTTTGATGGAAATCGTTACTTTATGTCTTGATAAAATCAAGACGAACTATATTTTGGGTTATTCACTCATTTTGTTTAAAATGTCATCGGAAAGCCCTAAGAATCGGTTTTTTTTTTCATCCATTGACATCGTAGCCATCCTTTGACGGAAATCGTTACTTTATGGCTTGATAACATCCAGACGAACTATATTTTGTGATCTTCATCGGAAAGCCTTGAAAGTTGTCAATTTTTCATCCATCATTTTTTGACATCCCAGCCATCCTTTGATGGAAATCGTTACTTTATGTCTTGATAAAATCCAGACGAACTATATTTTGGGTTATTCACTTATATTGTTTTTAATGTCATCGAAAAGCCCTAAGAATCGGTTTTTTTTCACCCATTGACATCGTAGCCATCCTTTGACGGAAATTGTTACTTTATGTCTTGATAAAATCCAGACGAACTATATTTTGTGATCTTCATACTAATGTCATCGGAAAGCCTTTAAAGTTGTCAATTTTTCAACCATCATTTTTTGACATCGTAGCCATCCTTTGATGGAAATCGTTACTTTATGTCTTGATAAAATCCAGACGAACTATATCGAGGGCTTATGGGGAAAAACCGCTATCCCACATCGAAAAAAAAATGCAAATTGTGCAGGGGGATGTTTAAACTGATTCATAAATGCATCAAAAGCGGCTTCAATACAACCATCTCATTTTAGTTAATTGATTAAAGTCAAGCTTTTTTTAAAATAAAGCAACAACATCCTTAAGGTCTATATAAAATGGTGTGTGGGTTAGCGGTTTTTGAATGAAAGATGATTGTGGGTTAGCGTATTTTAATGAACGAGTTAGGTAAAAAAAAACAGGTGTCTTGGTTAAAAAAAATATCTGTAATATTTCTTTTATTAGTTTATAATTAATAAAAAATAACTACAGCTAAGCAAAAAAATACATAGTTCTCACAACTGGTTCAAAATAACTTCAGTTAACCAAACAAATTCATAGTTTAAAAATTACAAAAGACATTACAAACAAAATCTAGGGAAATATGAACTTCAAGTCCATTAATCTTTCTGACTATGTTCCAAATTATCATAGAACGAATGGTATTCAGAGGGAATTACGGATTTTAAATTTTGAAGGTGTGTCCATTTCGCGAATGATATTTTAAGTCGGGATGAGTGAAGCGGTTCTGGATCAATACCTTTCTTAATCTTTTTAATTCTTCCTGGCAAATCCTGATATTCGTTATCAAAATCTGTTTTATATTTTACGGCGCCGTTAGGGAAGTACTTTAGAGCTCTAAGTTGGTTCACGGTTGGGTCATGTTTGGATCGGCCAGGTCTTATACTTCCAAATCTTATTATATTCGAGTCAGCGTAGTTTTTAAAAAACGTATGCTTTAGGTACTCTACTTCGTATGGTATCTTTTTTTTAACACCACCAATATCAACAATTTTTCTGGCGTCGGCTGTAATCTGCACATAGTCATATGGCACAAAAATTGAGCACTGTTTAAGCCGGGCTTCAATTTTGGCATGAGCGCTATCACATTCCAATTGAGTGTGGCCCTTCGTGGGTAGTGGCAAAATCGGAAAGAGCATTAGAGAGGTAGTGGTTTCTATTTTGATAACCACATCCATCTGAATAAATTGTTATTGGTAATGAATCACCTAAGCAATATTTTGTCAAATGGTGTATTATGCACGTTATAAATGACGACGCTGAAAGATCTCCTTCACTTTCGTTCCACCAATAATTTGTACATTCATGAGTTGCGAGATTAAAAATTGTAAAATTGTGCACCTGCAATCTCTTTTTGTAATATATTGCAGATGCATTTATATCAGGGGATAGCTTAACTGCCTGCATATCCATCGTAAATATGTGCCTTTTTCCGTTT
This sequence comes from Neoascia interrupta, assembly GCA_947623515.1. Classification (NCBI taxonomy): domain Eukaryota; kingdom Metazoa; phylum Arthropoda; class Insecta; order Diptera; family Syrphidae; genus Neoascia; species Neoascia interrupta. Next base: position 71,711,958 of record OX392463.1, on the reverse strand, counting down.
TGAGCTTCGAGCTTGTCATTTTCTTTTTCATTTCTGGCTCTATCCTTGTTTTTAACATGCAGGTTGTAAATGGCTTCAGGAATTTGACGCGCTTCATGGTAACCAACGCAGGTGTCGCACCTGTCCTTGCGGGGAAAAGATATTGATAAATTTTTATCAGCAAATACTTTGGAAAATTTGAATATTGATAAGGCTTCTTGATTTTCTTTGGCACACAATTCTTTGTAGTGACCAAAGAGTTCACTTTTGCTGCGGAATGACATTTCAATGTATATTTTCGTCGAATCCTTGCGACAATAATGGCTTTGGGTTTTCGGCAAATTTTCAAAAAATGCGATCAAGAACTTATTTTTTTCACTAACGCTTGCATGGCTAGCAACGCGAGTTAATTCCGAAGACCTCCTTTTTTGTATTGGAATGCCGTTAGATTGAAACTCTACCCAAGAACGAACCATGTCAATCTTCATTCCTAAGGTATTGAGGAACATTTGTCGGCAAACTTGAACGTTTGACTCTCTTAATTTGAGGAAATACTGATAGGTTCCTTTTTTTCTTGAATCTGTCCCAGCATAGCAACGCTTCTTATCACCATAGTGCACTTAACTTGCTACATAAACCCTTTTAGCTTCCCAATTCAGTTCCCAAAAATTTGAGAAAATGCAGTGCCTTTGGGTTTCATCAAAGTCGCTACAAAATCTTTTTGAGGATCTCAGGCATTGTGGAGAGGAACAAGAAGGCCCCATCTTTCGAGCAGGTCTAGAAATATTTTGCTGAATTTTAAGTGATGTTTTGTTCTGCCTATATCCAGTATAGTTTTCGCCTTTCATTCGTTTTTGTTGATTTTGCGATCTTGAATGCGAATTAGCTGCAAAACTACGTTTTGATCTTTTTCGAGTAACACAAATTATTTCCTCATTTTGACAGTCGACTTCATCACTAATCAAATTATTTGCAATAAGACCTACCTCAACATCATGCTCCAATGCCTCGTTTTCAATCACTCCATTTTCATAAAAGTGCTCATCGTGGTTTTCATTAGAAATGTTAAACGCATTATCGCAGGACGCATTGTTGACGATTGCATCTTGATAGATTAAATTCGTTTCCTTAGAATTTGATGGAATATTGAGCTCGTAAATCAGCCCTATTTCAAGATTTTGCACGCTCGCATCTCACACTTTTGATGTACCGTTCCCTTGATTTCTTGCCAAAGCTAGTTGGACCATTTTTTTGCCTCGCTCACACATAATTAACTTCATTAAAGAAGAAACTAAATTAGTATAAAAATAAAAAATCATGAAGATCTATTTGGAGAAATTACCAGCAAAATACTCTATCCCACACAAGCAAAGGTTTAAAATAACCGCTATCCGCAATACCTTTGAAATAGCTAAAATTAAGAATAAATTGCATTTAATGATTTAAGAACATGGCATATTCCATTGCAGTACTTACTTATTAATCAGTTACTAACAATAAACAACTTAATTAACTTCTCTAATAAGTATTGGGTTTGAATAACTTGAGACAACGCTTCGTGTCAACTGTTTTTGATAGCAATAGTGTGTAATAGGGGTTTTTGCATTTGGCATTCAGCGCACGGTGATAGAGATTTTTAAAAAATTCAAAAACTGAACAGTATCTGGTGCTCTAATTTGATTCAAATTTTTGAGAATTATAGCGGTTAAAAAATAGCATACATCTGAATAAAAAAAAAAAAAAAAAAACAGAAAATGTGGGATAGCGGTTTTTCACCATATGCCCTCGATATATTGGGTTACTCACTCATTTTGTTTAAAATGTCATCGGAAAGCCCTAAGAATCGGTTTTTTTTTTTTCATCCATTCACATCGTAGCCATCCTTTGACGGAAATCGTTACTTTATGTCTTGATAAAATCCAGACGAACTATATTTTGGGATTTTCATACTAATGTCATCGGAAAGCCTTGAAAGTTGGCAATTTTTCATCCATTGACATCGTAGCCATCCTTTGATGGAAATCGTTACTTTATGTCTTGATAAAATCCAGACGAACTATATTTTGGGTTATTTACTCATTTGGTTTAAAATGTCATCAGAAAGCTCTAAGAATCGGTTTTTTTCATCCATTGACATCGTAGCCATCCTTTGACGGAAATCGTTACTTTATGTCTTGATAAAATCCAGACGAACTATATTTTGTGATCTTCATACTAATGTCATCGGAAAGCCTTGAAAGTTGTGAATTTTTCTTCCATTGACATCTTAGATGCATACTTTGATGGAAATCCTTACTTTAAGTCTTCATAAAATCCAGACGAACTATATTTTGGGATTTTCATACTAATGTCATCGGAGAGCCTTGAAAGTTGGTAATTTTTCATCCATTGACATCGTAGCCATCCTTTGATGGAAATCGTTACTTTATGTCTTGATAAAATCCAGACGAACTATATTTTGGGTTATTCACTCATTTTGTTCAAAATGTCATCGGAAAGCCCTAAGAATCGGTTTTTTTTTTCATCCATTGACATCGTAGCCATCCTTTGACGGAAATCGATACTTTATGGCTTGATAAAATCCAGACGAACTACATTTTGTGATCTTCATCGGAAAGCCTTGAAAGTTGTCAATTTTTCATCCATCTTTTTTTGACATCCCAGCCATCCTTTGATGGAAATCGTTACTTTATGTCTTGATAAAATCCAGACGAACTATATTTTGGGTTATTCACTTATATTGTTTTTAATGTCATCGGAAAGCCCTAAGAATCGGTTTTTTTTTCACCCATTGACATCGTAGCCATCCTTTGACGGAAATCGTTACTTTATGTCTTGATAAAATCCAGACGAACTATATTTTGTGATCTTCATACTAATGTCATCGGAAAGCCTTGAAAGTTGTCAATTTTTCATCCATCATTTTTTGACATCCTAGCCATCCTTTGATGGAAATCGTTACTTTATGTCTTGATAAAATCCAGACGAACTATATTTTGGGTTATTCACTCATTTTGTTTAAAATGTCATCGGAAAGCCCTAAGAATCGGTTTTTTTTTCATCCATTGACATCGTAGCCATCCTTTGACGGAAATCGTTACTTTATGTCTTGATAAAATCCAGACGAACTATATTTTGGGATTTTCATACTAATGTCATCGGAAAGCCTTGAAAGTTGGCAATTTTTCATCCATTGACATCTTAGCCATACTTTGATGGAAATCGTTACTTTAAGTCTTCATAAAATCCAGACGAACTATATTTTGGGATTTTCATACTAATGTCATCGGAAAGCCTTGAAAGTTGGCAATTTTCCATCCATTGACATCGTGACCATCCTTTGATGGAAATCAAAATGAATACGAGCTATATTTTGGGATATTCACTTATTTAGTTTTAAATGTCATCGGAAAGCCCTAAGAATCGGTATTTTTCATCCATTGACATCGTAGCATGGAAATCGTTACTTTATGTCTTGATAAAATCCAGACGAAGTATATTTGGGATTTTCATACTAATGCCATAGGAAAGCCTTGAAAGTTGGCAATTTTTCATCCATTGACATCGTAGCCATCGGATGGCTACGATGTCAATGGATGAAAAAATACAGATTCTTAGGGCTTTCCGATGACGATTAAAAACTAATATAGTGAATCCATTCATCCTAGCCATCGTTTAATGGAATTCGTTACTTTATGTCTTTGTAGAATGTAGAATGTCTTCATTATCTATGTAGAATAACTAACAATTATTGAATCCGTTTAAAAATTTATTTAAACAAGCCCTGCTGGCGTACGTTGTTAACAAAAAAGTCCTTATGCTTTAGCATTTTTCGATTTCCGATATTGCCCCTTCCTTACGCCCGTGAGTATCGCAAACCAAACAGATCGTTTTTTACATGCGCCAATAGCTTTTCGCTCCATAGACCTTTTACCACGGCTGTCAAAATCTGACGTCTTGCACAATTTCCGACCAGGGAGATGCCAAGCAATTCGCTTTTTTATATGAAAAAATTCTATAGCTTCTGTAGAAGTCCGAATTACTGATAAACTATCAAACCTGGAGTGTGCCGATAGGGAATGAAGTTGTTGTAGTTATTGTGTTCCTTGAATTGACTCAAAACTTATTTAAAAAAAACAAGTGGAAGGTATCGAAAAGGTGTTCCGAACACGTGATCTCCTTGAATCCGTGCACCCTTTTGTGGTCGTAAGCACTATTTTCACAACACAAACAACACCTTTTCATCCTGTCCGTGTTCTATAAATAAAATATTTTTAGCCTAACTTAGAAAGGCAGATTAATTCTACAACCTTCTCGTTCACCCAACCACACGGTTGCATTTGTTAAATTTGTGCATTTGTAAAATTCAGGGTTGCATGTTTTGCTTAAAGAGCGAGATAGCACTGTGGTTGTTAATCCACATCACTGCCAAGTTTCGGTAAGGCCTTATATAAGCTGAAAAGAAGTCCTACCGAAACCATTTTACTTTACGTATCAACTAATGCCGCTTTCGCTTCCACTATTCATATAAGGCGATAGCCTAGTGGAAAGCGTCGCGACTGCCACGCCAGAGTATCCAGGACCCGCCAATAATTTTTTTTTTTTTTTGTTTTACGCTCCATTTATTTTTATATGATGTTTTCGCGACTAGTTGCACGGCAACGATGTAGCCTAGTGGATGAGTGCTTGCCTGTGGTAAAAGAGGACCCCGGTCCAAGCCTCACCCAGCGAAAGATTTTTTATTATTTATTTATTTCGGAGATTTTTTCTGCAACAGCAGTTTCGGTAAAGCCTGCAAGAGTTAGCCTTATACAAGTAACAGCCTCTAAAAGACTTTGCAGCAGGAAGCCTTATAGAAGTAATAGCCTCTATTAGGCCTGCAAGAGGAGGCCTTATAGAAGTAATAGCCTCAATAATACCTACAACAGGAAGCCTTTTAGAAGTAATAGCCTCTATAAAGCCTGCAACAGGAGGCCTTATACAAGCAATAGCCTCTATAAAGCCTGCAACAGGAAGCCTTATACAAGTAATAGCCTTTATAAGGCCTGCAACAGGAAGCTTTATACAAGTTATAGCCTCTATAAAGCCTGCAACAGGAGGCCTTATACAAGTAATAGCCTCTATAAGGCATGCAACAGGAAGCTTTATACAAGTAATAGCCTCTATAAAGCCTGCAACAGGAAGCCATATACAAGCAATAGCCTCTATAAAGCCTGCAACCGGAAGCCTTATACAAGTAATAGCCTGTATAAAGCCTGCGACAGGAAGCCTTATACAAGTAATAGCCTGTATAAAGCCTGCAACAGGAAGCCTTATACAAGTAATAGCCTCTATAAAGCCTGCAACAGGAAGCCTTATACAAGCTAAGGCCTCTATAAAGCCGGCAACAGGAAGTCTTATACAAGCAATAGCCTCTATAAAGCCTGCAGCAGGAAGCCGTATACAAGTAATAGCCTCTATAAGGCCTGCAACAGGAAGCCTTACATAAGTAATAGCCTCTATAAGGCCTTCAACAGGAAGCTTTATACAAGTAATAGCCTCTATAAAGCCTGCAACAGGAGGCCTTATACAAGTAATAGCCTCTATAAGGCCTGCAACAGGAAGTCTTATACAGGCAATAGCCTCTATAAAGCCTGCAATCAGAAGCCTTATACAAGTAACAACCTCTATAAAGTCTGCAACAGGAAGTCTTATACAAGCAATAGCCTCTATAAAGCCTGCAGCAGGAAGCCTTATACAAGTAATTACCTCTATAAAGCCTGCAACCGGAAGCCTTATACAAGTAATAGCCTGTATAAAGCCTGCGACAGGAAGCCTTGAACAAGTAATAGCCTGTATAAAGCCTGCAACAGGAAGCCTTATACAAGCAATAGCCTCTATAAAGCCTGCAACCGGAAGCCTTTTAAAAGTAATAGCCTCTATAAAGCCTGCAACAGGAAGCCTTATACAAGAAATAGAAATTATACAAGTAACAGTTTCTGCTAGACTTGAAACAGAAACATTTCAGAAGAAAACTACATTCAGTTTACAGTTTCGGTAAAGCCTGCAACAGGAATCTCTATACAAGCAACAGTTTCGGTAATGGCTACAACAAGAGGCCATATGTAAGTAACAGTTTCCGTGAGGCTTGCAGCTGGAAGTTTTATACAAGTAACAGCCTCTGTGAGGCTTGCAGCGGGAAGCCTTACACAAGTAACACTTTCTGTTAGATTTAAAACAAAATATTGCAACAGAAAACTACAATCTACAGTTTCTAGTAGCCTCGGACACCTTATACAAGTAACAGTTTCGGTAAGGCTTGCAGCAGGAAACTTTATACAAGCAACAGTGTCGGTGCAGCCTGCTACAAGAAACTATATACAAGTAACACTTTCTGTAAGGCTTGGGAGATGAAGCTGTTTTTAACAGTTAAGGTAGTGCTTGCAATGGGAAACCTTATACAAGCAACACATTCAAGTATGAGCTTCGGTAGATATTGCAACAAAATGCTTTATACAGGCACAGTGATACCGAAACTTCTATACGGCCTTAAAGAGGTAGTTCGCATTCTGCACTGAAATTCCGAAGTTGTTATAAGGCCTTATAGAAATAGTAGACTTCTTGCAAATTAACAGAGGAGATTAACTGAAACTTGTCCCTCTATAAGACCTCTTTGCAGCTGCCTTAAGGTCTTATACAAATTGTGTCTGAAACGTTTACCTCGGAAATAATGCACAGGTACTTTAGAGGCCTCATAGAAGCAAAAGCCTCCCAAAATTGAAAATTAAAGCCTTATCGAAGTAAAATTGTTACTTGGGAGGTTTGTACATAGCTTGGAATCGCTGGTTCTTTAGATAGGATTTTCCTTAGACGGGCTGACTCTGTTGTACTTTCAATGCTTGCACAGAAAGTGCGCCAGGACCTGCGTTTAGCACTGTTGCGGGCACTTTTGAAATTCTGTTGGCTTGATTTGTACAACTCCCAGTCCTTTGGCCTATTGCTGGCCTTTGCCCGATTGAAAAGTGACCTAGTTTTCCTCCTAATTACAAGTAGATCTATTGTCCACCACTTTGGTGATTTTCTACTGTTACGAATGGTGCGTAAAGGACACGCTTTGTCGAATGCATTGTGTAGAGTCCTAGATAGCTCTGTGGCGAGGGTATCGACGTAACTCGTAGTTGTTTTTTGATGCTCATGTAATTTTGTTTTGCTTAAGCCTATCTCCCTGAGAAAAACCTCCCAGCCTGGGTTTGGTTGTGTTTAAAGAAAATTCAATTATTTTGTGATCTGAGAAAGATTCTTCTTCAGAAACCTTCCAGTTATCTAAAGAGAGCGAGTGAGAGTTACTGCACAACGTGACGTCAAACATCTCTCTTCTATTTCTTGTCACAAAGGTGGGTTCGTTTCCCTTATTTAATACTAGTAGATTTTGTTCTACGATAAATTCAAAAAGTGACTCACCTCGCTTGTTGATGTTGGAACTGCCCCACTGCGTGTGGCGGGAGTTAGCATCACAGCCAAGGATGAGGTCCCACTTCTCCTTATGGAATTTTAGAGCCAGGGATCTGGTGCATGCTGGTGGATTATCCACCGAGTCAAAAGGCATGTAGGTCGATGAGAAGATGAGTGGATTATTCCGACGACGCTCCCATTTCGCCGCTGCCTGATCCCCGTTGCTGTGGGTGAATAAAAGATTAAGTTTAATCTGCTTTCAAGCCACAATGCATGCTCTAATCTTGCATCCTACCTTTAATGTATGATAGACCTTAAGGTCTTTGTTCTCTAGACCCTTCACCTTCCCACGGACTAACCATGGTTCTTGGATTAGGGCAATGTCAATGTCTATCTTATTAAAAAGTACACAAGAATGGCGCTAGCCGCCTTGCTATGGTGCAGGTTTATCTGCACCACTTTCATGCTGACCAGCATCCTCTCCTTCTACCTTCTTCGCTGACTCACCAATAACTTGTTTTTGTGGAGTAGCGCATCGATTTGTGGTTGAGCAGCACCGTGGCGGTTGTACCGTCCTCCGTGTGCTCGCCCACTTCAACTACTTTCCAGTCCTCGGTGTGAAGTTCTGGATTTAAGTTACGAAGGTATCTCCCGATCCAGTCCTTGGGAATGTTAGCTCCAGGGATGCGGATGAGACCCTTCGGTCTGGTGTACTCAAGTACCTCTTTCAGGCTAACAACCATTAAGTCAGTACCAGCCCACGGGGCTGCTCAGTATTGCTTATAAAGTTGTTAAGCCAGTCGAGTGTGTACTTGTCACAACAGTTTAGTATTTTGAATTTTTTAATAGTGACCAACGTGTCAAAGCGTGGTTTATTACCACTGGCCTTGCAGGCATCGTCGATCCCAGCGAGAATTCTGTTTTCCACCAGCTTCCATTGGTCTTCAGATAGCTTTCGTTCTGGATTACCAAGGTCGACTACTGCAACCCGAAAGCTCTCCTTGACCAAGTCCGCCAGTGTTTTTTGTTTTTTCGCCTGCCTATTGACTACCGGGGAGATAGTCGGGAGCAGTCGCTTGAGGTTCGGACTGGCCCTTGCCCCTCGTTTCTGCAGTTTTCCCGATACAAGATGCCGAGGTGCAGGGCAGTTGGCATTGCGCCCTCGTCATCAGGTTCTCGTAGGCTCCTCCGGAGGCCTGCCCACTAGCTACCTTCACGTCAACGCCAGCGTCGTTGCTCAGATTTCCCTTCGAGCTACCTTCAATTTCCTTGGGGTCCGATTTCTCTTTACCCAGGTTAATTGAAGATTTGGAAGGTTTATCATTGCCTAAAGTGGAGGCCAAGTGGCCTTCCTTCTTTGGTTTCTTTGGTTTGATTAACCTTCCTTTTGCTCCTTGGGATCTCCGTTCCCTAACCAGGCGCCAAGCAGTCTTGGTAAGGTCCATGATCTCATGCGCCCTTTTCAGCATGCTCGATTCCTTTTCCGTTAAGGACTTAGGATCGAGCCTGTTCAGCCGGATGACGGTGTACGAAGCAGATGTGTCGTTGTTGCAACTTGGCTTGTCAGTGCCTGCAATAAGAGTGGTGCTGCCATCGGCCATATTGAGGTCAGCTTTGCCAGGCTTGGCAACGACTGTACAGCCGTCACGTTCGCTTACCCGATGACAGAGTTGGGGGAAGCACTCTTGCACCCGGAAGCATCCGACTCCAGAGTCACGCTCGATGGATTAGAATCCTTTGAGATTATCGCGATCTCTTCAGTCGGCCTCTTCGCAGCATGTGCTGTCTCTTCCTTCACCACAGTCAGACAAATACTAGCTAATGGCTTGATGCATGGTCTGACAGAATTTGGGAGAGTAAACACCGGCTCAAGCGCTGCCCCCGTTGGCTTAAGATCAGAGGTTGGCGCCTCCGATCCAAGTCCCCACAGGCTATGGCATGTCACAGACTTGGACAGATTTGTCGAACCCCCCATGGCATGTCATGACGGGCAATAGGCATGTCATCTCCCGTCGGCACGCTTGCAAGAAAGTCCAGAGCGTTTTTAAGCCTTCTCTGCTCAAGTTCGCTAAGTTGCTGCTGCTTATTCCCTAGTCTCTTAACCGTCAATTTGCAGTTCTGTACTCTGCTGCGAATTGACTTGGTCGACGAGATTGAGAGTCTGGACGAGCTAGCTATCGAGCAGTTGTCATCGTCACTGAGAAATAGCTTCCCAAAGTTGAAATCAACTGTCCCCACACTAACTTCGTCCGAAGCTTTAGCTCTAGCTGACGGTTCCTGGAGTAAGAGGCTGTCCTCCTCCTCCGTCAGAATTTCAAAGGCGTTATATTATCCCCTGCAAGGTCAGGGTTAGAATAGCCTTGAGGTAAGGTATGCCTGTTGTAAGAGCCAACTAAAATCCATCGGAAGAAATATTTTTTAATGTTTCAACGAATGCTGTCGATGCTGCTCCATTTGGGGCAACTTTTGGCAGTAAGGTTTTAACTTATAGATGAATCTGAAGGTTAAATTAAAATCCAGAAGCGTCTGTCACACATTGTGCGGCTCACTGGTCGGCGTCTGTCTCCAAAGGGGCGGCTGTATTTAAAAATGAAAATAAAAGTGACTTACCTATTTCTCATAAAAACGAAAAGTTAAAAAAAAATGGCAATGAACAAAACGAAAGATTTGATTACCCCCAGCCCAGCTATGCTGGAAAATCCACCCTCTTCGGAGGCAGGCTCTACGGATTCTGGGGAGAGCCTTTTATTGCTTATAAATCCTTTTGAGAAAAGGACAAAACTAAATCGATCACCACCACCTAGATCGAACATATCCGGAAAAAACAGTCCACCGGTAAACCAGGACTCTGTAAAAATTAAGAGCTTAGAAAAGGAGAATAATGAGCTCCGAGCTAAGCTTACTGAAATGGAGCGACTCTTCCAAGATCTAAAAATGGAAGTTGACTCTCTGCGAAAGGAAAACGAGGATATTAAAAATACTCGTTTAACGAAAGACTGTGAGGTAATGAAAGAGTGTGTAACACCGAACCGACCAGCAGTCGAATACTTCACGAACGAGGACGATCTTGTACTTGAGACCGATTCAGACTCAAGGAAAGGTCTTGAAAGAAGCGAAAGGCGAATTCCTCTCCCAAAGTAATACAAAAAGAAGATATAGGGCTTATCTTCTTTTTGTATTACTTCGGGAGAGGAAACCCAAACAAGGCTAAACCAGAGGCGAAAATTCGTCCACCTCCCGCAATAAACATCGTCGGGATGGCAGACTTCGGAAGATTGCGCAACTTTCTTGCAAACACGGTGAGAACAGAAAACTATAAGCTTACTTCGCACCGAAATAACGTGTGGAAAGTAAATGATGACAACGCCGATTCCTTTCGCGCACTGTCTCTTAGACTGAATGCAGAAAGAATCGAGTGGTAAACTTATCAAAATAAGTACGAAAAACCACTGCGAGTCATTGTAAGGGGGATCCACCCATCATGCACAAAAGAAGACGTCGTAAAAGACTTAAAATATAAAGGCCTTAAAATTATTGATGCCGTCAATATCATTAAAAAGGAAAAGAAACGCACGGAAGGAGAAAGAGACACTGTGATCAGACGCGGCCTTCCAATTTTTATGCTCTCCTTTGAAAGAACTGAGAGCATAAACGATATTTATAAAATAAAAATGATACTTAACATCAGTGTTAAAATTGAACCCATGCGAAAGCGCAATAGACTGATACCACAGTGCAAGCGATGCCAAGAATTCAGGCACACAAGTGCCTACTGCCAAAAAGAACCACGTTGCGTGAAATGTGCCGGAAAACACCTCTCAACAAAGTGCAAAGTTGACATAAAGGCTCCAGCAGTTTGCGCCAATTGCCACGGAAACCACCTCGCAAACTATCGAGGATGCGAAGTAGCCATAGAGCTGCAGAAGGGACGAGAACCTCTTAAGGAAAATACTAGAGGTCAGAATCAAAGCCTAGGACGTCCAAAAACTGCTGAAACTCCTTAGCCAAAGACTCCAAAGACGCCAAAGCCGATCAAAAGTGCGAGATCGGCAAAGGAGGCGTCGACAAAAGGCGTAAAAGCTCCTCAAAAGAGCGGCGCCAGTTCAAGTGCAGCGGAGAAACCACCACTGGTCGGACCGAAATCATACGGACAGGTTGCGGCAAACGAAAACTAGTCAAGATCGCCCACAACAGATGCAGTGTCTCAGATCCTCGCTGTAATCTTGGAGAAACTTGAGAATCAGTCTAAAATCAACAAAGTAATATATGACAAACCGAGCAAGCTCGAGTTTAAGCCTCGAAAAAATTACAAGAGAACATGAATATGAAACAGTTATTTAAAATACTAACATGGAATGCAAACGGCCTTCTGAATAAAATGGACGAACTAGAAGTATTTCTACGGAAAAACAATATTGATATATGCATGATTACGGAAACTCACCTTTAAAACGGGTCTACACCCAAACTTAAAGGTTACAATGACTATCACGCACATCGCCCTTCGCAAAATTCGAGAGTAGGATCCTCCTTCTACATTTAGAACTGCATAAAGCACTTCAAGAACACAGAAGTTCAGCTAGACTCTATGCAGATCAGTTCAGTTTCTGTAAAAATTGACTGCTTAGATTATAACATTGCATCTTGTTATTTCCCGCCAGGATATAGACTGGTGGAAGACGATCTTGATCGTATGTATGACTTCATTGCGAAGCATACTTTTTGGGGCTCACGATGCAATTCAACAAGAGGCAGATTACTGTAAAAAAATAGTATGAAGCGTGGGGTGGACTTTTTCTCCACGGGTAAGCCAACATATTGGCCAACCGATATAAATAAAAAGCCTGACCTTGTCGATTTTTTCATCGCTTAAGGGTACCCCAAATACCTTACGCGAATTGAAGAGTGTTATGATCTTTGCTCAGACCACTCAGGAGTAATCTTGAAGATGGGTGGAAGACTGGCGAAAATAGAAAGAGCTCCTAGATAAGCTAGCAAAAACATGAACTGGGACGCCTTCAGAAAGGACTGTAAGGAGGGTGTTGGCTTGAATGTGCCATTGAAAACTCCTTTCGAGTTAGAAACCGCAGTTGGCAAATTCATTGAAGCAATTCAGAGCGCTGATTGGAACAACACTTCGTCCCAAAAGAACGCAGTTAACACCGACCGGCATGTACGTAGAACATAACCGCTCGAAATCGAAGAATTGATTCGTGAAAAGAGAAGAGCGCGTAGAAGATGGCAAGGCACGAGGGCTCCCCCAGACAAAACCCTCTTGAACCACCTCTCTATCAAACTGAAAGGAATGTTGCAAGAACTTTAAAATCGTGAGACCACTGAATACCTTGAAGGCTTGTCGGCGGATAGGAGCTCAAACTACTCGCTGTGGAAAGCAGTTAAGTCTATCAAGAAACCTATAATCAACTCGGCACCAATAAAAAGAGCTAACGGCGAATGGGCGAGAGAAGAAAAAGAGAAAGCGAATTTGTTTGCTGAACATCTAGAAGAAACATTCAAGCCTTTCGACGGTCCGCCGTTGGCTGACGTTCTAAACAACAACGCGGAACCTGATAGCTTTAGAATGAAAAAAGTTTCGTTAGTTGAACTCCGACAGACAATAAACAAACTTAAAAATAATAAGGCCCCGGGTTACGACCTGATCACTGGCGAAATATTGAAAGAACTTCCAAAAAAGGCTCTAGCTACTTTATATGATAAACGCTTCTCTTAGACTTCTATACGTTCCAAGACAATGGAAAGTTGCTGAAGTCATTATGGTTCCAAAACCGGGGAAATGCGCAAATGATAAAAAATCTAATAGGCCCATATCGCTTCTGCCGATAATATTGAAAGTCTTCGAGAAACTTCTACTGAAGCGATTACAACCAATAATTGCAGAAAGACGCTTGATCCCAGATCGTCAATTCGGTTTCAGACCTAACCATTCAACAATAGATCAGGTCTACAGAATAACGCATGAAATTGAAAAAGCCTTAGAAGGGAAAAAAATATGTTCAAGTGCTTTCCTCGACGTATCGCAAGCCTTCGACAAGGTATGGCACGAGGGCTTGAAATATAAGCTACGGCAAAACTTGCCGGAAGACATGTTTAAAATATTGGAAAATTATCTTGAAAGCAGACTCTTTCGTGTTAGGTGTAGTAGTGAATACTCGAGTTTCAAGCGAATTCGGGCTGGCGTACCCCAGGGAAGCGTCCTCGGTCCGACCCTGTTCCTGCTCTACACGAGAGACATACCTCTAGATGACGAAACTGTCGTGGCCACGTTTGCGGACGATACGGCCATCCTGGCAACAGGTGAATCAGTCGAGTCATCAACGAGAAACCTCCAACGAGCATTGGACAGAATTTGTGTCTGGACGAAGACTTGGCGAATCGCTCTGAAGGGTTAACAATTTACCTTTGTTCATAAATTCTGCACAAATACCTTATGCAAATGAAGCGAAGTATCTAGGGGTGACACTGGACGCTAAACTAAGGTGGAAACCGCACGTAAAGAAGAAGCGTGACGAGGTCGAGATTAGGCTCAGGGAAATGTATTGGCTTATCGGAAGATTTTTAAGCATATATAACAAACTGCTCTTGTACAGGCAGGTGTTAAAGCCGTCCTGGACATACGGTATACAACTTTGGGGTTGTACCAAGCCGAGCAACATGTCCATGTTGCAGACTATCCAAAACAAGACACTAAGAGCAATTTAGAATGCTCCATGATATATTAGGAATAGTGATTCACAGAGATTTAGGAATAGCTACCGTGAGCGAATAAGTAACAAACTTTGCTCGAAAGCTAAATGCTCGCCTTCATGTTCATTGCAACAATGAAATGATCCGTACTCTAAACGAGACTCTTAACGATGTAAACAACGAGCGACGACCACAAAGAATAAGACCCTTCGATCTAGCGACGTAGGGTGAAGCCGCATGAATGAACGGCTTAGTAGGTGCATTCACTGGAAAGCAACCTATCCAATGCGATTAACACTACGGAAGCGTAAACTACTTGTTAAGTTAACTTAGTTGTAGTCAAAAAGTATTATGAGAGAGCGAAAATTTACTACTATGAAGTGCGTTCTAGCAGTTTCATAGTGTCTCTCATAAATGGGTGGTTTTTTAGCACGTGGAAATCGGGCATAACCAATATCGGCTACTTCGGTATTATATACCTGCTATAGTGAACGTATTGGTATCCTTAAAAGATTTTGGAGTTTAAGCCTCCATCCACCCTAGTATTAAAAAAAAAAAAAGCCCGGAGTGCCCGACTCACTCACACCCTTCGACGAAGATTTTTTGTTGGTAATAGAATTAATTTTTTTCCCACGAGTAAGGGGGAAGATGATGTCCATCTGTACTCACCCCCTGTATACAGATAAGAGGAATTGGAATTAAAACTAGAGGTCCCCAGGTATCTAGAGTTGTGCACTTACGACTGAGCTCCCCCTCAGCCACGCAGGTCTCAGCATGCATACCTTACCTTGGGTCCCCTCCTCCTTGGACCGGGCTTGGGACCGGCTGAACACCATCGAAGTTCCAGTATTGGGTGGATCCCTGATGAAGCACAGGCGGAGTTGTAGACAACTCCCCAGCTCGGCATGGACGAGTCGGCTTTTAAGCATTTCCTCGATCTAATTGCAGAGATAGTTGTCAACCTTCAGCTGAAGGAGTGCAGCTGTAATAGCTTCCGTTCTGACATTGTTGAAGGCTCCTTAAATGTCAAGGAATTATACTAGAGTGAAATCCCTATTCTTAAAGCATTTCTCAATGATGCTAACCAAGGAATGTTGGACCGTCTCTACCGATCTTTCCTTGCTATACGCATGTTGGGAGCGAGAGGGAAGACTGCTATCTATGTTGGTTCTGACGTGGGCGTGGATCAGTCTCTCTAGGGTCTTTAATAGGAAAGAAGAAAGGCTGATTGGGCGAAAGTCTTTAGGAGTTGCATGGGAGATCTTACCAGCTTTTGGTATAAACACCACCTTGTCCTTCCTCCAGGATTTGGGTGTATAGCCGAGCGTTAGGCAGCCCCTAAAAATAGTGTGGAGCCAAGGACTCCACTATTTCTAATAGTGTGGAGTCCTTGTTTACACTATTAGAAATAACTTACATAACTTACACTATTAGTAAACTAATGCTTAGTTTCTAATCCTCTGGAAGGCAATGCAGGTTAAGCTGGGGGAAAGTCAGCTTAAGCTAAGACAAGATGTGGTGACTCGCTGGAACTCGACGTGTGATATGTTTAAGCGAGTACTAGCAATAAAAAAAAAGTATTTTGTCTACACTTGCAGTGGATTATGCTGAAGTGGAAAGCCTTACGAACATTGACTTTGACGTTCTAGCGAGTAGCGTCAAATTAATTTCGCTATTCAAGTAGGTAACCGAGGAAATGAGCTCCGAGAAACAGGTGACTATATCAGAGGTCATTCTTATTTCAAACGGAATAATCAAGCACTCCGAAGATTTTCTGGATGAAGAAGAAATCAGGCTTCCTGAGTGCGTCAAAAAAATGGCCACGTCTCTCAGTGAGATTCTAAAAAAATTTAAAAAAATCGAATGGCATGACATCTTTGCCCAAAGTACCCTTTTAGACTCTCGTTTCAAAAAGTACGGACTTACCAATGCCGGGGCCCTTGAAAGAGCTATATCCGATTTCAATTTAATGGTTAGTAAAGTACATTTGAGACAACAGCTCGAAGTGGTTGCCGAACGATCTGAAGAACCTCAACCATCTACTTCAAAAAGGGCAATTCGGATCTGGGCAGCTCTCAATAAGCAAGTAACTGATGTCATAAGAAACTTGAACCCAACTGCAGTAAGGATCATAGAAGTTGATAAATTTCTCCAAGAGCTTCAACGAAGCAAAGACCCCCTTAAATGGTGGCGCGAGAAAAGGGATCTCTACCCCAGACTGTACGAAATAGTAAAACAAAGACTTTGTATTGTTGCCAGTTCTGTTCCTTTGGAACGAGTATTTTCGAAGTCCGGTCAAGTAATAACCGAAAGAATGAACAGACTGAGTGGTAAGAAAGTATCACAGTTATTTTTTTTAAACTACAAGATGTAGGTAGTTCTTTTATAATGTTTGCAGTTCCGAATGTTCCGAAGTTTTTTTTTTATTTATTTTTACGCAAAAAATTTTAATTTTTAAGACAATGAGTTACTAGTCAGATTTTTTTATTTATTATACGATTATTTTTAACTCATAACTTTATTATTTTTTTTAAGATTATAGGAATTATGTACCTATTTGATTTTTTGTTGAAGTTATATCTTTTATCTCGTTTTTTTTTTTAGATGGGACATTGTACCACCTTACTTCAATAAAAGAGTACATCATACAACCTCACATTTAATGCGTGTCCTACCCAACAATAATTTGGCCGGACTGCTTGGCTACAAAGTGCGCTTAAATTCGGCTTTCCCACTGAAGACCCAACATGCGAAGAGGACTACGTGGTTGACCTTAGAGAAAGGATTAATGACATCCACCAGAGAACCAGAAGCAATACAAAAGTTGCCAGCGACCGCGTGAAGACGAGATACGATGCGCGAGCAACGGCATGGAATGGCTCTACAACCCACATCGTAAAAAGGGAAGATCGCCGAAGCTGCAGCAGGATTAGGAAGGTCCTTACCAAGTGGTAACGCAAATTAATGATGTCGTTTTCCGAATCCAACGAGGACCAAGAGCGAAGATGAAAGTTGTCCATGTTGATCGCCTACATCGCTACCAAGGAAGCAATGATAACGTACTTGTTCGCGACGAACAACGCTAAGTGGGGGGCACATTAAATTAATGTGGCGACAAGAAATAAAGCGATATGCAGGAATCGCTGAATGCACCCATCGATTCACTTAACGATTACGAACACACCCGCTCGATTTGCTTTACGAACACGCCCAAATGTCATTCCAGTCAGCTGATAGCAAAATGATATTCCAAGTTCATATTTCGGTTTCCCCTCCATGGAATTCAGCGGAAGCGTACAAATGGAAAATTACCAAAGGGGAAGTATGGAACGTACTAGAAGGTGTTTAGTTTGTATAAATACACGGGTGACAGGCTCGTACGGGACATTTATATTTTAAACGTTCACTTGTGAAAATCGGTAATAAAGTAAAAAGTGATTGAATTAAAATAAAGTGTTGAATTCTAAGTAGTAAAGTTGAATAACAGTGTCATTTGAATTAATATATATGATTTGAATATCTGCACTCTTGGCGGAAAACTTTTTTTTTGCTTTTTTAGATTGTTAAAGAAACTCTTCGCGTCATTGTTGGCGAAATCAGTGTTTATTTGCAAAATTTCTTTATACATTGCCTTTTTTTTCTTCCTGCATATCCTATTGGCTTTTGTTCTTTTTAAGTGGTATTCTCTTTTTTTTTCCGGCGTGTTGGCTCCTAACAGCTGTTTCCTTGCCACGTTTTAGCTTCGACTGCTTCTTCACACTCGCTATCCTACCATTTCGTAAGTCTCCTTGTTGGCTCTGTACCAATTACGTCTTGCGCCGCTCTAGTCATTGGAAATAGTAAGTTCTCAAAAGCTCCACTTCGCGTTGTTGTTATGTTCGTGCCACTCCACAGTTTTTAAACTTGCTTATATCCCACTTCTTGCTCCTAATGCCGTGTGTGTTTTGGTTAGCTGAGTCTCTGCCTGAATTTCAGTTTGATTAGAAAATGGTCGCTATCTACATTTGCACCTCTGCAGCTATGCGCGTCAGTAATCTAGTCTCGCTTCTCTTTGTTGATTAGCACGTGGTCGGTCTGGTTCGTTCGTATGGTGCCTGGAATTTTCCACATCCCTTTGTGGATTCGCTTATGCGCAAAATGCGTGCAGCTTATGTACATCCCTGTTAGCGTTGCAAAATAGCAAAGCCTTTTACCGTTTTCGGATGTTACCTCGCGTAATGTGTGTGATCCAGCGATTCTAGCATTGCATTGTTCTGTGCCGATTTTTGCCCTAAAATCTCCAAGCGCTTTTTTGTATCATAAGTAGGTATTTTACTATGCACGTTTTCGAGTGTAGTGTAAAATGCATCCTTAATCACCTCTTCTGTTTCCTCAGTTGGTGCATACGTACATATATGGCTAACCTTGTTGAATTTCCCACTAAATCTCGTTTACCAGTTCAAAGCCTATTACCAATTTTTTTAGTTTGCTGACTACGAAAAAACCTGTTCCATATTTTCCAACCTTGTCGGGAGTGCTACTTTAATAAAACATTGCCCCGTGCGTTGCACTGTATTTCACCGCAGCCCTTCCATCTGACTTCTTGGACAGCCGAAACATCGACGTTGTGCTTTTTCATTTGTGCAACTGTCTCATGAAACGCCCCTGCTCTCATCATGGTTCTTATGTTTCAGGATCCTAGAATTATATCTTAACTTTTTTTAGGTTGTTTATTCCTTCAATTTTCTTTTTTGGTTGATGATGACTCACCGAGGTTTACGAGACGGGTGGTGAGCCCAGTGCTCGTCCCTATTACAGAGGGAGCGAATTTTGCTGTTTCCTAGTATCCTATTTTCCTCTTCTTTCACTCCAGCATATTTAGGTATACCGGACATTCTCTATGCAGGGCTGAATGGTTATTATCCAGGCCCATGTTTAGTCTTTCGTTTGTTCTCTTGCAATTTCAGCACTTGTTGATCGACTCCTTATTGCATTCGCTCGTTTCGTAGCTTCCAAGGCATTTGGTGCAGCTTTCCTCGCTTGCTTGCGGTTAAATCCTTTGCACTTGTAGCACATCATCGCATCCGTTCCGTGGTACACTCTGCACTTCTCCCAGCCTATATTAAGTCTTTCAGCTTCCATCACCTTAACGAAAGTATTTGGGTCAGCTTCAAAAATTGCATTGTAAGTGGCTCTCCTTTCGCGCTTCGTACATTTTTGCTATGTCTATCGCCGTGCGTAGGATCTGTATGGCTGAGTGGTTTAATACCCAGTCGCTAACGGTAATACTCAGGATACCGGGCGTCCTCCGGTTTTAACTCTAGCCTTGTCCGCGTATTACAGGGCTCTGCGCGGATGGACCGTCTTTTCCGCGTTACTCGTGGGATCCTTATGTTCAAAAACAATAATAAAATTATTCGTCTTGAAGTAGACACTAAAGTACTTCGAAAGGAGTGTCTGGAAGGTGACCTTCCTAAACGCTCATCCGAAGAGAAACTTCTCTTTGGTCTTGGAGGAGAGATCCGGCACAGACACGGCGGATTCGGAGGAGGCAGCAGTGACCATGCTTCGTGAGGAAGAACTTCTCAAGGATGATCATAGCTCCTCTTCCAGTTGCTTCGGGAGTGCGTTGTCCGGAAGCAGTGCAAGGGGGGCGTTAGTAAGCGTTAAAGGAGATGCGAAGGCGTCCTCCAGCAGTGGCCATTTACAGCTTGGTCATGAGATTCAGAGAATTGCGGGGCCAACATCCGGCAGCTCTCTGATGTCAATTGACCAAGTGGATCTGATCCCATGCGTTGAAGTCGGGGAGCGGGGCTGCTCCACCCACGGGCCATGGCCTATAGGGCGAAAATAGCGCACAGGTCAAGGAGAATATGGATGTGATATCTGAGCCCGTGGGGGACGCCATTGATACCTCCCTTAGAACGACCGCGGAAACGTGCATACTCGCGGATTTAAACGAAATTGGGGTGGTCGTAAGCGATTCTGAATTGCTGAAAACCACTACAACAAATACAAGCGGTGACTCGAGACGGAATGCAAGACCTCTTATTTGCCATTTGAAAAAGTCGACCTGTCATCGCTAAGTGATCGGGAAAAGCGCCTTCTTAATAAAGCTAACGATGCGGTAGATATCATCACGGAAACCGTACTACAAGCGAATCTGCGGCAGGCAATTGCGGGCACCTCGCCCTCCTCTGCCTTGCCCAAGGAATCGCTGGTGAATCCGAAGCAGACAATTGCGGGCACTTCGCCCTCCTCTGTTCTACTCGCCAGTAGATCGGCCTTCAGTGCAGGTAATTGTGGGCACCTCGCCTTCCTCTACTTTGCCAGTGATGATGCCTTTAAACTGTATCGCAGGACAGTTAATTGCGGGCACTCAGCCCTCCTCTAACTGTCGCAATCCAGCCAAACCTGGAAGTGCGGTGCCTTAAACCAAGCTTCTGCGGGACACCTCCAGGCAATTCAAACAAACCAGGCCCTAGTGGGTTAAATAGGGATCAAAAATCCTTATTGACGCCTGCTTCGAGTGGGCAGAAAAGAGTTAGGCCAGATGGTGCATCTCCTCTGCCAAATCCAAAGGCAAAAAGCCCAAAGCTGCGGTAGGTGGGATCCATCTCAACCCTAACGAAAATCTATGAGTTGCTATTGTTGACAATTCCAACTCTGAGCTTCGACTCAGTGATGAGCAGTGGAGACTTGTCCACAACTGACTTCTAATCAACACAGACGCTGCGCTAGATGAGGATCTCAACCAAGAACCATATTTTGGGCAGCTTGTTCACTATAAGGGGTTCAGAGTCCTCTCATGTGACAACGATTGGATGCTGAACTGGCTTAGATCCAGAGTTGACACAATGTCTGACCCTTGGGAAGGCTCTGATATTTGTTTGGTCGAAAACAAAAATCTGCCATCAGCACCGAGGGCAAGGATATTTGTGCCTGGCCCAGCAATACCAAAAAAGCGCCTCTTGAAAATGCTCAAGAGACTCAATCGCGGCTTCCCGTCTGAAGACTGGAAGATAGTAGAAATGGAAGAGCCAACGCTTGCCGGACAGGAGATTGCACTGCTCAAACCCGCGGAAGTGAACAACAGGCTAAAGGTAGGCCTAAGCTTGGTCAAGGTACCGGTGATCGGGCAGAATCGGCATGGTGCCGATCCGCCAGTAACTCAACCAGCACCAACAGCAACAACAACAGGAAGTGATGAAGGTCATGCAACTTAACCTTCATCACAGTAAAGCAGCCTGCGCCAACTTGTTACTTCACCTCCAACAGCAAGCAATAGACGTCGCTCTTTTTCAAGAACCATGGATCTCTAAAGAGGTAATTTGTGAACCTAAGTCCGACTCATATGATATTCTCTATGATAGTAAAGCGAGCAAAATGCGTAGCTACATAATGGCTAGGAAAACTATTAACTTATACTTTCTATCCCAATACAGCGACGCTGATCAAACAACAGGCATCTTAGAAAGAGAAGGCTCACCACCCCTCATTCTATGCCCATCATACATGGAAGGCTATCCCACCACATCCCCACCACCGGAATCCCTACGGACGCTTATGTGTCAAGGTGAAACCAAAGGTTGGGACATCATTATCGGAGCAGACGCGAACGAACATCACTCAAACTGGGGTAGTAGCGATATTAACAGTCGAGGTGAAGCTATTTTAAAATTTATTATAAGACATAACCTCGTTATACATAACCGGGGACAAGAACCCCCTTTTATTGTTAAAAATCGTCGAAAAGTTCTCGATGTAACAATCTCATCTAACACTGATACTCTTTCCTTAAACAACTGGAGAGTATCAAAACATCACAGCTTTTCCGTTGACCGTATTATAGAATTCGACATCTTGACCGCCAAACGGAGACCGGAAATATTCCGCAACCCCAGAAAAGCCAACTGGAATGAGTTCTCAGACAAGATTAGAAATCCTAATTTTAAAAGCCTTCCAAATAATGTAACGGATATTGACATTGCAATAAAAGACTTAACTTCGACCTTTAATAAAGCATTTGAAAAAACATGCCCCATTAGTCGTAATAAAACTCGGTTTAAAAACCAATGGGGGTCTCCCAAACTAAACGAACTTAGGAAAATGGCCAAACAAAAATTTGGCAAAGCAAAAAAGTCTAACACCGAAAATGATTGGGAACCTTACAAGATTTGCTTAAAGAACTTTAAGAAAGAAATTCGAACGGTCAAAAGAACTTCTTGGAAGCAATTTTGCAATAATATAGAATATATAAAGGGTGCAGCAAGACTGAGGAGAATTATGTCCAAAGAGCCAACCGCACCGAGTTTTATCAAAATTACGAATGGAATCTGGACAGAATCTGCCTGGGATACACTAAAACTTTTACTCAACACACATTTTCCCGACTGCTCTAAAGCGGTTGATAAAAAAGAAACTATCCCAACGAATGAAGTACCACCAGCTACAGATATTGAAGCTATAAAGGGAATTATCTGTGCGGAAAAAGTCGAATGGGCTGTAGACTCGATTGGGCCATACAAGTCAGCTGGACCTGACGGAATTCTTCCCATTATACTGCAAACGACAAAAACATTAATCAGCTCGAAGCTAACACATATTTTCCGTTAATGTCTCATACATGGTTACTTCCCCAAAGCGTGGCGGGAAGTTAAAGTAATCTTCATCCATAAAGCAGGCAAAAACAGCCACTATCAGGCAAAAGACTATAGACCTCTTTTATCCTTTCATCCTTTTCATCCATTAGTCTGCCATCCTTTCTGCTGAAAACTCTCGAGAGACTCCTAGACATCCACATTCGCAGCAAACTTAATGCAATCAATATGTCCTCTAATCAACACGCTTACCTAAAAGGCAAGTAGGTAGAGACAGCGCTACACGACTTGGTTTTTAGCACAGAAGCGTCACTGCAAGTTAAAGAATACACCTTTGGAACGGTCCTTGACATCGAGGGTGCTTTTAATAATGTTACCACCGAAGCCATTGAGATTGCGCTCAAAGGCACTGGTGCCATCAAAGTGGTATGTGACTTTATAGTTGTAATGCTAAAGCGTCGAATGATAACATCTAATCTAGGTGATTGCATAAAAAGAATGTCTACCACCAGAGGAACCCCCGCAAGGTGGAGTGCTATCACCCCTCATATGGCTTCTAGCAATGAATACATATTTAATAAAACTCTGCCAACACTTGTGTATCTGTTGCAAGATGCGCTGAATAAACTAAGCCGATGAACCGGGTCATGTGGTCTCAGCGTCAACCCGTCAAAAACAGAGCTCGTCCTCTTCACGAAAAGGAGGTCGACACCGGTTGTAGAGCTGCCAACACTCGAAGGCTTAACCCTCCAGCTATCTAAAAGTGCCAGCTCCCTCC
The DNA here is from genome assembly GCA_947623515.1 of Neoascia interrupta. Taxonomy (NCBI): domain Eukaryota; kingdom Metazoa; phylum Arthropoda; class Insecta; order Diptera; family Syrphidae; genus Neoascia; species Neoascia interrupta. The sequence goes on along the minus strand of OX392463.1, from coordinate 71,688,486 downwards.
AGCTATCTAAAATATCTGGGTATCATCCTAGACAGTAAGCTAAGCTGGAATCCAAACACATAAGAAAGAGATAAAAAAGCGTACACAGCCCTATATACGTGTAACCGAATATGAGGGAAAATATTGGCGCCTTCCCCTAAAATATCAAACTGGCCTTACACAGCCATAGTAAGAACTATACTCACCTATGGATGCTGCGTCTGGTGGCCACCTATATATAAATAAATCAATAGAGTGGCGCATTAGCTCGAGGTGAACCAGGGCCAACTTCTCGACAATGTATGCTGTGTGTGTTAATTTCTCCACATACAAGGAGATTTTTGCCGAATCCAAAAGGCACTTTGAGAAGCTTTTCAAGACAAACGATACTCTGGAAGGGCTTGTGAACCCTCGCGGAGGTGGGGACCGTGAAAAAGAACAAGTCTTTTTTTTTGTCAGGTGACGATGGCAGGATTCGAACCCTGACCTCCGGCGTAGTAAGCACACACACTAACCAATACGCACCCCACCAGCTATAACCAAGGCCAGCTATAACTAAGCAGAAAAATATAAAAGCTTTTACTAAGGTACAAAGATTTACTTGTCTCGTCACAACAGGTGCTCTGAGATCTACGCCTAACATGGGGTTAAAGACAATCCTTGAAATTCCGCCTATATATCTCTTTATATAAGAAAGCGCAGCAAAAAGCGCTATAAGACTTCAAGCCACAGGCAATTGGAGTATTCAATCCACAGGGCACAGCTCAATTCTACACACACTAGGGTGCCGTGTAGGAATGACAGACCATATAACACCTTGTCTTGAGTTCAATCAGGACTACTCCAATCGCATTCCCAGCAGAGAGGACTGGGAGGCTTAATAATTTTATATCCAACTCCGAGGTAGCAATCTACACAGATGGTTCCAAATCAAGTGAGGGTACTGGAGCAGTTGTATACTCCGACAAACTCTGTATCCTAACAAGCAGAAGACTGCTGAACTCATGCAGTATCTTCCATGCCGAAATTCTAGCAATACTTATAGCCGCCGAAAAGGCCAGAGTATTGGAACTATCACAGGAGGATATTTCCATTTACGTAGACAGCCAAGCAGCCATTAAGACCTCGACAACACCAACAGTAAACTCTCGTATAGTAGGACTCTGTCGCTCAAAACTTAGGGCTCTAAGCAGACAGAATAATGTCCGCATTGTTTATGTACCAGGCCATAGTGACTTTATCGGGAATGAAAAGGCTGACGAGCTCGCGAAATATGGCTCACATCTATGTATTACTACAGCGGACATAAGAACCCATCCTCCGCTCTCCTCTGTAGCACGCGAAACGTCTGAGAACATACACAATATAGCCCAAAACAGATGGGAACATTTGCAGAGCTGCGGCCACACAAAGGCGCTATGGCCATCTATAGATGGCAGCAAATAAAAAAAGCTTAAAGCATTAAAAAGGCCATCACTGGCTATAGCCACAAGAGTGATAACAGGCCATAACCTGTTGGGAAAACACTCAGCTAAACTGGGAATCACTAACACCAACTACATTTGCAGGGGATGTCATGATCCAGAAGCGAAAGAAGATGTGAAACACTTCCTCTGCCCGTGTCAAAGTGGCAGTAGACAGCGTTTTCGACTTCTGGGCCAATACTTCTTCGATGAACGAACTTGCAAGTACAGCGGTGGCGAATATTGCAAATTTCAGCAGAATGTCCGGCTGGGACAAGTTTCTCTTCAAATCTCAGGATACTTCAACTGCCTAAGTTTCATAGTTAAATTAAAATCTTTTTTCCTTACAGGTTGTCTCCATGGGGTGAGGCTAAGGGCCCTCCTAGGCCTATGCGAGCTGGTGGCTTCTGCTGCCAGCAACCCTACTTTACCTAACCTAACCTACCTCATATCCTTCGCATCATTCTACTTACTACAGCACTTTTAATTTCATCTCTTTCACAATCGTTATGTGCTTCAATCACGATTGACCCATCTTTTCTTTCATGGACGTTAGCAATGTTAAGATTTTCTGGATTTATTTTACAACTTAGATCACGTTTTGTCTTATCACTGTTTTGCTTTATTACCAATGGTATATCTCTTCGGAACTCTAGCAACACTTTTTCACTGCACTTTCTTTGTTTATCTTTGCGTTTTGATCTCTGTTCAGATCACTTGGCAATTCTTTTGAAAATCGGCGGAAGCCTAGTGAAAAAGGAAAGAGCGCCTAGATTAATACCGACGTAACAATAATACCGATTGGGACGGCTTTAGAAAATACTGTAAAGAAAACATAGCTTTGAATGTACCACTCAAAACGCCACTTGAAATAGAAGACGAAATAGAAAAACTCGTGAGAGTTATTCAGAGCGCTGAATTCTTTTCGGAGATCCGAACTATCAAACAGCGGAACAATATATCCACAAGAAATAGAAGAGCTAATATGCGAAAAAAGGAGAGCGCGCAAGAGATGGCAACGTTCGCGAGCACTCCCGGATAAGACTATCTTGAATCACCTTTGTAACAAACTGAAGCACGAACTTCAAGACTTTAAAAGTCGCAAGACTGCTGCTTACCTCGAAAGTTTGACTGCCGATAAAGGTTCGAACTACTCTCTTTGGAAAGGAGTCAAGTCCGTTAAGAAGCCTATAGGACACTCTGCGCCATTAAGAACAGCCAACGGCGAATGGGCAAGAGAAGACAAAGAAAAAGCGGATTTATTTGCAGATTACCTAGAAGAAACATTCAAACCGTTTGACGGGGAACCGTTGGTCGAGGAGCTCAATCCCTATGCGGTACAAGATAATTATAGAATAAAAACCGTGTCATTGGCTGAACTTCGTCAAACGATAAATAATCTGAAGAACAACAAAGCCCCTGGCTACGACTTAATTACTAGCGAAATTCTAAAGGAACTACCGAAAAAAAGCTTTGGTCAAGCTACTCTATATCATTAATGCCTCCATGAGAATTTTATACGTTCCAAGGCAATGGAAAGTGGCCGAGGTCATAATGGTTCCGAAACCAGGAAAATGTCCGAACGACAAAAAGTCATACAGACCTATTTCGCTACTGCTGATAATATCTAAGGTATTCGAGAAACTGTTGCTTAAAAGGTTGCAACCAATCATCGAAGAAAGACGATTGATTCCGGATCACCAATTCGGATTTAGAAAAAAGCATTCAACAATCGACCAGGTCTATCGAATAACAAACGAAATCGAAAAAGCTCTGGAAGCGAAAAAGATATGTACTAGCGCTTTTCTCGACGTATCGCAAGCCTTCGACAAGGTATGGCACGAAGGCCTGAAGTACAAGTTAAGGCTAAGCTAACCAGAAAAACTCTAAAGAATCTTAGAGTCTTACCTTGAAGACAGAATCGTTCGCGTAAGGTACGAAAATGAGTACTCGGAATTCAAAGAGATAAATGCCGGTGTCCCGCAAGGAAGCGTTCTCGGCCCAATATTATTTTTGCTTTATACAAGAGACATACCCCACTATTTAAGCTATGTTTGCTGACGACACTGCTATTCTCGCTATTGATACGATAATTGAATTATCAACAGGGAAACTTCAGCGCGCTTTAGACAAAATATGCGAGTGGACGAAGAGCTGGCGAGTCGTCCTAAACGAAACTAAGTCAAAGCATGTTAACTTTACTTATAAAAAGATAAACAACAAACCTTTATTCATTAACTCCGTACAAATCCCGTACTCAAATGAAGCGAAATATCTAGGAATGACTCTAGACGCAAATCTTAAATGAAAGCCGCACGTTAAAAAGAAACGCGACGAGCTCGAAATCAGGTTAAGAGAAATGAATTGGCTTATCGGAAGATTTTCGAAACTAAGCGTATATAACAAAGTGCTTTTGTATAAGCAAGTGCTAAAACCATCTTGGACGTACGGTATACAACTCTGGGGTTGTACTAAGCCAAGCAATATATCTTTTTAAGAAACTTTTCAAAATAAGACACTCAGAGCAATCGTTAATGCTCCATGGTACATAAGAAATAGCGATCTACACCGAGATCTTGGAATCGCAACCGTGACTGATGAGGTAACAAACTTTGCTCGCAAATTTAGTACTCGACTTCGAGGACATTGCAACAATGAAATTATCCGAACTTTGGATCAGAGAAATCTTACGCGCCGACTACAACGAATGAGACCGTTGGATCTAGCAGCATAAGATGAAACCGCATAACTTGACGGTATAGTAGGTGCTTTCGTTGGAAGGCAGCCTGCCACACGCGATTACTACAGAAGCTTGAACTACTTGTTAAGGAAACTAAGTTGTAGTCCAACGGAAAATGGGAGGTTTTTTAGTGAATAAGAATCTCAAACTTTTATGAGCACGCGCGGCCGGTTCTCGTAGTGCCTATGAAGGTTTTTCCTACCCACGGAAAAAAAAAAAGAATCTTTGCGTTTTGACAGCACCAGACCACTCACACCAGCTGATTCATTTTCTTTGACGCCTGATGCGTACGACACTACATTTTTCTCACTCTTTTTAATTTCTCTCACCATATCATCTTTAATTTCCACACTTTTTAAGACGCTTTCGTTGCCTTGTTCTATTTTTCCTACATAATTACACAGCTTTTCGCTTTGCTTTTGGAAAATTTCACTGACAGCACTAATTTTTTTAATTTCTTTAACACTATTTTTACATATTTCATGGGCTATTTGCATTGCATTGAGCCTTTATGTGTACCGCGTCTCAATAGATTCGCGTAAAGTTTTTATTTCCATTTCTTTGTTCTTTAAAGCTTCCGCAAACTCGCGCTTATATTCCTACAAATATTTTCCGTTTCGAACGACCACTTCTTGCATGTCTTTTAGCACAATGTATAGGTATAGCATGCAATCTTCGCACATGAATTCAGCTACGCGCACGTATAAAATATATTGCTCCCATACCAATCGAGTCCGCTACAATGGAGAGGGAGGAGGTACTTTTTTCCACACACACCCATGCAGCTTATTCCCGGCTAATTTTTTTTTTTTGCACTTAGAACTTTTAACAGATAAAAAACTGCCATTCGCGACGAACTCAGGCATACGTCAACGTTTGCCATGAGTCTACGTAGAACGGAACTACATCGAAATACTACTTATATGCCTGATCTGCCATGGGCAGTTGTTTGTTACTTACTTATACACGTAGTAAGACGTAGTTGGAAAATATTGGCATCGAAAATCGTTTATATTCGGCCATCCGACGTTACACTGACCTCAGTGTAGAGGTGCATAGGAAGAATGAGTGTGCTCTTTACACAACTAATTTTTATTTCATTTTCTACTTACTTATTGTCTTCTGTTGAGAACTTTGTCACTTTCTTATCCTACCTATATCATCTTCCTTGCGGAAGGAATTATTCATCTTCACTTGGAAGGAATAATTTTTTTATAACCTTGCCTAATATCATCTGACAAGTGGAAGAAATCATTCATTTTCACTTGGAAGGAATAATTTCTCTTTATAACCCTGCCTAATATCATCTTCCAAGTGGGAGGAATCATTCGTCTTCCCTCGGAAAGAGTCATTTTTTTTAGAACCTTGCCGATATCATCCTCCAAATGGAAGGAATCATTCATCTTCTTAGAAGGAACCGTTATGTAGCTCTGTCTAATATCATCTTCCTTTGGGAAGGAATCATTCATCTTCACTTGGAAGGAATCATTTGTTTAATAATCTTGCCTATTAGCATCTTCCAAATAGAAGGAATCATTAATATTTTTAGAAGGAACCGTTTCGTAGTTCTGTGTATTGTCATTCCCCCAGGAAGGAATCATGAACCTTATATGTAAGAAGGAATAGCTTTCATAACCCTGCATAATATCGTCCTCCGTTTCCACGTGGAAGAAATAGCTTTCGTAACCCTGCTTATTATAATCTTCCATGCGGAAAGAATCGTTCATTTTTTCTTAGAAGGAATTACTTTTATGTGTGGATAGAAAACATACAGATCGTAGGTATCTCACCAGCTGGTTAGTAACATTCCCTTCGGGCTCCCCAATTTGAATATTTATGCATTCCCAAAATTTCGTCTTTTCCTTAAATTTACTTTATTTTAATTAACTTAAATTTAATTTATTGATTTTCTTACAATTGGCAGAACCGTAAATCAATAAATTACCTTTAACTGAAACTCTTAATGAAATAACTCGGTAATCCAAAAGAATTTTCAAAATAAACAACTCTTCAAATCAAACATCAAATTTCCATCTTGAAAACAAAGGAAGCGGAATGTTTACATTCAATTAACTAATTTTTGTCGGTTGTATTGTTATGTGGCGACAGCAAATAAAACATAACCCAGGAGTCGCTGAATGCACCCATCGATTCACTAAACGAACATACCCAACTGTCATTCCAGTCATCTGACAGCAGCTGTCATATTCGAAGTTTGATTTCCCCTCCTTGGAATTCAGCGGAGGAGTACCAATGGAAAATTACCAAAGGCGAAGTATGGAACGTACTAATAGGTGCTTAATTTTGTATAAATACATGGGTGACAGGCTCGTAGGGGACAGTTATATTTTAAGTCAACGTGACTTGTGAAAATCGGTAATAAAGTAAAAAGTGATTGAAGAGAAATAAAGTGTTGAATTCTGAGTAGTAAAGTTGAATAACAGTGTGATTTGAATTTAAATAAGTTTGTTTGATAAATAAAGTGTTTCACTGTGAAATTAGAAAAAGTGAAATTGAGTTTTATTCGACGAACCCCAGGCAAGAATATTACATTGGTGTAAGAAATTGGGGATAAAACTCATAGTTTTCCGGAACAGAGTTACTGTGTCAAACAGTTTTGAGTGGAGTTTTCTAGAGAAAGGACGCGTAAATAGCGTCGGTGACTAAAACGGTTTACTTTTGCAGTGGAATTTTTCCAGAGATATCGTGTGTGTAAACAGTGTCGGTGATTCATACAAATTTGATTGTGGAATATTCCGGATATATTGAATCTGATTGTGCGATAAAGCTTTAATTAAATTAGTTTTAAAAACAGTGTTCGTGATTTGTTTACTCGCGAGTGAACCTTCTGGAACAGATATAAAACATAAGCTGATTGTGTTGTGAAAATTGTGTGAAGACGATTAAAAATGGGTCGAAAAATTGAACAATTGACTACAGCTGAGTTGAAAGCAGAATTGGGTAAAAGAAACCTCCAGACTTCAGGGCTGAAAAGGGAATTATTGCTGTGACTCCAGGACGCTATTACCGAGGAAGGTGGAGACCCAGACACGATGCTCTTCGAAGTCCAAGAAGAACAGCAACAAAGCACAGTGAGTACAGCCGTGGAAATGCCCGCTTTCATGAAGTTGCTTTTGGAAAAGTTCGGAAATCTGGACGAGAAATTCGAGAAGCTGAAGAGCGGCCAGAAAGAACAGAAGAATGCTTTTGAGGAAGCCCAGAAAGAACAAAAGAATGCTCTGAAAGCAAGTTCGACGAACAAAAGAATTCTCTGGAAAGCAAGTTTAATGAACAAAAGAATGCACTAGAAAGTAAACTCATTTCTCAGAATGCGCTTTTTGAGAAAAAGTTCCAAACAATAGATCAAAATTTGAAAGCGTGGAGGAAAAATTCACTGAATTCAAATCGGAAGTAGAACAAAGGGCTAAGGAGCTGAAGTTGGTTAAGAAACAGCAAGTTTGAGAATGTTTGACCGACGGTCCACGACGCAAAGAAATGCAGCCGCCTGTCTTCGATGACCAAACATCATGGCCGATTTATAAGAGACAATTCGAAGCTGCAGCGTTGACAAACAACTGAGACAATGAAGATATATTGATTGCTCTCACGCTTGCACTCAGAGGAACAGATGCCGAATTCTTGCAGACCATCCCCGAAGAAAATCAAAAGGATTATGATGCCATGGTGAAGGCCATCGAGTTGAGGTTTGGCGACGACCACATGTAGCAAGTTTACCGGGTCCAGTTGCGCCGAAGAGTTTAGACAAGGGGTGAGACGCTTCAACAGTTGCAAGCCGACATCGAGCAATTGGCGAATTTGTACTATCCCAACGCCAACAGGGAAATTATAAACGAGTTGGCAACCGATGCGTTTACTAATGCCATTGCGGACGGAAAACTACAAATGGCTGTAAGAATTGCAGGTAAAAAGACACTCGACGAAGCACTAGCATTTGCCCTGACAATGGAAGCAGCCGACCAAGCTTCGCAAGGTTGCCATCTCATATTGGAAATGGCTGCTCTAGAGTGATCATGTCAACGCATCGGCATCGAAAGGCAAAACACGAACACGACTCGGGGACAAATGAGATGCTGGAATTGTAACAAACTGGGACACCTACAGCGACAGTGCCGAGCCTTAGCACTACAAGCGAGCTGCCTACATTGCGATAGAAGGAGACAGAATGAAGAAGCATCTGGCAGGATGTCGGGCAGTAGTTGGTTGATGGAATCGACGCCCCCAGGACCATCATCCAAGTCTCGCAAACAAAACGCTGCACCAAGAGTCTGACAGTAGAGGCAATCATCGCCAACAGAAAATGTGTGGCCACTATTGACACAGGTGCTACGGCCTCCATCATCCGAATAGACCTTGTTCAGACGTCCTGGCTACATAACACCAGCTGCTACAGTCTGAAAACAGCTACAGGAGAAGCGGCCAAAGTATACGGGGACGTTCAGCTACAGATACAACTAGAGGGATTGACCTTCTCACATGCATTCTTGGTAGCCGACATATGCGACGAATGCATCATTGGAGTGGACTTCATGAAGGCACACGAGGTAATTCTTGACCTTTGAATGCAGGTGTTAGGGTAGCGAACCGTCGAGATCCCTATGGTATACGGAAACGACAACGCTGTAAATCTTCGAGCAATACTGGGAGGCGATGAAGTTCTGCGGCCCTCTTCAGAGACAGTTCTTTGGACACGTTTGGAGGGTGATCCTGGAAACCACCGAGTCTATCTGATCGAGCCAGATAACAAAAGTGAATTTGAAAGTTACGTCGTCAAAAATTTTTGCAGAGCCCAACAACAACATGGTGTCGGTAAGACTGATGAACCCAAATAAGCGCACTGTTAAGCTTAGACAAGGAGAGGTGATCGGAAGATGAGTGCCCATTGCAGCCATTTCGACAGTAGCTGAGAGTGAGCCTGCGAGTCCTGTCTCTCCATCAAAATTGGCCGAGGTATGTACGACTATACTGGGAGACTGAGAGCTAAATCAGGAGCAGCAAGCCATAGCGAAAAGTCTCATTGGCGAATTTGCTGATATATTTGCCTCACAGGATGGAGACTATGGTCGAACACACTAAGTACAACACCGCATAAGCACCGGAGATGCTAAACCAATCCGCCAACCTGCCAGACGGCTTCCGTTGGCTAAACAAGATGAGGCAGCCGAGATGATATCGACCATGGAAAAAGAAGGTTTGATCTAAAGCTCGAAAAGTCCGTGGGCGTCGCCTGTTGTACTGGTGAAAAAGAAGGACGGCAGTACTCGATTCTGCGTGGATTACCGGAGGCTTAACGATGTCACAAAGAAGGACAGCTACCCTTTACCTTGAATCGATGACACACTGGACACACTCTCTGGAGCTAAATGGTTTTCCACCCTTGAACTGAAAAGTGGCTACTGGCAGGTACAGATCCATCCAGAAGATAAAGAGAAGACCGTTTTCACAACTGGCAATGGACTATTGCAGTTTACAGTAATGCCATTTGGTCTGTGTAACGCTCCGGTCAACTTTAAGCGTCTTATGGAACGTGTCCTACATGGTCTGACGTGGAAACCTGCCTGGTATATTTGGATGACGTCATCGTTTTGGGAAAGACGTTCGCTGAACATCGCGACAACTTAAGGAAAGTGTTCTCACGACTTCGTTCAGCACACTTCAAGCTCAACACGAAGAAGTGTGCGCTCTTCATAGCAGAAGTAAAGTATCTGGGGCATGTGATATCGACGAATGGAGTGAAGACGGATCCAGAGAAAATCGAAGCTGTGAAAAGTTGGCCAGTTTCTAAAGACAAACACCAGCTAAGGAGCTTTCTCGGTCTGGCTACGTACTACAGGAGGTTCGTCAAAGATTTCGCCGGGATTGCAAGTGTCTGCACCAGCTCACTGAGAAAGGAAGACAATTAAAATGGTCAGGTGAGTGCGAAAGAAGCTTTCAGCATCTAAAGCAGCGACTTTGCGAAGCACCGGTACAAGCTTACCCGATCCCCGGCAAGACATTTATTGTGGACGCAGACGCTGGCAATATGAGTGTTGGCGGAGTATTATCGCAGTTACACGATGGGCAGGAGAAAGTCGTAGCATACTTCAGTTAAGTTCTGAAGTATGAACTCGAACTATGAACTCTGAAGTATGAACCCGACCAGAGAGAAATTATTGTGTTACCAGGCGAGAACTCCTTGCTTAAATACTGGCGACGAAACATTTCCAGAAGTACCTAAGCCGCCAGAAGTTCATCTTGCGTACCGACCACGCCGTGCTCAAATGGTAACTGCAGTTAAAAAATCCTGAGGGCCAAGTCGCAAGATGGATCGAGCGATTGCAGGCTTTTGACTTCGAGATACAACATCGCAAAGGTAGACTGCACTGCAACGCGGACGCATTATCCCGGAGACCATGTGAGCCTAATTGTAAGCATTGCGTGCGGCAAGAGGAAAAAGACGAATGTTTTCCTGCCCGGAGAATAAGAGCTGAATATACAGAAGGCTGGAGTACTGAGGAACTTCGTAATGCCCAATAAGAGTATCCTCACATTGAGCCAAACCTTGCATGGAAGGAATCTATGGAGAAACCGAGCGCAAGGGATATATCCGAACGAAGTCCCACACCAAAGGCATATTGGGCGCAGTGTGACTCTCTTCATGTACAAGATGGCGTTCTGCGAAGAAAATGGGAAATGGCGGATGGAGGATCCTTTAAAATGCAGCTTGTGGCTCCACGGTCGAAAGTCCAGGAGATTCTACGGGAAATGCAAGATGGAGTATCTGGTGGGCACTTGGGCATCAACTAAACCCTGGATAAAGTACGCCAACGTTTTTATTGGCTGAGTGCAAGAAGCGACGTTAAGAGCTGGTGTCGGAAGTGTACCACTTGTGCTGCTAGTAAGGGACCGAAAGTCAAAACCAGGGGTAAAATGCACCAGTACAATGTGGGTGCTCCCTTTAAAAGGATCGCCGTCGACATCGCAGGACCGTTTCCGGAAACTGAAAGCGGTAATCGTTACATCCTGGTTATTGCCGATTTCTTCAGCAAGTGGCCCGAGGCATTTGTGATCCCAAATCAAGAAGCGAAAACAGTTGTCGACCAGATAGTGGACCACTGGGTGTGCAGGTTTAGAGTGCCAATGGAATTACTTGCCGACCGGGGAAGAAACTTTGAGTCGAAGATATTCCAGGAAATATGCGCAGCAATCGGACTACAGAAGACACGGACCACACCTCTTCACCCAGATGGAATGGTGAAACGCTTCAACAAGACACTGAAGGAACATCTCTCTAAAGTCGTGGACGAGAGTCAACGGGATTGGGATCGGCGAATACCTTTATTCCTCATGGCCTACCGAAATGCTATTCACAGTAAAACTGGATATATTTCATCCGAAGTTTTATTTGGACGAACTGCCAGGCTACCCAGTGAGCTTAAATTCGGATTTCCCACTGAAGACCCAACATGCGAGGAGGAATACGTGGTTGAAAGTAAAGAAAGGATTAATGACATCCATCAGAGAACTAGAAGCAATATTATAGTTGCAAGCGACCGCATGAAGACGAGATACGATGCGCGAGCAACGGCACCCGAGTTCAATGAAGAAGATCTGGTATGGCTCTACAACCCACATCGTAAAAAGGGAAGATCGCCAAGGCTTCAGAAGGACTGGGAAGGTCCATGCCAAGTTGTAACGCGAATTAATGATGTCATATTCCGAATCCAATAAGGACTAAGAGCGAAGATGAAAGTTGTCCATGTTGATCGCCTACATCGCTACCACGGAAGCAATGATGACGTACTTGTTCGGGACGAACAAAACTAAGAGGGGGCAATGTTATGTGGTGACACGAAATAAAACATAACACGGGAGTCGCTGAATGCACCCATTGATTCACTAAACGAAAATACCCAACTCTTGGACGACTCTAGAGAGATGTTCCTTCAGTGTCTTGTTGAAGCGTTCCAACATTCCATCTGGTTGTGGGTGAAGAGGTGTGGTCCGTGTCTTCTGTAGTCCGATTGCTGCGCATACTTCCTGGAATATCTTTGACTCGAAGTTTCTTCCCTGGTCGGAATGTAATTCCATTGGCCCTCCTTGGAATTCAGCGGAGGAGTACCAATGGAAAATTACCAAAGGGGAAGTATGGCACGTACTAGAAGGTGCTTTATTTTGTATAAATACACGGGTAACAGTGGGGTGCCGTGGCGTAGTGGTTAGTGTGTGTGCTTACTACGCCGGAGGTCTGGGTTCGAATCCTGCCATCGTCACCTGAAAAAAAAGACTTGTTCTTTTTCACGGTCCCCACCTCCGCGAGGGTTTGACAAGCCCTCCGAGAGTATTAATTGTCTTGAAAAACTTCTCAAAGTGCCGTTCGGATTCGGCAAAAAATTGTAGGTCCCCTTGTATGTAAAGAAATTAACACACCAGCATACATTGTTGAGAAAGTTGGCCCTGGTTCACCTCGAGCTGTTGCGCCACTCTATTTATTTATTTATTTTACACGGGTAACAGGCTCGTACGGGACAGTTATATTTTAAAAGTTGACTTGTGAAAATCGGTAATAAAGTAAAAAGTGATTGAAACGAAATAAAATGTTTAGTTCTAAGTAGTAAAGTTGAACAACAGTGTGATTTGAATTTAAAAAAGTTGGTTTGATAAATAAAGTGTTTCACTCTGAAATTGTAAAAGTGAAATTGAGTTTTATTTGACGAACCCCAGGCAAGAACATTACAGTATCGAGATAATCCGGACCCATTGGAGCTTATCAGCAGCGGAAGTGAATCGCCTTCGTCCCAAAGTTGACAGAAATGTGCCTTTTTTTGATTTCCTACGTTTTTTACGTCTGCTACATAAGTGAAGTAGTTTATGTAGTTATATATAGTTATAGTAGTTAAACGTAGCAGACGCAGCAATTAGACGCCAAAATGAGGTCTGCAATGTCGACGCAACCAACGAATCGCCTTTTCTTTTTTATTAAATTTCGAACTGATTGATTTTGCCACATTCGGCTCTTTTCACGACCTTCAGTGTTTTCACCCGGTTATTATTCTTTAATTCTTTTGGAAATTTTACATTTAGACTTGTAACAAATGTAGGTAGTTAATGAAATAAATCAGAGGCGTAGTTTACCTGTAGTCAGTCGAGTAGATTACCTAGCGTATTCTACTCAGCCATCTCTGCTTTGTCCTCATCGTATAGAGAATCCCAGCCAGAAAGACTGAAGTCTTCTCCATGGCTTAATACTACAATTTCATTCTTTCAATTTAAATTTTTTCAAAACTCAATTTCAAGTTTTTTAACAGAGCAATACCCTCTAGAGTTTAGGCTCTAGGGCTTCTCAAGGTACCGAAATTTTGTTCTTACCTTACCCTGTTCTTCGTTTCCATCTCTTCTCTCTCACTCACGTGCGAAAACTGCACCATGCGGTCCGAAACAGACTGTGAATAAGCTAGCTGTCTTATATATAAACGCCGAGAGCTGCATTAAGTTGGATTTCCGAGTTTTTCAGGCAGGGCAAATTATGTCACCCAAATGGTGTATTCCATCAATTCACAACCAAGCTGCTTGTTGGATTTTGTTTGTCTTTTCTCGCCTTATCTGGGGTCACCGTTTTTGAGAAATGAAGAGTCGAAAATGCATGACGTTTTTCAAAGTGTTGGAGGCCATAACTTTTGAACGGGTTATTGTTCAAAATCAATATTGAACACACGTATAAAGAGGAAGTCATATTTTTCAGTTTTCGAAAAAAATCGCAAAAATGCATGAAAAAACGTGTGTCCCCACTTATCTCCGGTGCTGTTTGGTGGAATTCTATGAAGAAAATCACACGTATCAGAAATAATTCAAAATTTTAAGGAAAATTAAAGCGGATTTTGAAATTTCAAAATCTTCTGAGATTTAACTCAAAAACATAAAAGCATTTTTGAAAACAAAGTCTTCTAGTAGCTTAACGGTATAGGCGATCTTTTTCAGATTCGGTTAAAGTACAAAGCTTACAAAAAAAGGAAGGCTGCGTTAAAATTTTTTTAAATTGCCGTTTTTAACGCTTAAAGTTTTAAGAACCCTTTTTTAAAAACGAAATAAAAAAGTAGCTTGTTTTTCCGTTTACGCATAAACCGGTGGCCATAGAATCAAAAAAAAACATCCAAGGCTAGTGCTGATGGTTGTGCTATTGGAAAAAAGTCTAACGGGAACTGGAAAAAAACTTCAAAATATTTGTTTTATGGATTTGAAATTTAAAAAATTAAAAAAAAGGTCAAAAGAACGCATGTATCCCCCTCTATCCCCCAAACGGTATAAGGTATAATTTTTAAATTAACATCGGGCATAGTCTTTTCTTAAATTTTATACAAAACTATAGCAGACTTCGAATATTTAAAAACTTCGAGGGTTTAACTGAAAAACGTGAAAAAATTTTCGAAAACTATTTTTTAAAAATTTCGAGATCCTTAACGGTTATGATGACCTTGTTTAAATTTGGCTGAAGCATGCAATGTTTAAAAGGCAAGCGAACTGCATCAAAAACGTTTCAAAATTTCCGATTTCGACCCTTAGTTCTTAAGCCCATTCAAACAAGCGAAATAAAAAACAGCATATATTTACCGTTTTCTCAGAAGTCCATGTCCACAGAATTTGAGAAAAGTGTCAAATGCTAGCACAGGTGGTTGTATAATTGATTAGAAAGTCTAACGGTAGTTAAAAATAATCGAAATTTCTGTTTTATTGGTCCTAAATTATAAAAATCCTAAAAAAAGCCAAGAAAGAGCATGTCCTTCCCTCTATTTCGTAACGGTAAAGCTTTTTGTCAGCCTTTTTTTTGAGTAACGAAACCCAATATAAAATCACCCAATATAAGAACAGTAGACAGCACTATGAAAAAAGTATATTACAGACATAATTTTAATAAATAAATAAAATGTTAGACAAACTGCGCAACAAAGATGACCATAACCTTCAACAAAAACCAACGGACCTCTCCGCGTATGTCTCTTGACGGTCTTGTTTTTTGATTTCCTACGTTTTTTACGTTTGCTACATAAATGAAGTAGTTAATGTAGTTAAATGTAGGATTAGTAGTTAAACGTAGCAGACGCAACAATTAGACGTCAAAATGACGTTTGCAGTGTCAACGCAACCACCGAATTGTCAATTCAAATTGCTTTTTCAAATTGCGAGGCTGTAGACGCATTGCCTTAATTTCGAATTGTTCGTTTGCCCACTGATTGTTCGTTTGCCCATACGCTACACATTCGGCTCTTTTCACGACCTTCAGTGTTTTCACCCGGTTATTATTCTACAATTCTTTTGGAAATTTCACATTTAGACGTGTAACAAATGTAGGCAG
Source organism: Neoascia interrupta (assembly GCA_947623515.1). Classification (NCBI taxonomy): domain Eukaryota; kingdom Metazoa; phylum Arthropoda; class Insecta; order Diptera; family Syrphidae; genus Neoascia; species Neoascia interrupta. The sequence continues at coordinate 71,672,957 of OX392463.1, read as the reverse complement.
TTAATGCAACAAATCAAAGGCGTAGTTTACCCAATTATCTACGCGTAGTTAATCGAGTAATCTGGCGTATTCTACTCTGCCATCTCTGCTTCGTACTCATCGTACAGAGAATCCCAGCCAGAAGGACTGAAGTCGGACGGACTTCTCCATGGTTAAAATTTACGATTTCAACCTTTCAATTTCAATTTTTTCAAAACTCAATTTCAAGTTTCTTAACAGAGCAATACCCTCTAGAGTTTAGGCTCTAGAGCTTCTCAAAATACCGTCATTTTGTTCTTACCTTACCCTGTTCTACGTTTCCATCTCTTCTCTCTCACTCGCGCGCGAAAACTGCACTATGCGGTCTGAAACAGACTGTGAATAAGTTTGCTATCTCATATGCAAACGCCGAGAGCTGCATTGAATTGGATTTCCGAGTTTTTCAGGCAGGGCAAATTATGTCACCCAAATGGTGTATCCCATCAATGCACAACCAAGCAGCTTGTTGGATTTTGTTTGTTTTTTCTCGCCTTATCTGGCCTCACCTCTGTTACGCCGCCGGTCTATCCCTTTTCTGATATTTTAATAGATAAAAATGAGAAACTGCCACTCTCGACGAACTCAGGCATACGCTAACGTTCGCCATGAGTCGTAGTAGAACTGAACTACATGGAAACTGTACTCACATGCCCGAGCTGCCATTGGCAGTTGTTTGTTACTTACTTATAAACGTAGTAGGACGTAGTTGGAAAATATTGGCATCGAAATTCGTTTATAGAACAATCCTACATTTTGATAAATTTATCATTAAAACACGAAGAAAATACAAGAAAAAGTTTTTTTCTTTTCTGATTTTGTGAACGCACGAGCATACAACGCGCACGCGATGCCCTTTATTCGCACCTTTTAATGTTTCTTCTTCAAGTTTTGTTCAGAGAAAATTATAACACGTTCGTAGTATACTTCGAATTCTAACTGAGCAGGTAGCACTAGTGGTTTGGTTTATCTCTCATAAGTTGTTGTACAGTGTCTCGAATCAGGGAAAAAGTACTAGTTGCATTACAGGGTGTAGGGTCCCTAAAGGTGTCTGCGAAATAACTTATCTCTATCATCCGTAAAGGTTTGGTTCCCTACCGCCACCTTTTCACAATTGAACTTTTTGTTAGATCCCGTATATCTGAAGGCCTCTTTAAAAGCATTGGGACCAGGTTTTACTTTTGAAAGTCTATCGGATAATTTTTTATCAAGCCATATGCTAACCTTGTCACGAATTATTTTCTGAAGTGAAATTTGGTTTGACAGCTCCCTATACTCTAAGTTTGTCCGGTTGTACTATCTGTGAAAGATTATTTTCAACATTCGCTGCCAGATGTGTTTGGTCTTAAAATGGGCTGATATTTTGAGTGAGGGTTGTTGTTCTACTTTCTGTTGTCGGCGGCGACACGAGCGGAATGCCTTTCCATGGTATATTCTTAGGACGAGGCAAGTCTTTTAATACAAGTATCAAATTCGGTGTTAGTAAGACAAATATCTGTAGGCAAAGGGTGAGTGTTGATTATTGTGTCTATGTCTTGCCTAAAGATATTCCAGTTGGTGTTGCGCGGAATGATTGATAGTTTTGTCGTGGTTCTAGATTGAGTACTGCGTCAGCTAGATTTAATTCTAGCAGCAGGGAAAAGTGGTCCGAGAAGGAAGGCAATGTTTTGAGAGTTTAATTGTTGTTTATTCTATCAATAAGGCGTGATGAGACCAGGAATTGGTCTAGGAAAGAAGCTGCGCCTGGAAAAGTGGGCGTGTTGTTGGTAGCATTCAGGGAACTAGAAGTTGTCAGCTATCCTATTAAATAACGATCTACCATTATGATTTAAGATTGCATCTCACCACCTAAGGTGTTTAACGTTAAGGTCCCCTCTAATTATGGACCCATCGAAAGACTCGGAAAGGTTTTCGATATTCGCTATCTTTTTGGCAATTTGGGTCGATGAAATATGTATTCGTCGGGAAGTGGACTGATCCTATGATGATCGATTTTAGTGGGGCACCGATTCTGATTTTAATGGAAGTGAACTTCGGAGGAAACGTTTTAAGCTGGGAACTCTGCCCAGTTTTATGCCATTTGCAATGGCTGTGCTTTGATCGTTATTATTTTCTAGCAAGTAATAGGGATTAAAGTTGAGACCTTTTTTACCTTTAAGTCTAGTTTCCTGTATGAAAACAACTGGACAGTTATTTGCGTTAAGAATTTTTATGAGTTCGATTCTTCTACTGTGAGCGATCAGAGAAGAAAAGTTAAAACTAATAAGGTTAAGTGGCATTATTTTTGATTGGAAAGGAGTTGACTGAGGATAGAAGGGTATTCCGTCCTTTTTTCTGGTAGCGTTTTGGAAGAACTGTAAAAATTTTGGATGAAGCTTTCTATTTTTGTTAAGAATACAGACACGCCCACCCCACACAGTTCGTCTGAAAGTTCAAAGAACTGTTGGACGCAGTAATTTCTTTCCAATTCTCCGAGTTGGTAGCGTAACTGCGGGTTTCGGAAAACTCACCCTACTGCTACTCCTTTTGCTAAAGAAGCTCGCGAAGAAAATTTTAGGAGATACCCGCTTTGGGGATGTGAAGCTTGGTGCTATGCGTCGGAAATTAACTTTATCTGCAGGTTTTGCGAGCATAGACTTTCTTTTTGCTTGGTATTTCTTATGAGCTTTGCAGCCTTTGTAGCTGACCGGGTGGTTTTCCAAACAGTTCACACATGGAGCCTTCTCTTCAGTTTGCCTGTGCAGGGGGCACTTCCCAGGTTCATTAAAGGAACTGCGTTTTACGCAGTGAAAGTTATTAGCACAATAAGATGCCATGTGGCATCTGCCATGAGGATTGCCCTACATTGAATGGCACTTCGAAAAGGTCTTGGTTTTAGCCACGTTATTTTAACATTAAAAAGGCTTTTAATACTTACGATTTGTGTGGTTGGGAAGTGGTTGGGATTACCATCTTTTAAAAATCTCGCGGTTTCTAGCCTGGCAACACTGAATGAGAGCAGTTCGATCTCTTGTTTGACGCCGTGTGGACTGAAATCCCAGTTAAGATCTCTAAATATTCAAGACCGCTCTGTTCTCCTCCAGGAAAAAAGTGTGAGCTCTTACCTCGCTGTGATCGCGCAGTTTGAGAAGCAGCTGTAGATGGACCCGCGGGTCATTTACAAAACTTGAGCCTTACCATGGCTATTGATAATTTTAAATTTAAAGTTATGCACGCTTGCTTTCGCACGTAGTTCGTCATAAATATTTCTAATATTAGCGTTAATCATAAAAATGGGAGGGCAGAACTTACCTTCTAAGATTCCATAGCTCCAAGAATCATTAGTGCTGCATGCTGCCGGCGTGTTGGTTGCGTTGGTGTTAGATTCCTGTTGTCCTGGTGTTCTAGCTCAGCTTGCGTCAGTAGGCTTGGTTGGGATCTTGGTGTTCCTGTTGTTGCTCGTGTCGACGATGAATTCGCCCAGTATAGCAAATTTGTTAACGTTTGACACTTGTTCGTTTCCTGTTGAAATGACGTGTGGTACTTCGCTTGGATTTTGTGAGTGGTTTGCAAGCGCTTCCAGATCCATTTCTACGAAAGAATCGTCCATGACGGATGAGCTTGGCTGGGTGTTGGATGCGCTTGTCTGGGTGTTGGAAGGACCTTGCATACCTTGCGTCGTGGCGTGAATGGCCTCCGGCTGGCCTTTAAAAATTTGCTGCAGCCATTTGTTGTCCCTTATTTCCCTTTCGCGTAAGGCCATAGATTTTTTGAAAATATTTCTATAACCCCCCATGTGAGGTAACTCGTGTTGGAATCGGGTAGCAAGTAATGAAAGAAATTTTTTCACCACTGAGACGTGGGATGTCCAGTTTTAATTTTTGTGTACTTTAAAGATGAATAACTTCAATGATTGAATATAAAACATGCGATTACTTTTGTGAGGTTAATGTATTCCAATGTAGAGCACGTAGCAGAACGTCTGTTCTAAATGATAAGCTATCCGGAAGTCCTTTCGCTTAGAGGAAAGCAATACAATCGACGAACATTCAAGTCACATGTGACTTCATGCGCAGAACGAATCGATTTTAGAACAAGATCCGCGTAATCTTTACCTCAGGTGTTTCACGGACTTGAAAGATAGATCTTCAGTAGGCTCTATCATGCCTTGCACAAATTTTACTTCACTCGCATTCAAGATTTGTATTAAAATCGAAATAAATACTCTGTGAAGTATATGATTCAACGAGTCTTCGGTTGAATGACCCCACTTAAATTTTAATTATTGCCTTTTGCTAGCAATTTGCTAGTTGGATTTATTAAAATCTATTTTTGACCCACAGCGTATTATGGGAGTGGTTATATCATCATAATCCTCATTTCCCGTGACCGCTTATCCTTAGAGGGGTCGTGGAGCGAGGGTGGCTAAATTGTCCCTTTATCTTTCCTGAGCTTTCGCCACCAACTTAAGGGACACAGGCGTGATCCCCAGACGGGTCTCGGAGATGTTCCTTACCTGATCCCACCACCTGATTCTTGACCTACCAGTCGGGCGACCTGCTTGCATCTCGGCTAACATAACCTGTCTAGAAAGTCTTTCGGGGGCATGTGAACAACGTGTCCAAATCATCGAAGAATTGATCGTTCCACTCGGAGAAGCAGCTGCTCAACACCAAGATTCCTATGAATACTGACTTTCTCATTCTATCCCTAAGAGTAGATATTACCAGCAACGTACCTCAGAAAACTTACCACTCTTAGGAGTTGATTGATAGATAGATAGATTTTTATTTCGACGTAAAATTTCACATAGGCTTTGCTACCGCACATTTTATAATACAGTGATATTGATACAACTATATCTTTCAGGTTGATACAGTATCAAATATTTAAATTTTGATGTTATTAATAAATAAAATCAATGAAGTTGAAGGAAAGTTCGAGTAAAACCTCCAATTTAAAGTAATGCAAAAAAATTAATAATAAATAAATAATTAAGTAAATGAGTAGATAAATAAATAAATAGATGTAAAAACAAAAATTATAAAAACATAATTAATATATAATTATAACAATGATATGAACAAACATATAAGACAAATGAATGAGAACTATGCTAAATATTGAACATAAATAAATAGATTATGTACAAACATATTCAAGAATCAAATAAAAATATATACATATATATGATAATAATAATAATTATGATGATTGGGGCACCTAACTGTTAAACAAGTCGATTTTCAGCAAGAAAGCATTTGCTTTTAAATTTTATCGTTAGCTTTCGGATTCTGTCAGATACCAGTTCAACATAAACGTTGCTGTGGAGATCTGCAGTTGAGTGATGCCATATTTGTAACTTTTGAATGTGACACTTAACCAAGTCCTCCCACACTGGACATCCGTATAAGAGGATTGCTTGGTCAACAACTTTAAATAAAAGAATAATTTTGTTTTCGCTGTCTAAGCGAAGATTTTCGGTTGATGAGAGGATAGAGCAGTTTAATGGCAATATAAATCTTTTGTTTGTTTTCACAATATGATCTTGGCAAGTGAGTCTAGTATCAAGATGCATTCCTAAGTACTTTACAGATTTTTCCCAGATAACCAGTCTTCCAATCACTTGCAACTGAGAGCTTGGAAGATAGTTTGTTGTAGTATTTTGTCCAATTTCAATTTGATTTTCCATTTTTAAAAGTAAAGCAGTAAAATTTCTATCGTATTTTTAAGATTGGTATCAATGTTGAGAGCAATCTCATGCGATGACAATATTGCAATGTCATCGGCAAATATAGCAGATTCACATTGCGGTAAAATTGGAAAATCCAAAGTAAACAAATTGTACAGGACCAAGAACGAACCCTTGGGGAACACCAAAACTAAAAAATTCACGACCGGAGCAACTGCAATTAACATAGACTTTAAAAGAACGATTTGACAAGAAACTCTGAATTATTTTGCACAGGTGTACAGGGAAATTACGAACAATCTTTTTGTATATAAGGCCATTATGACAAACTGAGTCAAATGCTTTCTCAATATCGAGTAAAAACATCCCTGTCAACTTTCCTTGAGAGCGATTCATTTTAATTGAGTTGCAAATCCTTCGCACCTGGTGAGAAGTGCTATGATATTGCCTGAATCCAAACTGTTCGTTCGGAAATAGATCGTTGTCATTGATGAATTTTAACATTTTCTCCTTTAGAATTTTTTCGAACAGTTTGCTTATACTGCTGAGAAAACTTATGGACCTATAGCTTTCGGGATTTTTAAAGGGCTTACCAGCTTTTAGAATGGACACTACCCTAGCGCTTTTCCAAGTATTTGGAAAGTACTGCAATTTTTGTCTCTTCCTACTTTTCTAACCTGCAAATTGCTAAGATGATATTTTATGTCTTCCTCAGTAACAAGATCAGCTGCAGGTGTGACACAGGTTGTCTCGTTGAAGGTTTGAAGAGTGGTGTTCACCAACCTTTCAGTTGACTGTTCTGCTAAGTACTGAGAGATTGTATGATTTTTAGCAAAAATCTGGCTTAAAATATTAGCTTTTATCCTATCTGTTACGTAAGAATGAGAAGAATAATTTAGACAAGGAATATAAGAGTAAACTCTTATGTCCTAGCACTTTGGCAATATTCCAGAAAGGCTCGGCGCTCTTATCCAAACCACTTATTTTTGTATTCCAGTTTTTATTGCGATGGTTAGCAATTTCTTTCGCAACTAATTTGTTTAGCTCTACTAGAATTTTTTGGAAAATGGGCTGCCGATACCGCTGCCAATGTCTCCTTTGCATATAACGAGCTTTAATTAAAACTATAATGTGGTCTGGGAGTCTACATTAGTAGTCCTTTTTCTCAGTTCTGGGAACACTTACATCAATAGAATTAAAAACATCTTCTGTAAAGCTTTGAACGATTTCGTCAATGTTGTGTTTGCTAAAAATATTTTCAAGGTCAGTTGGAGCATTTTGAAGTTTTCTTTTCATCGGATTGTCATGTTATTGGAAAGGTGGATTTCACACGATATCAAATTGCAAAGTTTTGCAACTTTTTTTTCTCAGCCGTGGCAAGAAGTGTTAGCTTAAGAAATAAATACTATTAAATACTTAAAATAAAGAACGTATTGTCCTGATTGCAAGTATATAGGTTTAAGGCCGTTTTAGTCCAGCTTTCCCTCTGTTATGTTCCACTGAAAGTTACCTTTTTTTTGTTTTTTCAGTGCCATTCGGTACATGAAAACCTGCATTGGAAATGGTTTAAACCTATATTTTTGCAATGAGTACCTTGTCTACCTTATTTTGAGTATTTGACCCATATTCCCCGAAAGGTGGTCAGAGGCATAGGCCGTAGTCTTTCACAACACCGAAACTCTTTAGTTTATGGTACGCAGACTTTTTGGTGATGTTTTTCTTTTATGTTGAATGAAATGTTTATTATTGAAATATTGAAAAGTGAAAATTTACAATAATTTACAATTCTACAAACATTATAATAATGGCTAGTCCTATGATCTTTTCAAACGCTGCAGGGCGCACTCGTCCAGGAACCTTTATATTATAATACAATATAATCTAATCTTTCACACTCTCACCAAATCAGAATCTAGATTCAGAGAAAAAAATTCCAAATCTAATTGAAATCTTTTAGATTTCCCATACATTTGTAGAATTCAGAATCTAGATCAGAATCTAGATTCCCACAAAATCGAATACAAATGTAATAGATTGTGGGAATCATAGGATTTTAAAGCAAACACACTTTTTTAATTCAATCAAAAGAAGACATGACAGCCGATGAAGTTTTTTTTTATAAAACAAAAAGTAGAAATATTTCCGTTTTTTATACTATTTGATTGTGCGGTGATTTTTATGTATTCTCCCGTGCTTTTTTAGTTATCTAAACTTGTTTTTTTACTTATTTTAAGCTGTTTAACTTTTGACAACTGTGAAAAATTGGACAGTTGGTTATACAGTTGGACAAAATCGAGACTATTTTTCGTAGTGTGAAAGGGTCAATTCAGCTCTAGTTTCCTTTAGGACAGCACGAACTTTGACTCCCGGTTTGTTTTAAACGCTTTCTTATAATTTTAGTAGACGTTCCACACCAAAATTATGCAAAGGAAATGTTTATTTAATAAATTAGCAAAAATATAATATTTTCCATACAATTTGATTGTTTATTTTTTTTCAGCTGTCAAATGTGTCAAATATGAAAGGCTTCAACGTCTGATGTCATGAGTGACGCTTATGTTGTCATCTCGAAATGAGTGCGTTCAGCCTTTAGTGTAGAACCGATTTAAACCTGATATGTTGGAAAAAGCGAATTTTCAACGCAGTATTTTTGAGAATGTTGTAAACAACGCAATTTTTGAGAAATTATTACCAAAAAACGCGTTTTTGCAACACAAAAAAGAAAAGGTAGGTATTGCGTTTCTTTAAATTTTTTAAAATAATACTAAAAATCGGGCGTTTTTTGGTATTATTTTCAAAAATTTAAAGAAACGCAATTTTTAAGAAAATAATACCAAAAATCGCGCGATTTTTCACAAACAATTCAGCAACACAATTTAGCAAAAAAGATACATAAGATTCATTGCTTTCAACTTCTTGAAAATCGAGCGATTTTCGGTATTATTTTCTAAGAAAAAATCGTTTCGTTAGACTTTTTGCAAATAATTACAAAAATCCCGCAATTTTTGAACTTCCTAATAATCTCCCGATTTTTTTACCGCAACTTTTGATTGATGTCAACGATTTTTTGACGGTAACTTTTAAATTCCCGTACTTGACCACAGGCGCCTGCCAGACAATTAGCACCTACCCTTAGCGGAGCGACGAAGTCGCGTTAGCGGCTAAACCCTGCGAAAAAGAGAGTTAAAATCCTTTTAACCCGCGAAGCGAGCCACCAAAACTCTGTTGTGTGCAAAAGCAATTTTTTTGCAGAGAAAGTTTAAAAATTAATTTACATTGTTCATAAATGGCCTGGATATAAAACATTTACTACAAAATAATGTTTCAAAATAACAAATAGTTCACACAGTAAAACAAGTAGCCGAGCTTATACCGAAAAAGTATTTCACGTTGGCTGAACGCACCCATTTTCGGACTTTCCAAACGTCAAAAATACGACAAAAATAACCTCAAATATGTGCGAAAATTACGAATTTTAAATCGTTTTTTAACCATTTCTAGCGCGTTTTCGATAATTTCTTTTAGACACAACATAAAAAACACTGTCCTAAAGCCGTTTTTGGTAGTCCCGAAAAAAACTAAAAATTATTTAGTGGTGATAGTAAAGGAAAGGCTTCTATTTTGAAATCGAATTGCTCAGAATCTAGATTCTGGCTTCGGTGTGAAAACGGTATAAGTATATCTACTTATTTATCTGTGGTATTAGTTTGGTACACAGCGTAAACTTTAACAATTCTTAAACCTGTCAAAGTTAATTGTAATTCTGAACCAAGGGCACATAGAATTAATTTCTGTGTCTTGCCTGCTGAACATGCAAACTAGTCTTGATATTAAATATATGTTGCCCTGAAAAAAGACATGTCAAATTGGCTTCGTACCAAAGGTCAAAATAATGCAAACAACACAAACACATGTCTCTAACACAACCACTCCAATTCACTGCCCCGATACACGCCCTACACTGAACTCTGCCGCGACCTTTATTCAAAAAACGAATTCGGTCAAATACGTAAAATTAATTTTATTTTTGATTTTTAATGCAATGCGACTTACATAAGTCTGAATTTTCTGACAAGTCAGTACTTTAAAATGATTTTAAGTAAGCTCTAGAGTCTAGACGAACTACTTGGTGTTTGAGTTAAGCGGCCTCCAAACAACGTTGCTTTGATGTAAAAATTTATAAATACCAATTTGGGACATAGATAATTTAGAAGTTGTAAGCGGAATTCAAAATTTATATAGGAAGTTGTTTTAAGTTTATATTTTTTTTTCAAATGAAAAAGTTTATTATAAATCAAAAATAAGTAATCAGGTGTACAGTGACTTAAAGATTTTAGAGTATATGTATATGCAGCTGCTCACACTAAAAGATGGTTGAGCCTACCATTTTTTTTTCGAACCGCGTGCCCATAGTAGTGTGAGATTCTTACTCACAAAAAAAAAACCTCCCAATCTTTGTAAGGCTACGACTAAGTTTCCTTAACAAAGAAACTTAGTCGTAGCCTGTATCATAGTCTGTATAGTAATCACGTTTGGCAGCCTACCTTCCAACGAAAGCACCTGTAATACCGTCATTATGTGTGGTTCCCTTTTACGACGCTAGATCCAACGATCTTATTCGTTGTAGTCAGCGTGCAAGATTTGTCTGATCTAGAGTTCGGATTATTTCGTGGTTGCAATGGCTGTAAAGGGAAGTGTGAAGCTTGCGAGCAAACTTTCTTACCTCGTCAGTCACGGTTGCGATGCCTAGATCTCGATGTAAGTCGCTAATTCTCATATACCATGGAGCATTTACGATTGCTCTTAGCGTCTTATTCTAAAAAGTTTCTAAAATAGATATGTTGCTTAGTGTGGTATAACCCCATTAAGCCGCGTTGTCACAAGCAACGTAAAACGGGAACAGAAACAGAATCCCATATATTAGCAACTGAAACCTAAATTCGCTGAATGCTTTTTGCGTTGCTAATGTATGAAATTCTGTTTCTGGTTGTGTTCCTGTTCCTTGTGACACCGCGGCTTAAGATGGTCTTAGCACTTGCTTATACAATAGCAGTTTGTTATACACGCTTAGTTTCGAATAACGTCCGATAAGCCAATTCAGTTCTCGTAGCTTGATTTCAAGTTCGTCGCGTTTCTTTTTAACGTTTGGCTTCCTTGCTTCGCCTCGTTTGCGTACGGAATTTGTGGGTAATTTGTAGAGGTCAGTTGATTACCCCCTTGTAAGTCAAATTTACATGCATTGGTTTTGTCTCATTTAGGACGATTCGCCAGGCCTTTGTCCATTCGCATATTTTGCTCAAAGCGCCTTGCAGTTTTCCTGTTGATAGTTCGACTGCCTTATCCGTAGCGAAGATAGCCGTATTGTCAGCAAATGAGGGCTACAGTCGTTGTCTCTTCTTGAGGTACCTCTCTTGTAAAAAGTAAAAACAGTGTTGGACCGAGGACGCTACCTTGTGGAACGCCGGCGTGTATTTCTTTGAATTCTGAGTATTCGCTCCCGTATCTCGCTCGAAATAGTCTGATAAGACTCTAAGAGTTCATACATTTTTCCAGGCTTATATTTCCGTAATTTTAAAGGTTTTAGGATATACCGCGCTAAAAATAAAGTATGAGTGCAAACCGTACTCACATCGAACGTTTCTTATTCTCTACGTTTCTTATTCTATACCCTGAACGGTATATCCCAAAACCTTTAAAATTATGTCTAACAACTGCCAAAGCCTTAAAAGTTATATTATATTTCCCTAGCTTATATTTTAGGCCTTCGTGCCAAATTTTATCAAAGGCTTGGGATACGTCAAGAAAAGCGGTAGAACATATCATTTTCGCTTCTAAATTTCTTTCTTTGCTTTCTCAATTTCATTAGTTATTCGATAGACCTGGTCAATTGTTGAATGTTTGACCGTAAAGCCAAATTGGTGATCTGGAATCAATTGTCTTTCTTCAATTATTGGTTGCAGTCGTTTGAGTACAAGTTTCTCAAAAACTTAAGATATAATCGGCAGAAGCGAAATTGGTCTATATGATTTTTTGTCGTTCGGGCATTGCCCTGGCTTCGGAACCATTATTACCTCTGCGACTTTCTATTGCCGTGGAACGTATGAAATTCTCATTCATGCGTTTATGATGTAGAGAAGCTGGACTAACGCTCTTTTCGGTAGCTCCTTCAAAATTTCCCCAGTAAATAGGTCATAGCCTGGAGCTTTATTATTCTTAAAATTTCGAATTGTTTGACGAAGTTCAGACACGGTTTTCATTCGATAATTGTCTAGCTCCGCATTGAGTTACAGATCGTCGACCAACGGCTCCCCGTCAAACGTTTTCCGTTTGAACGTATCTTCTAGATATTCTGCAAATACATCTGCTTTCTCTTTGTCGCCTTTTACCCACACCCCGTTATCTTTTCTTATTGGTGCCGAGTGTACTATGGGCTTCTTAATGGACTTCACGGCTTTCCAAAGTGAATAGTTGGACCCTATATCGGCTGTCAGGTTTTCGAGGTAATTAATAATCTCTCGACTTTTATAATCTTGAAGTAAGCGCTTTAATTCGTTAAATAGCCCTTTCAGAATGGTTTTATCAGGAGGAGCTCGAGACAAATGCCATCTCTTTCGCGCCTTTCCATACTCCAGTCTTCAGGAAAAAAGTATTGTTCCAAGCAGCGTTTTGAATAGTTCTAACGAGTTTATCGATTTCATCTTCTATTTCTAAAGGGGTTGTAAGTGGTATATGTAGAGGTACATTTTCTTTGCAGTATTTCCTAAAACTATCCCAGTCGGTGTTGTTATTAGTTAAGCTAGACTTCCACCGAATTTCAAAACGACTGCCGAGTGATCCGAACAGAGATCATGGCTTTCTTCTACATTTGTGAGGTGGCGAGGGACCCCCTTTGTGATAAAGAAGTCGACAAGGTCAGGTACTTTATTTCTGTGGGTTGGCCAATACGTTGGCTTTCCCGTCGAAAGAAAAACCACGCCACGTTTCATGCTAGCTTTGAAGAGTACTCTACCTCTTGTTGAATTGTACCGTCATCCCCAATAGGTGTTTTTCGCATTTAAGTCCCCACCGATGATAAAATTTGACCCAAGTAAGTTAAAGAGGGGAGTAGGATGGTCGTCCGCTAGCCAATACTGTGGAGGAAAATAGCTCGAGGCGATATTATTATCTGTGTGACTTATTTTTACCGAGACTGAAGTTATTTGTATAGAGTCAAGTTCAATTTCTTCGTTTTTGTAATGCTTAATGCAGTCTTTGATGTAGAGAGAGGATCCGCGTCTCGAATTTTCTGATGGATGATGCACGTGATAGTCGATGTAACCTCTAATCTTCTGTCCGGATCCCTTCTTAAAGTGTGTTTCCGAAATCGGGTATATGTCAATATTTCTCTTCCGTAGAAATACTTCTAGTTCGTCAATTTTCTTTGAAAGACCATTTGCATTCTGTTGGCGATTCAATAGTATTGTTATATAAAACAATAATTTTTATTCTAAAATGTAAATAATGAATTGTACGTAACTATTGTGAACTAGCTAAAACCAAGTTGAACGAAAATTTATAGAATGTCAAATTCGACCTTAAATAATTGTTAAGGTCAAAACCAACTTTGTAATTGTAAAAATGAGCTTTTTCTTTGTCAAGTATATATAACCGTAGCTTATAAATCGCTTCTATGACTCGCAAATAAATCGTTTAATTGTAACGTTGTAAACGAAACTCTTTTCATTTTTTTCTACACGGAACATTTTTGGACACAAACACAGTGATCCAACATTTGGTCCTTCGAGCCGGATAAGTAAAAAAAAAGTGTGTGCAGTGCAGTGCTATCAACATTTATTTTGAGTAATCATTAACTCTTAAACACTAAAATACAGTCCACTTAAACTAAAGACACTTAAGCTAAAAACATTAAGCAATAAAACATTTAAAGAAATATTTTTTGTGCAAAGTAATTATTGTGCTAAACGCGAAATCACGCGGCGTGCAAAATATAAAAAAAATCAATTTACACAAAGGGACGAAGGTCATAGCCGACGGCAGCAAGGAAGTACATATAGACAATCAAAGAAGACGACACAATTGCAGCAAACTAACAAAAAACTACACGTGAGTCATAGACTTAAGTTTAATTACAAGATATCTACATTTAACCAATATAATCAATTAAATACAAGCATAAAAAGGATTAAGGTTTAACTTAAAGATAATTAAACGTAATTAAAACCCAATCAAAAGTAAATTAAAATCAAACTTAAACTTAATTAGGAACTTAGTTTAAACTTAATTTACTATGGCTACATATGGAAAACTGCAGATAGGGCTTCTTACGAAGATTTTGCGTGACGCTGAAGCATTTAGGGTGGCAGATATTTCCAAGCGGACGGTGTTATATGCCAAAAGCCGATCGTCGGTTCTGGAGACGGATATGTCGCTGGCTAGAGGATACCACGAGGAGATTTTCAGCAAGAATAAACTGGAAAAGACGATGTTAAAGGATGAAATAGTTGAGGTGTACCATAAAATCAATGACGCTTACCTGGACTACAACGCAGATTTGCTGAGTGTTCTGGAGGCAGCTGAAGACTCTAAGAAGTTAGATAGGCGTTCCCTTGGTGATGTATCTACTCCAGCAGTTGGATCCAAGCGAAGTCTTCCCCTGCCAGTTCTGAAACACCCGCCATTTTCTGGATCATATTGCAAATGGCGGTCATTTCATGACTTCTTTGTAACAGCCATCCATTCTGATAATGAGATTAGTGATCTGCATAAACTTCATCACTTAAAGTCGTGTTTGTCCGGTGAAGCAGAACGCCTTTTGCAACACCTGTCACTTGAGGCAGGTAATTACACGAAAGCGTGGGAGTTGCTGAAGAGTAGATACGACAACAAGCGTGTCTTAATTCATTACGAATTTAAACTTTTGTTCAACCAAAGCGCTCTCGGTAAGGAATCTGTCAACGGCTTACGGTCACTTTTAGACACTTCCACCGAGGCCGTCCATTCTTTGGAAAATTTGGGGTTGCCGGTAAGACATTGGGATGCAATTTTGATTTATGTCCTTTTCCAGAAATTGCCGACTATGACTCAACAACTTTGGGAGGAAAAGCTGAGCAGCAGCAAAGATCTGCCAACCTTCCAACAGTTTTTGGATTTTTTAGAAGCCCGTTTTAGGACATTAGAAGCAGTTACTATTACAGGTAACCAAAGTTGTACGCGTCCATCTGTCAAAGCTGATCAACCAAAGGTTTTTCATGCCAAGGCAAATCTAAAAGCGCAGTTTCAATGCAAGGTATGTAGTCAGGGTCAACATTCGTTGCGGAAATGTAGGAAGTTCCTGGCCATGGAGGCAGCACAACGGCAGCAAGCTGCACGTATGGCTAAGGTGTGTGAGAACTGCCTAGCTTATAGCCATGCTTCTAGGGAATGTCCGAGCATGAAGACATGCTACTTTTGCCAGCAACGACATCATACTCTGTTGCATATTGGTCCTAGTATTCAGGTTAACCAAACAACACATACAAATACACATGCACAATCACACACACACAACACCAACACAGAAAGGCCACACTTTAGTGGACACACCAACACAAATCAACTGTCGGTCAACCCAGAGGCTGATATTTTTGTCCCAAGGTCTGAGGAATCAGGTAACGAAGAACGTCGTACTTTTTTCGCGTCGAACCACCGAGCTCAGCAAGTACTGCTAGCTACAGCTGTGGTTAAGGCGTTGTCGGCTGATGGAAGCGTTATTTACCTGAGAGCTCTGATCGATCCGGGGTCAGAAGCGAGTTTTATCACGGAGTTAGCAGTTCAACGACTCCGATTACCAAAACATCGCACATCTATCGAAGTGTCTGGGTTGGGGAAGGTCAGCAGCGGCGCCTGCAAGCATTTCGTTGATTTATCGTTTATGTCTTGCCATTCGACGTTTGGAAGCGCCGTCAAAGCCTTCATTTTTAAGTCGCTGACTGGGCTTCTTCCAGCCCAACGGACGACACTCGATAATCTGACGCATATAAAGGGTTTGCAACTTGCGGACCCTCGATTTTTTGTTCCTGCGTCGATAGATCTGCTGCTGGGAAGCGATGTCTATGCCGAGATCGTTCTTCCGGACATCGTGAGGGATCCAAGCTCAAGCTCCTTGATTGCTCAGAGAACTGAGCTAGGATGGATCGTTTTAGGCAAAATTCCGGATGAGACTATGGAGCCTCGCCGACTCAGAGCATTCACCCAAACGATAGATCTTGATACTGAGATGAGGAAATTCCGGGAGATTGAGGAAATCCCTTTCAAAATCAAGGAATCTGAAGAAGATGCGGCGTGTGAGAAGCAGTTCCAAACAACTACACGGAGACTGTCGGACGGACGGTATGAGGTTACACTCCCGTTTAAGAAAGGAAGACATCCCGAGCTAGGAGCTAGTATGGATATTGCGCTAAGGAGATTCGCCCAACTCGAACGTCGTTTCCAGAGAGACCCGGTACTGCATTCCAGATACAGACAATGTATAATGGAGTACTTAACTCTACAACATATGGAAGAAGTAGACTTGTCCAACGGCTTGACAATCACTTCTCCATATCATTTTTTCTTACCCCACCATGCGGTGTTCAAGGAAGCTAGTTCCACGACCAAGCTCAGGGTTGTGTTTGATGCAGCAGCCAAAACCGCAGATGGGACTTCGCTCAACGATCACCTGATGATTGGTCCGAAGTTGCAAAAGGACATTGTTGAGCTTATTCTTCGATGGCGGCGTCATCGTTTCACCTTCACCGGGGACATTGAGAAGATGTACCGCCAGATTTCGGTAAGGCCGGAGGACAGGTATTACCAGATAATTCTTTGGAGAAACGATGCGACTCAACCAGTTAAGGCGTACAAGCTGAGCACAGTGACCTTCGGAACTGCACCTGCCCCCTACTTGGCGATTCGAGTTCTCAACAAAGCTGCCGACGACGGAGCTCTAGAATATCCCATAGGAGCAAAGGTGGTTCAAGAGGATATGTACGTTGATGACTTAATCAGCGGAGCCGACACTGTAGATGAAGCACTTCAAAAACGAGATGAGGCCCGCCAGCTGTTAGCATCTGCAGGGTTTAATCTCCGGAAGTGGACCTGTAATGACAAAGAGTTGGTTAAAGATATTCCGGAAGAGGATTGTGAGCTTGATTTTGCACTTCCCTTAAGAGCTTCTGACAGCGTCAAGACTTTAGGAGTTGGGTGGTTTCCCAAATCTGATTCTTTCTCTTTTCAGAATTTTCAATCAGACAGTGAAGAGGTTACAAAAAGGACTATGCTCTCAGCGATCGCTAAACTGTTCGACCCACTAGGCTGGATATCCCCGTGTGTGATCAGAGCAAAGATCATGATGCAGCAACTCTGGTTGAAAGGATCAGATTGGGATCAACCGATTCCAACGGAACTCCGAAAAGAGTGGGATATTTTCAGTCGTGAGCTCCCACAAATTGAGCGGATCAAAATTCCGAGGTGGATTAATACCCATAAGGCCTGCCAGGCGATCGAACTCCACGGGTTCAGTGATGCCTCAACCAAAGCATACGGCGCAGCCATCTACGTACGGGCCCTGGATAGCGAAGGGACTATTCATATGCATCTCTTGATGTCCAAGACTAAGGTGGCTCCTCTCAAGACAATAAGCCTTCCTCGTCTTGAACTGTGTGGAGCTGTCATTTTGGCAAAATTGCTGAAATATTGTGCTGAAGCTCTAGAATTGCCTGACGACCAGATTTATGCGTGGTCGGATTCTACCATTACGCTAGCTTGGATCCAAGCATCTCCTTCGCGCTGGTCAACATTTGTGAGTAACCGAGTCTCTGAAGTACAGCGACTTACAAACTGCAGCATCTGGAGACACGTTCAAACGCATCACAACCCAGCGGATTTGGCTTCACGCAGAATTTCACCATCTACTTTGGCAGATCAAGACATGTGGTGGAAAGGACCTTCATTTCTCAACGCCCAGTGGAATTTCACAGTGCCAGACCAACAAACCCCTGCCACCACTGAGGAAGAGAAGCGGTCACTCAAATCTCACTGTGCAACTACCAAACCAGTAAGAGATGCTGTGGTAAATCGCTTGCTTAACAAATCTGATACCCTAATTAAACTTTTGAGAATTCTAGCATTGTGTAAACGATTTACTCATAACTTTGGAGCTAAGTCAGGTTTTCGGACGATTGGTGCTCTAGATCCTTGTGAGATAAGATCAGCTCTGCTGAGTGTTGTCATTTTAGCTCAGCGAGATATGTTCCCAACGGAGCTGGAAGAATTCGGAAAATGCTCTACGACTCCAAAAACCCTTCGCCAACTCAACGCCTTCATCGATGGAAACGGCATTATTCGAGTGGGAGGTCGATTGCAGAATGCCAACATTACATACAATCAAAGGCATCCAATTATTTTGAAGCCCGATCACCATTTTACGGATCTCGTAGTTCGAAACGCTCACGAGCAAACCCATCACGGTGGAACCCAGCAAACGAGCGCATACGTAAGAAACACCTATTGGGTCTTACAGCTGAAGCGATGTGTAAAAAAGCATATACATCGTTGCATGGCATGCTTTCGTCAAAAGGCAGAGGTCATGGAACAACTAATGGGAACGTTACCGAAAGGACGCGTGACAATTGCTAGACCATTCAGCAACACTGGTGTGGATTACGCGGGGCCCATAGACATCAAAGCCTGGAAAGGACGCGGCGCAAAGATGTTCAAAGGGTACTTTGCGATTTTTATCTGTTTGGCAACAAAAGCTGTTCACTTGGAAGCGGTCACGGATCTCACAACACAAGCATTTCTGGCAGCATTCCGGCGATTCACTTCCAGACGAGGATTATGCTCCGAAATCTTTAGTGATTGTGGGACCAACTTCGTTGGAGCAGATCGCGAACTTAGACGCTTGATGAAGGAGGCCAAACATGATTGGATCGAGGTGGCAAATTCACTCGCGAATCAAGGGACGAAATGGAACTTCATCCCCCCAGCAGCTCCTCACTTCGGCGGTCTGTGGGAGGCTGGAGTAAAATCTGTCAAGCATCACCTGAAACGCGTAATTCGCGACGAAAAGCTGACATTTGAAGAACTTAGCACGTTTCTCACTCAAATTGAGGCTTGCTTGAACTCTAGACCACTCTGTCCATTGACCAACAATCCCGATGATCTAGACATCCTGACACCAGGGCATTTCCTCATAGGCGAGACACTTCTGGCGGTACCACAAGGTGACATTTTAACTGAAAAGGTGAGCTACCTTGATCGCTGGAAGAGGGTGCAAGGATTTGTCAAAGTCTTTTGGCAAAAATGGAGTGGCGAATATCTTGCACGCTTGCAACAACGACCAAAGTGGACCCGACGGGAAAGTGCACCAAAGGAGGGAGATTTAGTTCTCATCAGGGACGAACGTTTGCCACCATCGCAATGGCTTCTCGCGAGAATAACAGATACTCATCCCGGAGTCGACAAACTCGTTCGCGTTGTAACACTTAAAACAAAAAATGGATTGCTAAAACGCCCGATTACAAAAATATGCTACTTGCCAATGAACAAAACTTGCGAAGATAACACAATCATCTAACTCATTGCGAATCATTCATTTGTACCTACCTATGTACGAAAAACACTTATTGAATGGGTCACACAAAAACAAAACAGCACATAAAAACCTATAGGTAAATGGAGTTAAACTAAAAAAAAAAATAATTGCTCATTTAAATGAATTTATTTATATAATTGAAATTACATATTCTCAAATAACAGAATAATAATAATAAAAACCAAAAAAAAACACTAAAAAATGAAAGGCTCATACAGAAACAATGAATTACAACCGCAGCCGTTCGTTTCAATAAATTTATTATTATTATAAATTATATAGATTTAATTCACAACACAAGAATTGTGTGCTCTCTACACTGAACTCTGAACTCTAAACTGAAATCAAATTTCATAAGCAGTCGCCCATACACCGACGCACGGGTCAACGACATTGTCACAAAAAAAAAAAAAAAAAAAAAATGCACTTTGAAAAGTGCCGTCGGCAAAACACTCTTAGCGGACAAAGTCAGCTGAGAGTGCAATCATTTGCCACGTCACATTTTTTTCCGTCAACGGATTTTCATTTTATCATCCCGCAAAAGCCGTAACCGTTTGATAAAATTCCACACTACACATGTATATAAAACACTGGATTTCGTCGCGTAAACATACATACCCGATCGTATATAATTTTTTTTTTATGCACAATTATGCTTATGCACTACACGAAAGTAATATATATATATATCGACACTATACACTTGCATGCTATCTCAATCATATTTTTTGTATGCATGCGAAAACCGAAATTTATAATTTATTAACACAACACTACTCATGAACTTTATGCACTTCAACACGATCGCGAACACTCGTTAAAGGCGTTAATTCATAAAATCATAAGAAAAGAATAATAAAATAAATAAAACCTCACCTACCATACCTACATACATAGGAAGATGCCTATCCACACGGCATTGAAGTATACCTGCAAAAAAAAAAACACCACACTGTGTTATGCCATTGTTACTTTATTTTTTTTTCACTTGGCATAATCATTCACTTTTCATCACAATCGCGTATTAAATTAAAGAAATTTAAACTTAAAACATTAAATAATTAAAAAAAAAAAACACAAGAAATAACACGCACAACAAATAAAAAAATAATAAAAACACCGAGCGGCCGACAAACTCACGCAACAACTGTTCCAGTTTCCAACCATTCCAATAAGTTATCAATGAAAACTTAACACACGATGCTTGACCCGTTGCCGTTTATATGCTGCAGTGGGTGGCTGGCAAAAAAAAGAGGAACAAGATCAGCATTATCGTCACATCGGTAAACAGTATTGTTTACATTTCGCTGCTCCGCTAGCTTGTGCAAATGCTGCCACAAAGATAACGAGTGCAGTCATATTGCACTACATTATTGCGCGCTCTTTTTGTCCTACGGACTTAGAACTTAATTTATTTACGTTTCATTGTGCTGTCCCATACACGTTTTGTTGTTGCATTTATTAATGATGTTTCTATTTTCATGTGATACATACTGAGAAGAAAAATATGAAGCATCTATGGGCCAGGAAAGCCAAACACACAACACAATAATGATGTCAAACGACAGTGGCGTGGCGTCGCAACAACGTAAAAGGCAACACACCACTTTGAAGAACTGCGTTCTTGGGGCCGGAGAATGTTGGCGATTCAATAGTATTGTTATATAAAACAATAATTTTTATTCTAAAATGTAAATAATGAATTGTACGTAACTATTGTGAACTAGCTAAAACCAAGTTGAACGAAAATTTATAGAATGTCAAATTCGACCTTAAATAATTGTTAAGGTCAAAACCAACTTTGTAATTGTAAAAATGAGCTTTTTCTTTGTCAAGTATATATAACCGTAGCTTATAAATCGCTTCTATGACTCGCAAATAAATCGTTTAATTGTAACGTTGTAAACGAAACTCTTTTCATTTTTTTCTACACGGAACATTTTTGGACACAAACACAGTGATCCAACACATTCCATGTAAGTATGTTAATGAGCTTCATATTCATAATTTGTTATTCGTTTTGCGAGGTTTAAACTCTAGCTCGCTCAGTTTGTCAAATATTTCTTGATTAACTTTAGTTTGTTGCTCAAGCTTTTCCAATATCATAAATAATATTTGAGATACGGAATCTGTTGTGGCAGGTTCTGGAGGTTTGCTTTTGTGTGACGCGACTTCAGCGTACGATCTTGGGCCGATGAGTGATGATTTTTTCTTTGTACTTGGACCGGCGACGTTTTCTTGCGGAGTTTGTATTTTTTGCCTTGTCAATCTCGTATTTCTGATCAATTTTGGAGTTTTTGGCTTGTCAGCTCTAGAACGTTTTGGGGTTGTGGTTCTATCTGCAATGTGTTGCTTAACAGTTTCGTGACGTTTTTATAGCTATATATATATATATATATATATATATATATATATATATATATATATATATATATATATATATAGCGATTTCGCAACCTCGGTAGCTCGCCGGGTGACTTGCATTACATTTGGCGCAGGTCGCTGGGGCCTGATTGCTTAGGTTGCAATCTTTTGGAAGATGTCCACCGGCGCATTTGACATATCGCGGTTCTTTTTGTCAGTACGCTTGAGTATGTCGGAAGCCTTGGCATCGCTTATATTGAGGTACTAGTCTGTTGCCCTTTCGCTTGGGCTCAATTTTTACCCTGATATTTACGATTGCCTTCATTTTAAATATTTCGTTTATGCTTTCAATCCTATCGAACGTGAGCATGAAAATAGGAAGACCGCACTTGACCACGGTGTCTTTTTCTCCTTCCGTACGTTGTTTTTCTTTCTTAAGTATGTTCACGGCATCAAAAATTTTAAAGCCTTGGGTATTTAATTCTCGGTATTTAATTTTTGCAAAAGTGTGCAATAGGCATCAGAGTCATCGACTTTGACTTTCCATACATTACTTCATTACATACATTATTTTCACACTCTGCGCCATTAAGAAAAGCCAACGGCGAATGGGCAAGAGAAGACAAAGAAAAAGCGGATTTATTTGCAGATTACCTAGAAGAAACATTCAAACCGTTTGACGGGGAACCGTTGGTCGAGGAGCTCAATCCTTAAGCGGTACAAGATAATTATAGAATAAAAACCGTGTCATTGGCTGAACTTCGTCAAAAACAACAAAGCCCCTGGCTACGACTTAATTACTAGCGAAATTCTAAAGGAACTACCGAAAAAAGCTTTGGTCAAGCTACTCTATATCATTAACGCTTCCATGAGAGTTTTATACGTTCCAAGGCAATGGAAAGTGGCCGAGGTCATAATGGTTCCGAAACCAGGAAAATGTCCGAACGACAAAAAGTCATACAGACCTATTTCGCTACTGCCGATAATAGCTAAGGTGTTCGAGAAACTATTGCTTAAAAGGTTGCAACCAATCATTGAAGAAAGACGATTGATTCCGGATCACCAATTCGGATTTAGAAGAAAACATTCAACAATCGACCAGGTCTATCTTATAACAAACGAAATCGAAAAAGCTCTGGAAGCGAAAAAGATATGTACTAGCGCTTTTCTCGACGTATCGCAAGCCTTCGACAAGGTATGGCACGAAGGCCTGAAGTACAAATTAAGGCTTTGCTTACCAGAAAAACTCTATAGAATCTTAGAGTCTTACCTTAAAGACAGAATCTTTCGCGTAAGGCACGAAAATGAGTACTCGGAATTCAAAGAGATAAATGCCGGTGTCCCGCAAGGAAGCGTTCTCGGCCCAATATTATTTTTGCTCTATACAAGAGACATACCCCACGATGAGGGAACAATTTTAGCTACGTTCGCAGACGACACTGCTATTCTCGCTATTGATACGACAGTTGAATTATCAACAGGGAAACTCCAGCGCGCTTTAGACAAAATATGCGACTGGACGAAGAGCTGGCGAGTTGTCCTTAACGAGACTAAGTCAACGCATGTTAACTTTACTTATAAAAAGATAAACAACAAACCTTTATTCATTAACTCGGTACAAATCCCGTACTCAAATGAAGCGAAATATCTAGGAATGACTCTAGACGCAAAATTTAAATGGAAGCCGCACGTTAAAAAGAAACGCGACGAGCTCGAAATCAAGTTAAGAGAAATGAATTGGCTTATCGGAAGATTTTCGAAACTAAGCATATATAACAAACTGCTTTTGTATAAGCAAGTGCTAAAACCATCTTGGACGTACGGTATACAACTCTGGGGTTGTACTAAACCAAGCAATATATCTATTTTAGAAACTTTTCAAAATAAGACACTCAGAGCAATTGTTAATGCTCCATGGTATATAAGAAATAGCGATCTACACCGAGATCTAGGAATCGCAACCGTGTCTGACGAGGTAACAAACTTTGCTCGCAAACTTAGTACTCGTCTTCGCGGACACTGCAACAATGAAATTATCCGAACTTTGGATCAGACAAATCTTACGCGCCGACTACAACGAATGAGACCGTTAGATCTAGCAGCATAAGATGAAACCGCATAAATTGACGGTATTGTAGGTGCCTTCGTTGGAAGGCAGCCTGCCACACGCGATTATTACAGAAGCTTGAACTACTTGTTAAGGAAACTTAGTCGTAGTCTGACGGAAAATGGGAGGTTTTTTAGTGAGTAAGAATCTCACACTACTATGAGCACGCGCGGCCGGTCCTCGTAGTGCCTATGAAGGTTTTTCCTACCCACGAAAAAAAAAAAAAAAAAAAAAAAAAAAAAAACATTATTTCAAAGAGAAATTGAATTATACTTCGTTCCCAGGGTATTTTTTAAGATATTTCGCAGCTTTCCGTAGTCCACGACCCCAACGACATTTATTCATTTAAATTTTCGCTGTCGCTTTTTTTGACACGGTTGGTGTTCCCTCTTGTGTATATACGGCCTCAACTACTGGCGAAGACCCGATTTTTCGTTTTTTGGTAGATATTTTCTTAAGAACCTGACTAGTTTCACGTGCAAGCTCTTCTTCCACTGTCACGTATACACTTTGACGCTTCGGCATGTCCTCACGTTTTGTAGTATCACGGGGATTTTTAAGAGCCTCGTTTTCTTTTCGTTACGAATCTACTTCATTTTTGAGCTCATGGTAGAGACGTTCCATATCTTTAAGCTTAGCGCGGAGTTCGTTGTTTTCCGCTTCAAAGCATTTTTTTTCGTTGAGTCCCGATTAACCGGCGGACTTGCTTTCCCGGAGATGATCGATCTAGGTGCTGGTGATCGAGGTACCCTTGGTTTCTTCATAGAGGGATTTCAAAGCAATAAATGGCTCTCCTCAGAATCCGTAGAGCCTACCTCCGAAGAGGGTGGATTTGCCGGTGATGGCATTACTTCCGTTGGTTTTGTCCATTGCATGGTTTGTATGTGATACGCGCTCGGCATACGGAGGGTGGATTTGAGTCGCCTCCTACGACTGGCATGCCTTACTTCGGGTATATTCTAACCCCAACCTGAAGGGGACGTTGGCCTATAAGATTTTTTATCATATGCATATTTCTCCGGTTTTGGAACCCTAATGACTTCAGGAACTTTCCATTGCCTTGGAGCGTATAGAAGTCTATGGGATGCGTTCAACATATTGTAATGTGGCGACAAGAAATAAAACGACATACACCTATGTACTCATTTTACGAACACACCTGCTCGATACACTTTACGAATACATTCAACTGTCACCCAATGATATTCCAAGTTCGAATTTCGATTTCCCCTCCATGGAATTCAGCAGAAGAGTACCAAAGGAAAAATAAACAAAGGGGACCTGGAACGTACTAAAAGGTGCTTAATTTTGTATTAATACACGGGTGACAGGCTCGTACGGGACAGTTATATTTTAAACGTTGACTTGTGAAAATCGGTAGTAAAGTAAAAGTGATCGAATTGAAATAAAGTGTTGAATTCTAGATAGCGAAGTTGAATTAAGTGTGATTTGAATTTAAATAAGTTTTGTTTGATAAATAAAGTGTTTCATTGTGTAATTATAAAAGCGAAATTGAGTTTTATTTGACAAACCTCAGGCCGAAAACTTTACATTTTGTCAGAAATTGGGGATAAAACTCAAAATTGTGCGGGTAAATTCTGCAGTGGAATTTTCTGGTACGGTGTTAGTTTTCTAAATTGCCGAGATTTCCGAGATATTTTATGTAAAAAGTTTCGGTGACTAATACGGCTCATTTTTGCGGTGGAATTCTCTAGAAATAGTGTGTGTAAACAGTATTGGTGACTCATACAGATTTGATTGTGGACTTTTCCAGATTAAATTTAAACT
The DNA here is from genome assembly GCA_947623515.1 of Neoascia interrupta. Taxonomy (NCBI): domain Eukaryota; kingdom Metazoa; phylum Arthropoda; class Insecta; order Diptera; family Syrphidae; genus Neoascia; species Neoascia interrupta. The sequence continues at coordinate 71,647,400 of OX392463.1, read as the reverse complement.
GATTGTGCGATATAGTTATAATTAATGAAGTTATAAAAACAGTGTCGCTAACTTATCACGAGTAAATTTTCTAAAACAGATAAAAAACATAGACTGATTGTGTTGTGAAAATTCTGTGAAAATTATTCAAAATGGGTCGGAAAATTGAACAATTGACAACGGCTGACTTGAAGGCTGAATTGGGTAAAAGAAACCTCCAGACTTCGGGGTTAAAAAAGGAATAGTTGCTCCGACTCCAGGACGCCGAGGAAGGTGGAGACCCAGACACCATGCTGTTCGAGATTCAAGAAGAAAAGCAACAAAGCGCAGTAAGTACTGCCGATGAAATGCCGGCTTTCATGAAGTTGCTTCTGGATAAATTAGAGAAGCTGGAGAGCAGCCAAAAACAACAGAAGAATGCTCTCGAGGAGCAAAAGAACTCATAAGAAGGTCTACAGAAGGGTAGCGAGGGTAAACTCGATGCACAGTGCACTTTCTTCGATGAAAGATTTAAAGCAATTGACCAAAAATCCCCTGCAAGGTCAGGGTTAGAATAGCCTTGAGGTAAGGTATGCCTGTCGTAAGAGCCGACTAAAACCCACCGGAAGATGTATTCTTTAACGTTTTAACGGATGCTGTCGATGCTGCTCCATTTGGTGCAACTTTTTGGCAGTAAGGTTTAAACTTAAAGATGAATCTGAAGGTTAAATTAAAATCCAGAAGCGTCTATCCCCCATGTGATGCTCACTGGTCTATTTCCGAAGGGGCGGCTGTATTTACAAATGAAAATAGAAGTGACTTACCTATTTCTCATAAAAACGACAAGTTAAAAAAAATGGCAATGAACAAAACGAAATATTTGATTACCCTATCGCTATCCCTAGCTGTGCTGGAAAATACACCCTCTCCGGGGGCAGGCTCTACGGATTCTGGAGACAGCCTTTTATTGCTTATAAATCCTTTTGAGAAAGGGACAAAACTAAATCGATCACCACCACCTAGATCGAACATATCCGGAAAAACAGTCCACTGGTAAACCAGGACTTAGTGAGAATTAAGAGCTTTGAAAAGGAGAATAATGAACTCAGAGCTAAGCTTACTGAAATGAAGCGACTCTTCCACGATCTTAAAATGCAAGTTGATTCTCTGCAAAAAGAAAACAAAAATATTAAAAATACTCGTGTAACGAAAGACTGTGAGGTAACGAAAAAGTAGAAAGAGGTAACGAAAAACCGAACCGACCAGCAGTCGAATACTTCACGGACCAGGACGAACTTGCAATTGAGACCGATTCAGTTTTAAAGAAAAGGTCTAGCAAGAAGCGTAAGGCGAATTTATCTCCCGAAGTAATACATAAAGAAGATAAGCCCTCTGGCTAAACTAGAAGCAAAAGTTCGTCCACACTCGCAATTAACATCGTCGGAATAGCAGACTTCGGGAGATTGCGCAACCTTCTTGCAAGCACGGTGAGAACAAAAATATATAAGCTTACTTCGCATCGAAATAATGTGTGGAAAGTAAATGTTGACAACGCCGATTCTTATCGCGCGCTATCTCTTAGAAAAAATCGAGTGGTATACTTATCAAAATAAGTATGAAAAACCACTGCGAGTCATTGTAAGGGGGCTCCACCCATCATGCACAAAAGAAAACGTTGTAAAAGACGTAAAAACTAAAGGTGCAAAATTTGGTGCAACTTTTTGGCAGTAAGGTTTAAACTTAAAGATGAATCTGAAGGTTAAATTAAAATCCAGAAGCGTCTATCCCCCATGTGATGCTCACTGGTCTATTTCCGAAGGGGCGGCTGTATTTACAAATGAAAATAGAAGTGACTTACCTATTTCTCATAAAAACGACAAGTTAAAAAAAATGGCAATGAACAAAACGAAATATTTGATTACCCTATCGCTATCCCTAGCTGTGCTGGAAAATACACCCTCTCCGGGGGCAGGCTCTACGGATTCTGGAGACAGCCTTTTATTGCTTATAAATCCTTTTGAGAAAGGGACAAAACTAAATCGATCACCACCACCTAGATCGAACATATCCGGAAAAACAGTCCACTGGTAAACCAGGACTTAGTGAGAATTAAGAGCTTTGAAAAGGAGAATAATGAACTCAGAGCTAAGCTTACTGAAATGAAGCGACTCTTCCACGATCTTAAAATGCAAGTTGATTCTCTGCAAAAAGAAAACAAAAATATTAAAAATACTCGTGTAACGAAAGACTGTGAGGTAACGAAAAAGTAGAAAGAGGTAACGAAAAACCGAACCGACCAGCAGTCGAATACTTCACGGACCAGGACGAACTTGCAATTGAGACCGATTCAGTTTTAAAGAAAAGGTCTAGCAAGAAGCGTAAGGCGAATTTATCTCCCGAAGTAATACATAAAGAAGATAAGCCCTCTGGCTAAACTAGAAGCAAAAGTTCGTCCACACTCGCAATTAACATCGTCGGAATAGCAGACTTCGGGAGATTGCGCAACCTTCTTGCAAGCACGGTGAGAACAAAAATATATAAGCTTACTTCGCATCGAAATAATGTGTGGAAAGTAAATGTTGACAACGCCGATTCTTATCGCGCGCTGTCTCTTAGAAAAAATCGAGTGGTATACTTATCAAAATAAGTATGAAAAACCACTGCGAGTCATTGTAAGGGGGCTCCACCCATCATGCACAAAAGAAAACGTTGTAAAAGACGTAAAAACTAAAGGCCTTAAAATTATTGATGCCGTCAATATCATTTAAAAAGAAAAAGCAACGAACGGAAGGAGAGAGAGACACTCTGATCAGACGCGGCCTTCCAATTTTTTTGCTTTATAAAAATGAATTATATTTATAAAATGAAAATGACACTTAACATCAGGGTTATAATCGAACCCATGAGAAGGGGCATTATACTGATACCACAGTGTAAGCGATGCCAAGAATTCAGGCACACAAGTGCCTACTGCCAAAAAGAACCACGTTGCGTGAAATGTAACGGAAAACACCTCTCAACAGAGTGTAAAGTTGACATGAAGGCTCCACCAGAGTGCCAAAGACTCCAAACACGCCAACGCCGATCAAAAGTGCGAGATTGGCAAAGAAAGCGTCGACAAAAAGCGTAAAAGCTCCACAAAAGAGCGGCGCCAGTTCAAGTGCAGCGAAGAAAACGCCACTGGTCGGACAGAAATAATACGCACAGGTTGCGGCAAACGAAAAGAAGGCAAGATCGCCCACAACAGATGCAGTTTCTCAGATCCTCGCTGTAATCTTGGAAAAACTTGAGGATCAGACTTACATCAACAAACTTATATTTGACAAACTGAGCAAGCTCGAGTTTAAGCCTCGAAAAAATTACAAGAGAACATGAATATGAAACAGTTATTTAAAATACTAGCATGGAATGCAAATGGCCTTTTGAATAAAATAGAGGAATTAGAAGTATTTCTACAAAAAAAATAATATTGATATTTGCATGATTACGGAAACTCACCTTAAAAACGGGTCTAGACCGCTACTTTAAGGTTATTAAGGTTATCCGCTACTAGAGGAGGATCCTCACTCTATATTAAGAACTGCATAAAGCACTTCAAGAACACAGAAGTTTACTGTGCAAAAACAGTGTGAAACGTGGGGTGGACTTTTTCTCCACGGGTAAGCGAACATATTGGCCAACCGACAGGAAGCAAAAGCCTGGCCTTGCCGACTTTTTCATCGCTAAAGGGTACCCCAAATACCTTACGCGAATCGAAGAGTGTTATGATCTTTGCTCGGACCACGCAGGAATAATCTTGAAGGTGGGTGGTGGAAATAGAAAGAGCTCCCAGATTAGCTAGCAAAAAGATGAACTGGGACGCCTTCAGAAAGAACTGTAAGGAGGGTGTTGGCTTAAATTTGCCATTGAGAACTCCTTTCGAGTAACAAACTGCAGTTGACAAATTTATTGAAGCAATTCAGAGCGCTGCTTAGAACAACACTTCGTCCCAAGAGTACGCAGTCAGCACCGACGGGCATGTACGCACAACATATCCACTCGAAATCGAAGAACTGATTCGTGAAAAGAGAAGAGCGCGTACAAGGTGGCAAGGAACGAGGGCTCCCCCAGACAAAGCCCTCTTGAACCACCTCTCTAACAAACTGAAAGAAATGTTGCAAGATTTTAAAAATCGTGAGACCACTGAAGAGTTAAAGGCTTGTCGGCGGATAGGAGCTCAAACTACTCGCTGTGGAAAGCAGTTAAGTCTGTCAATGTTACCTATAATCTACTCGGCACCAATAAAAAAAGCTAACGGAGAATGGGCAAGAAAAGACAAAGAGAAAGCGAATTTGTCTGAATATTTAGAAGAAACATTAAAACCCTTCGACGGTCCGCTGGCTGACGTTCAAAACAACAACGCGGAACCTGATAGCTTAAGACTGAAAAAAGTTTCGTTAATTGAACTCCGACATACAATAAGCAAACTTAAAAATAATAAGGCCACGGGTGTCGACCTGGTCACTGGCAAAATATTAAAATAACTACCGAAAAAGGCATTAGTCAGCTACTTTATAAAATAAACACTTCTCTTGGACTTCTATACGTTCCGAGGCCACAAAAAGTTGCTGAAGTTATTATGGTTCCAAAACCGGGGAAATGTGCAATTGATAGAAAAATCTTTTAGGCCCATACCGCTTCTGCCGATAATATCGAAAGCACTCGAGAAGCTTCTGTTGCAGCGATTGCAACCAATAATTGCAGAAAGACGTTTGATCCCGGATCATCAATTCGGTTTCAGACCTTACCATTCCACAATTCTTCAAGTCTACAGAATAACGCATGAATTTGAAAAAGCCTTGGAAGGGAATAAAATATTTTCAAGTGCTTTCCTCGACGTATAGCAAGTCTTCGACAAGTTATGGCACGAAGGCTTGAAATATATGCTACGGCAAAACTTGCAGGAGGATATGTTTAACAAATTGGAAAATTATCTTGAAAGTAGACTCTTTCGTTAGGTGTAGTATTGAATACTCGAGTTTCAAGCAAATTCGAGCTGGCGTACCCCAGGGAAGCGTCCTCTGTACGACCCTGTTCCTTCTCTACACAAGAGACATACCTCTAGATGACGAGACAGTCAACGAAAAAGTTAAATAGAATGTTTGCCCGACGGTCCACGACGCAAGGAAATGCAGCCGCCTGTCTTCGATGGCCAAACATTATTGCCGATTCATAACAGACAATTCGAAGCTGCAGCGTTGTCAAACAACTGGGACAACGAAGATAAATCGATTGCTCTCACGCTTGCGCTCAGGGGAACAGCTGCCAAATTGCTGCAGACCATCCCTGAAGAAAAACAAAAGGATTATGATGCCATGGTAAAGGCCATCGAGATGAGGTTTGGCGACGACCACATGCAGCAAGTTTACCGGGTCCAGTTGCGCCGAAGAATTCAGACAATGGGTGAGACGCTTCAACAGTTGCAAGCCGACATCGAGCGATTGGCGAATTTGTCCTATCCCAACACCAGCAGGGAAATTATAAACGAGTTGGCAACCGATGCGTTTACATATGCTGTTGCGGATGGAAAGCTACAAATGGCTGTAAGAATGGCAGGTAAGAAGACACTCGACGAAGCACTAGTATTTGCCCTGACAATGGAAGCAGCCGACCAAACTTCGCAAGGTTGCTATCGCATAAGGGAAATCGCTACTCTAGAGTAATCATGTCAACGCATCGACATCGAAAGGCAAAACACGAACACCACTCGGGGACAAATGAGATGCTGGAATTGTAACAAGCTGGGACACCTACAGCGACAGTGCCGAGCCTCAGTTAGACAAGCGAGCTGCCCACATTGCGCTAGAAGGAGACAGAATGAAGAAGCATCTGACAGGATGTCGGGGCAGAAGTTGGTTGATGGAATCGATGCCCCCAGGACCATCATCCAAGTCTCGCACACAAAACGCTGCAACAAGAGTCTGACAGAAGAGGCAACCACGCCAACAGAAAATGTGTGGCACAGGTGCCACGGCCTCCATCATCCGAAGTGACCTTGTTCAGACGTCCTGGCTACATAACACCAGCTGCTACAGTCTGAAGACAGCTACAGGAGAAGCGGCCAAAGTATACGGGGAGGTGCAGCTACAGGTACAACTAGAGGGATCGACCTTCTCACAGGCATTCTTAGTAGCCGACATATGCGACGAATACATCATTGGAGTGGACTTTATAAAGGCACACGAGGTAATTCTTGACCTTCGAATGCAGGTGCAAAGGTATCAAACCGTCGAGATCCCTATGGGATACGGAAACGACAACGCTGTGAATCTTCGAGCAATACTGGGAAGCGATGAAGTTCTGCGGCGCTCTTCAAAGGCAGTTCCTTGGACACGTTATGAAGGTGATCCTGGGAACCACCGATTCTATCTCATCGCGTCAAAAGTGAATTTAAAGTTTACGTCGTGGGAAAAAAAATTGCCAAAGAAAAACATGGTGCCGGAAAGACTGATGAACCCAAATAAGCGCACCGTTAAGCTCAGACAAGGAGAGGTGAGCGGAAGATGTGTGCCCGTTGCAGCCATTTCGACAACAGCTGAAAGTGAGCCTGCGAGTCCTGTCTCTCCATCAATATTGACCGAGGTATGTAAGACTATACGTGGGGTGCCGTGGTGTAGTGGTCTGGGTTCAAACCCTGTCATCGTAATCTGAAAAAAAGACTTGTTCTTTTCACGGTCCCCACCTCCGCGAGGGTCTGACAAGCCCTCCGAGAGTATTATTTGTCTTGAAAAACTTCTCAAAGTGCCGTTCGGATTCGGCAAAAAACTGTGGGTCCCCTTGTATGTGAAGAAAATCAACGCACACAGCATACGTTGTTGAGAAGTTGGCTCTGGTTCACCTCGAGCTGTTGCGCCACTCTATTTATTTTTATGTAACACTATACTCGGAGACTGTGAGCTAAATCAGGAGCAGCAAACTGTAGCGTAAAATCTCATTGGCGAGTTTGCTGATATATTTGCCTCTCAGGATGGAGACTATGGTCGAACACACGTAGTACAACACCACATAGACACCAATCCGCCAACCTGCTAGACGACTTCCGTTGGCGAAACAGGATGAGGCCGCCGAAATTGTATTGGCCATGGCAAAAGAAGGTTTGATCGAAAGCTCAAAAAGTCCGTGGGCGTCGCCTTTTGTACTTGTGAAAAAGAAGGATGGCAGCACTCGATTCTGCGTAGATTACCGGAGGCTTAACGATGTCAAAAAGAAGGACAGCTACCCTTTACCTCGAATAGATGACACATAGGGCACACTCTCTGGAGCAAAATGGTTTTCCACTTTCGACCTGAAAAGTGGTTACTGACAGGTACAGATCCTTCCAGAAGAGAAAGAGAAGACCGTTTTCACAACTGGCAATGGACTGTGGCAGTTTACAGTAATGCCATTTGGTCTGTGTAACGCTCCGGCCACCTTCGAGCGTCTTATGGAACGTGTCTTACATGGTCTGATGTGGAAAACCTGCCTGGTATATTTGGACGACGTCATCGTTTTGGGAAAGACGTTCGCTGAACACAACATCGCGACAACTTGAAGGAGGTATTCACACGACTTCGAGCGGCACACTTGAAAATCAATGCAAAGAATTGTGCGCTGTTCAAAGCAGAAGTTAAGTATCTGGGGCATGTGATATCGTCGGATGAAGTGAAGACGGATCCGGATAAAATCGAAGCTGGGCGAAGTTGGCCAGTTCTCAAAGACAAACGCCAGCTAAGGAGCTTTCTCGGTCTTGCTTCGTAGTACAGGAGGTTTGTCAAGGATTTCTTCGGGATTGCAAAGTGTCTGCACCAGCTCACTGAAAATGGAGAACAATTCAAATGGTCAGGCGAGTGCGAAAGAAGCTATCAACATCTGAAGCAGCGAGTTTGGGAAGCACCAATACTAGCTTACCCCAGCCCTGGCAAGTCATTTATTGTCGACGCTAGCAATGTGGGTGTTGGCGCAGTATTTTCGCAATTGCATGATGAGCAGGAGAAAGTGGTGGCATACTTAAGCAAAGTTCTAACCCGACCAGAGAGAAACTACTGCGTTACCAGGCGAGAACTCCATGCTCTTACACTGGCGACGAAACATTTCCAGAAATAAATGAGTGGCCAGAAGTCATCTTGCGTGCAGACCACGCCGCTCTCAAATGGTTAATTCAGTTCAAAAATCCTGAGGGCCAAGTCGTTAGATAGATAGAACAATTGCAGGATTTTGACTCCGGACACCATGTGAGCCCAACTGTAAGCACTGCATGCGACAAGAGGAAAAGGGCGAAGGTGTTTCTGTCCAGAGAATAAGAGCCGAACCTGCAGAAGGGTGGAGTACTGAGGAACTTCGCAACGCACAACAAGAAGACCTAGACATTGAGCCTATCCTTGCATGGAAGGAATCTATGGAGAAACCGAGCGCAAGGGATATATCCGACAGAAGCCGCACATTAAAGGCATATTGGGCGTAGTGGGACTCTCTCCATGTACAAGATGGCGTTCTGCAAAGAAAATGGGAAATGGCGGATGGAAGATCCTTTAAAATGCAGCTTGTGGTTCCACGGTTGAAAGTCTAGGATATTCTACGGGAAATGCACGATGGAGTGTCTGGTGGGCACTTGGGCGTCAAGAAAACCAAATTCGGATTTCCCAGTAAAAACCCAACATACGAAGAGGACTACGTGGTGGACCCTAGAAAAAGGATTAATGACATACACTAGAGGATCAGAAGCAATATAAAAGTTGCAAGCGACCGCATGAAGACCAGGTACGATGCGAGAGTAACAGCACCCGAGTTCAACGAGGGAGATCTTGTATGGCTCTACAACCCACATCGTAAAAAGGGAAGATCGGCAAAACTTCAGCAGGACTGTAAATGTCCCTCCCAAGTTGTAACGCGAATAAATGATGTCGTCTTCCGAATCCAACGAGGACCAAGAGCGAAGATGAAAATTGTCCATGTTGATCGCCTACATCGCTACCACGCAAGCAATGATGACTTACTTGTTCGGGACGAACAAAACTAGGAGGGGGGCAATGTTATGTGGTGGCAAGAAATAAAAGACATGCAGGAATCGCTGAATGCACCCATCGATTCACTTGATGAATACACTTGCTCGATTCACTAAACGAACATACCCAACTGTCCTTCCAGTCAGCTGACAGTAAAATGATATTTCATGTTCGAATTTCGATTTCCCTTCCATGGAATTCAGCGGAAGAGTACCAATGGAAAATTAAAGGCGGGAAGTATGTAGGGAGGAAGTATGTAGGGGGAAGGAAAAGGGGAAGAATGGAACGTACTAGAAGGTGCTTACTTTTGTATAAATACACGGGTGACAGGCTTGTGAAAATTGGTAAAGTAATCAGTAAGGTAATCGGTAAAGTAAAAAGTGATCTTTAAATTTAAATTTAAGTGTTGAATTCTTAATAGCGAAGTTGAATTTATTGTGATTTGAATTTAAATAAAGTGTTTATTATAAAAGTGAAGTGTTAGATAATAAAAGTGAAATTGAGTTTTATTCGACGAACCCCAGGCCGAAAACATTACAATATTAAGTAGCTTGACTAGTGCCTTTTTCGGTAGTTCTTTTAATATTTCGCCAGTGATCAGGTCGTAACCCGGGGCCTTACTATTTTTAAGTTTGCTTATTGTCTGTCGGAGTTCAACTAACGAAACTATTTTCATTCTAAAGCTATCAGGCATCGCGTTGTTGTTTTGAACGTCAGCCAACGGCAGACCGTCGAAAGGTTTGAAAGTTTCTTCTAAATATTCAGACAAATTCGCTTTCTCTTTGTCTTCTCTTGCCCATTCGCCGTAAGCTTTTTTTATTGGTGCCGAGTAGATTATAGGTTACATTGATAGACTTAACTGCTTTCCACAGCGAGTAGTTTGAGCTCCTATCCGCCGATAAGCCTTTAACTATTTAAGATTTTTTTAAGATTCTTCTTTCTTTATTCTCAAAAATTCATTTTATAAATAAATTATATATATTGTAACAATATTCAGTTTTCTACAATATGAAAAATAAAATGAATCTAAAGAACAGTTAGTGACATTAGTGTTTAAAGAACAAACAGTGGAAATGTCACATTATTTTAAATTAAATTCATTGTGGGGTGAAGGTAGGTTCATAAAATAAATCGTATCTATTTAAACAGAGAAACAAATTTATATCTATTCGCTATACGGTTAAACTAGGTTATGAAGTGCAACACAACTTCTATTTCTTTGTGGTCAATATTCAAAAGCCAAAGTTTTACTTTATTTAAAAACTTATACATATTCCTAGTGTTTCTAATGTCTACGGGGAGTGTGTTGAATAATTTGCAGGAAACAATAGAGTAAAAGCTTCTAAAACTAGTGGTGCGAAAAGTAGGAATACTAATTAGAGAGTTAAAATTACTTCGAAGGTTGTAAGTCTCATTGTTGGGGCTCTGAAAATAGCCACCACGAATGTAAAAGATTTTTGAAACTTTGAAATAGTACAAATGTCTTACTGGCAGAATATCCAATTTACGGAATAAGGGCAAAGTGTTGGCTAAGCGGGATGAGAAGCTTATTTTTCTGATAGCATATTTTTGCATAATAGCTAGTTGCTGAATTTTAGTAAAATGAGTTCCACCCCAGCAGGTGATACCATATTGTAATTTGGAATGGAAGATTCCAAAATATATATTTTTTAAGATGCGAGTAGAGCAGTATTTGTTAAGCCGATAAAAACAACGCAAGGTAGATAGCAAATATTGCTTTAAGGAAAAAATATGATCACTCCAACTAAGATTTTGATCAATTACCACTCCTATGTACTTATAGGTCTTGACTGCTTCCATAGTAAAGCAACTTGCAGCACACGCGTTGTTGTGATCGTATGGAATACTGCAGCCACACTTAAGCAAACTAAACCTGTGACAGTCAGCAGCATGAAAAACTATATCTACTGCCGGGGATTCTTTAGCGGTAAGGTTAAAATGCATTAGCTTTGTCTTACTGCTTACTATCAGCTTATGTTGTGCAAACCAGAGTCTTAACATATTCACATCATGATTTATTTCAGCAGTAAGATTGAACAAATTAGTTGAAGCATATGCAAACGCAAAGTCATCAGCAAAGGCCTTTATCCTACCCACGAATGGAAGACTGAAGACTGAGTTGACATAAACTAAAAACCATAATGGGCCGAGCACAGAGCCCTGTGGGATGCCTAGATTTATGAATTTTGAGCCTCCATTAATGTTCCCGATTTTTACTTTCTGCACCCTATTCTTAAGATAAGAAGTAAGCCAGTCTAAAAAAAAAGCCTCGAAAACCTGCGCGATACAACTTATTTAAAAGTTTACAAAAATTTTGTGATCCACCATATCAAAGGCTTTGGTGATGTCCACGAAAAGTCCGGCGCAAGTTTTCTTTCCATCTAGACCCTGATAAATGTATTGCGAGAAATCAATTAAAGCATCTTCTGTGGAACGGTTAACTCTAAATCCGAATTGATTCTCGCTTAGAAAATTAATTTTATTAAAGTAATATGAAATTCTACATTTAATAGCTTTCTCAAAAATTTTCGACATAACTGAGAGTAATGAGATAGGCCTGTAATTTAATTTGTCTTTTCTATTCCCCTTTTTGAAAACAGGTATTACTTTCGCTATTTTTAATGATTCAGGAAAGGTTCCCGAAAAAATGCTTAAATTAAACAGGTAGGCCAATATATCAACCACATTAAAAGCAATACGTTTTAAGATGGAATTTGAAATTCCATCTGCCCCACAAGAGTTTGATTTTTTTAAAGATTTTATTAATTTTAATAATTCAAATCCCGAAATAGGATTGAAAACAAAGCTGTTACTGGAAATATAGCTATCCAAAACTTCTGAAGCGGAGCAGCTATAACATACCAGTGGATTTTCACAGGTAGAAGTCAACTGTGAAACCGAAACAAAATAATCATTAAACACATTCGAAACAATTACAGGGTCAGTTACGACCGTGTTATTTTGTTCGAGTGCAAAGGATATATTATGGTTTTTTGTCTTTCGATTTATGATGCAGTTAACTACTTCCCATTCTTTTTTTATGTTCCCTTGTGCACTGTTCAATCTCTTTTCAAAGTACATGTCACGACAGAGGAAGGTTTCTTTGTTGACTTTTTTGCATAGGTTTTCGTATCGCCTTTTCAATACAAGATTTAATGAGTGTTTGGTAATCTTACTACGCAGTTTATGTTTGAGTTTAATTTGCTTTAGAAGCGAGTTACTCATCCACGGTTTAAGTTTAGCTGCTGTTTTGCTCTGATCTAAGATGACGCTTGAGCTATCAATATGGGTTTTTAGAGTTTTAACAAAGAGATCATAGGCTAGTGAATCGTCATTTGCAGCATAAGTATCAGCCCAGTTTTCCCACAAAAGTTTTTCATTTAATTGCCTAAAATCAATTTTAGTTACTTTTTTGGAACCAACTTCAGGCTTATACTTGTACTTCAAGTAATTAAATAACAAGCCTGTCATGCAATGATCGGTAATTTTAAGATCGAAGTTAATACCCGCACATTGATTCGTTTCAACCTTATTAAAGCGACCAAAAACATATTCAATGCAAGTATTGGTGACCGGTCTAGTTACGTCATTGACAAAAGAGAATAAACCATGTTCAGCCAATAAGGCTTCATACCTTTCAGCAATCGCATTTGAGCTCAGAATGTCTAAATTGAAATTTCCAAGGATGACAAGATTAGCCGCTTTTTCCATACTTAATAAAATTGAAAATTCATCCAAAAACATATTTACTGACGAAGCGTGAAGTCTGTATACACAAACTATTGTAAAATTAATGTTGCAAATATTACAAGTCATTTTAAGGACATCTGCACTATTAACACTGAGAGAAACAACCTTTGGCTCATAAGAATCCTTAACAAATATACCAACACCACCAGCTGCATACGAATCATTAGGAATGGGATAAAAATTATAGTTTGAAATCTTGTAGTCATCCTTCTCAAAGGAATAAATCCATATCTCTGACACAAAAATCAAGTCAGGAAGATACATAAAACCTTCAAGATTACACACAAGTAAGTCGAAGTTTTGTCGCAAGCTCCTCACATTTTGATGTACAATAAAAATAGAGTTAAGATCATTAGGACAAGAAAAGAAAATGCGATCATCACATTTATTTATGGTTTCAATGGTAAAATCGTTGTATGCGTTTTCTAGCAATGGACTAGTCATCTAGTGAATCTAGATCATCAAAAGATTTAATAACAACGAAATTACCATTTTCAACCTTTCTCATATAGATTTTAGAGTTTCTAAACCAAAGATATTTGTATTTCTTTTCTTGCTTAACCTGTTTTGCTGCCCTGAACAATGCCCTAGTGTAATTAGTGAAGTAATCATTAATAAATATGTTAGTATTGCTCACATCACCAAATACAGACGTATTCAAAGTTTTCTTTGCTGATGGCTTGCCTCTCATAATCCTCTGTTTAGATTCATTTGATGACAGGTGAACACACAGAATCTTTTTTGTCGACGCTTTAGTTGATATTGACTTCACGTAGTGGTCAATTCAGTGGTCTCATGATTCAGTGGTCTCATGATTTTTAAAATCTTGCAACATTTCTTTCAGTTTGTAAGAGAAGTGGTTTGAGAGGGCTTGTCTTGTGGAGCCCTCGTTCCTTGACATCTTCTACGCGCTCTTCTCTTTTCACGAATCAATTCTTCGGTTTTGAGCGGATATGATGTGCGTACATGCCCGTCGGTGCTGACTGCGTTCTCTTGGGACGAAGTGTTGTTCCAAGCAGCGCTCTGAATTGCTTCAATAAATTTTTCAACTGCGGTTTTTTACTCGAAAGGAGCTCGCAATGGCAAATTCAAGCCAACACCCTCCTTACAGTCCTTCCTGAAGGCGTCCCAGTTCATGTTTTTGCTAGCTGATCTGGGAGCTCATTCTATTTTCGCCAGTCTTCCACTCCTGAGTGGTCTGATTAAAGATCATAACACTCTTCGACTCGCGTAAGTTATTTGGGGTACCCTTTACCGATGAAGAAGTCGACAAGGTCAGGCATTTTATTCCTGTCGGTTGGCCAATATGTTGGCTTACCCGAGAAAAAGTCCACCCCACGTTTCATACTGTTATTGTACAGTAATCTGTCTCTTGTTGAATTGCATCTTGAACCCCAAAATGTATGCTTCGCGTTAAAGTCACCCCAATGATAAAATTGGGCCCAATGAAGTCATACATACGATCAAGATCATCTTCCACCAGTCTATATCCCGCCGGGAAATAACAAGATGCAATGTTGTAATCTAAACAGTCAATTTTTACAGAAACTGACTTATCTCTATGCAGACTGACTTATCTCTAGCTTAACTTCTGTGTTCTTGAAGTGCTTTATGCAGTTCTTAATGTAGAGAGAGGATCTTCCTCTCGAATTTTGCAAATGGTGATGTGCGTCATAGTCAATGTAACCTTCAAGTTTGTTACAATCAGGTGAGTTTCCGTAATCATGCAAATATCAATATTATTTTTCCGTAGAAACACTTCTAGTTCAACTTTTTGATTCAAAAGGCCGTTTGCATTCCATCTTAATATTTTAAATAACCGTTTCATATTCATGTTCTATTGTTATTTTTTCGAGGTTTAAACTCGAGCTTGCTCAGTTTGTCAAATATAAGTTTGTTGATTTTAGTCTGATCCTCAAGTTTTTCCAAGATTACAGCGAGGATCTGAGACACTGCATCTGTTGTGGGCGACCTTACCTTGTATTCGTCTGATGCAACCTGGGCGTGGGATCTCGGTCCGACCAGTGGCGGCCTCTCCGCTGCACTTGAACTGGCGCCGCTCTTTTGTGGAGCTTTTACGCCTTTTGTCGTCGCAGCTCTATAGCTACTTCGCATCCTCGATAGTTTTCGGAGTGGTTTCCGTTGCAATTGGCGCAAACTGCCGGAGCCTTCATGTCAACTTTGAACTCTGTTGAGAGGTGTTTTCCATTACATTCCACGCAACTTGGTTCTTTTTGGGAGTAAGCACTTGTGTGCCAGAATTCTTGACATCGCCTACACTGTGGTATCAGTATATTGTCCTTTCGCATGGGTTCGATTTTAGCCCTGATGTTTAGTATCAGTTTTATTTTATTAACATCGTTTATGCTCTCAGTTCTTTCAAAGGAGTGCATAAGAATTGAAAGCTGCGTCCGTTCACAGTGCCTCTTGCTCCTTCCGTGCGTTGCTTTTCCTTTTTTATGATATTGACGGCATCAGTTTAGTTTTTACGTCTTTTACAACGTCTTCTTTCGTGCGTGATGGGTGGAGCCCCCTAACTGTGACTCGCAGTGGTTTTAGAGACAGCGCACGATAGGAATCGGCGTTGTCAACATTTACTTTCCGAACGTTATTTCGGTGCGAAATAAGCTTATAGTTTTCTGTTCTCACCGTGTTTGCAAGAAGGAAGATGTTTATTGCGGGAGGTGGACAGATTTTCGCTTCTGGTTTAGCTTTCTTTTAGCCAGAGAGCTTATCTCCTTTTTGTATTACTTCGGGAGAGGAATTCGCCTTACGCTTTTTGCTAGACCTTTTTTAAAACCGAATCGGTCTCAAGTGCAAGTTCATCCTCGTCCGTAAAGTATTCGCTTGCTGGTGGGTTCGGTGTTACACACTCTTTCGTTACCTCACAGTCTTTCGTTACACGAGAAGTTTTCATATCCTCGTTTCTTTTCGCAGAGAGACGACTTTCATTTTAAGATCGTGGAAGAGTCGAATGGGTGGATTTTCCAGCAGAGCTGGGCTGCCAACTGAGCTAATTAAATCTTTTGTTTTGTTCATTGCCATATTTTCTTAGCTTGTCGTTTTTATGAGAAATAAGTTAACAAGTCACTTCTATTTTCATTTTTAAATACAGCCGCCCCTTTGGAGACAGACGCCGACCAGTGAGCCGCACAATGTGTGACAGACGCTTCTGGATTTTAATTTAACCTTCAGATTCATCTATAAGTTTAAACCATACTGCCAAGAGTTGCCAAATGGAGTCCCAAATGGAGCAGCATCGACAGCATCCGTTGAAGCATTAAAGAGTACTTCTTCCGGTGGCCATCATAGCCAAAAATATTTTGTTTTGATAGAATGTGGCTAGGATTATCGTCACTTTTTATAACCTCTATTTTACATTTTCTTTCAAAATGCCTTTTTCTCGAGTTAGACATGGCCTAGAAGCTCAAATTTTGGTACTGAACAATATTGGCCCAAGACTCTTAACAAGGCAAAATTGCACCATCCACAATATCGAGCATGGCCTCTTTTCACATGTAAGATCTTTAAAAACCCGATTTTTCGAAGTTCCGAAAAAAGTCCAAATCCGAAAAAAAATGTATGACATATATTTACTATTTGCTAAGTTTGCTCCATACAAAGTTTTGAGATTTTTAAGGGGCGTTTTTAAAAAATTCGTTTTTTTCTGAAATAATTTTTGCTTTTATCTTATTTTGTCATGATTGTAACGAAATTACAATTAATTAAAAACCTAACCGAACGTGTCGTTGCTTATATTGAGGAGCGGCCCCTCTGGCAAAATTACAACAATTTACGATTCGACAAAATTATAATAATGGCTAGTCCTATGATCATCTAAAACGCTGTCAGGCGAACATCGTCAGGAACCATTATGTTATAATGATGCTGACATTAAGTGACAACTCTTCCTACGGTTTCCCATAAGAGAACAAGTATTTGAAAAACCAATAAAAGCAACAAACAGTATCAAAACACACATGTGTGGCTTTATTAGAATTAAATTAAATTACAATAAATTAATTCTAAAGCCATGCCCACTTCTGTGGGCTTTCGATCATGGACATCCATGAGCGAAATGTCATTGCAAAGTCGGTTCAAAGCCCACGTGTCGTAATGGGGCGAAACCGAAGCCTGAGGCTGCTTTGTGGTCGCCGCTTTACTTTTTCGGCTAATTTAGAAAGTCTTTAGAGTTTTTCTTTGGCGTACTTTTTTAACAACTATTCCAATGATAAAAAGTGCACACATAACTCTAAAAACAAATTTTCGTTACGAAGGGGGGAGGGAGCGGTATAGGAGAGGTAGGGGTAACCGAAGCGGTATGAGCCTGTACCAGGGGGAATATGTACCAGTGTTCCCACAAGAGCGGAGAGGTGAGGACAACCGAATCGGTATGAGCCCTTACCAGGCCGGTCCTGTTGGGGAAACTTGGGGGATGTGTTAATGGGGTATATTTGGCGCTCCACTGTAAGGTGTTTGCTCGCCTATAGACTTTCCATATGGAGGAGGGATGGGTTTTGTGATACACCCTTATGCGTTTAGCCAGTTTGACCCGGAGATAAAGTTCATTATCCTCTTTAGATCGAGTCGCGCTAGATCATTTAGGTCATCAAAGAAGTATTCACCCAAAGTTTTCCTTCTCAGTGCCAATAGGGCGGGACAGTTGCACAGAAGATGAACCATGGTCTCTTCTTCCTCTTCATCCCTGCAACTTCTGCAGAAATTGTTGAAGGGAGCACCGAGTCTTCTGGCATGTAGCCCAACCAGACAGTGGCCTGTGAGGGCCCCAATTATCTTTCTAAGATTCAGCCTATTGAAGGAGATGAGTCTCTTTGTTTTCCTACGATCGAACTCTGGCCGAATTTGTTTGGAGCAGAGACAAGTGCTGATGTTATTTCACCTATTGTTTGCCATTGTGATGGCATCGACGTCCAGGTGGAACTTTATCGAGTTTATGGGTGCTGCCGGTTTCGTTGTATGAGTCGGGCTGGCATTAGCCCCTTCTCTAGCTAATTCGTCGGCTCTTCAGTTGCCTGGAATATCCCTGTGGCTAGGAACCGCACAGGTATACGTCGCACATGACAGCAATCTCGTTGAGAGATTCGCGGCATTGCTTTACCAACTTTCGTATCATTGCCGATTCCAAGGCTTTCATTGCAACTTGGTTGTCTATATAGGAAACAGCAGCTCTGCAGTCTACTGAGTTAATAGAAAACCAGGCCGCGGCTTCACGAACGGCTGTGAATTCTGCTTGAAACACGCTGCACTGATCTGGCAGGCACTTGGAGATACATAGGTCTAGAGTACTGGAAAAGACTTCTGATCCTACTCCAAGTGCTGTTTTCGATCCGTCAGTGTAGATTTCTATTGCAAATGTATTTAAGACCTCACCAGACTCCCAGGCGGTTCTGCTTGGAAACTTGGTCTTGAATTTGACATTGAAGTTAAGGTATGGGACAACGCAGTACGAGTTGCGAGGGATGGTGTCATGGCCATTCAGCATGCTAGCATGTCCCATGTTGTTACGAGTCAGTTGCGAGGATTCTCTAAGCCTAAGTGGTGCTTTCGCTGCCATCCCTTAACCGAAGATGTCAACGGGAAGAAGATGGAGCATTGTGTCGAGCGCAGCTCAGGGACTTGTTCTTAGAGCACCTGTGATGTAAATACAGGATAGTCTTTGAACTTTCTCTAATATAGCAATGTTGCTACTATTGTCTAGTGCCTTCCACCAGACTAGTACTCCGTACATAAGTATGGGCCTAACGACTGTCGTGTATGTCCAGTGCACAATCCTGGGTTGGAGTCCCCAGTTTGGGCCTAGGATTTTCCTGCAGGAATACAGGGCAATAGAGGCCTTCCTTGCACGGTCTTGTATATTCAGTTTCCAACTGAGTTTTCTTATCTAATATAACTTCCAGGTATCTAGCGTGACAGTACTAGTTCAGTCTGTAACACAGAGAAAAATGTAACACAGAGAAATAGTGACGATAGACCCCCAAGACCTCAAGGGCATATGATCGATACCGAATTCTGAGTCGAATGAGCCATGTCCGTCCGTCTGTCCGTCCGTATGTCACCAATTATTAGGCCTTAAATATTGAGCTAGGAACCTGAATTTTTCTACGTAAGCTCTCTGTCATCCGAAGCAATACAAGTGTTAAAATTTTTTAAATCCGCTCACAGACACGCCCACAATCGGTCTCATTGTGCAGCATCCTCCGGTGCTTACAAGACTGTAAAACGTAGTGAAAAGCTGAAATTTATTATTTAGCGCCTTTTAATGATTACAAGTCATAAAAAATAAAGACAAAGCCCACAGTCCGCCCCTTGTGCGCGTGGCCTCGATTGAAAAAGTAATCTTTGACATACAATTTATCCAATATTTTCGTTCCAAATCGAAAAAATTTTACTTAATATATTATGTAGAAAACACTTTTTGTTTAATTCCTTTCATCCAAATTTTTGGGCCACGCCCACATTTGGAGGCAGAATTTAAGAAAAACCTCTAATTTTTTAGAAAGCATGGATTTCGACTACTTTATAGCCTAACTTAAGTAAGAATAAGAAATAAAATTTAGCACATTAGCCTCACCGGGTCTTATAATAGATTTCGTTTCTACAAAGTTTTTCGCAACGCTCATTGTTGAATTTTACCCAAAAAATTACATTTTTGGCATCGAATTAGAGAGTAATTGTTCAAATGCAATTTATTCAATATTGTTGTTCCCAATCGAAAAATTTTTACTTAATGTGTTATGTAGAAAATATTAAGTTCTACATTTGGTACTACAAAACCCTCTTGAACCACCTCTCTAACAAACTGAAAGGAATGTTGCAAGCTCTTAAAAATCGTGAGACCACTGAACACCTTGAAGGCTTGTCGGCGGATAGGAGCTCAAACTACTCGCTGTGGAAAGCAGCGAACCTATAATCCACTCGGCACCAATAAAAAAAACTAACGGCGAATGGGCAAGAGAAAGCGAATTTGTTTGCTGAACATTTAGAAGAAACATTCAAGCCTTTCGACGGTCCGCCGTTGGCTGACGTTCTAAACCACAACGCGGAACCTGATAGCTTTAGAATGAAAAAAGTTTCGTTAGTTGAACTCCAACAGACAATTAGCAAACTTAAAAATATTAAGGCCCCGGGTTACGACCTGATCACTGGCGAAATATTGAAAGAGCTACCAAAAAAGGAATTAGTCAAGCTACTTTATATGATAAACGCTTCTCTTAGACTTCTATACGTTCAACGACAATGGAAAGTTGCTGAAGTCATTATGGTTCCAAAACCGGGGAAATGCGCAAATGATAAAAAATCTTATAGGCCCATATCGCTTCTGCCGATAATATCGAAAGTATTCGAGAAATTTCTGCTGAAGCGATTACAACCAATAATTGCAGAAAGACGCTTGATCCCGGATCATCAATTCGGTTTCAGACCGGTTAGGTCTTAACCACAATAGATCAAGTCTACAGAATAACGCATGAAATTGAGAAAGCCTTAGAAGGGAAAAAATATGTTCAAGCGCTTTCCTCGAGGTATCGCAAGCCTTCGACAAGGTATGGCACGAGGGCTTGAAATATAAGCTACGGCAAAACTTGCTGGAAGACATGTTTAAAATATTGCAAAATTATCTTGAAAGCAGACTCTTTCGTGTAGTGAATACTCGAGTTTCAAGCAACTTCGGGCTGGCGTACCCCAGGGAAGCGTCCTCGGTCCGACCCTGTTCCTGCTCTACACGAGAGACATACCCTTAGATGACGAGACTGTCGTGGCCACGTTTGCGGACGATACGGCCATCCTGGTAACAGGTGAATCAGTCGAGTCATCAACGAGAAACCTCCAACGAGCATTGGACAGAATTTGTGTCTGGACGAAGACTTGGCGAACCGCTCTTAACGAGAACAAGTCTACGCATGTGAATTTCACTTACAGAAAGGTTAACAATTTACCTCTGTTCATAAATTCTGCACAAATACCTTATGCAAATGAAGCGAAGTATCTAGGGATGACACTGGATGCTAAACTAAGGTAGAAAACACACGTAAAGAAGAAGCGTGACGAGCTCGAGATTAGGCTCAGGGAAATGTATTGGCTTATCGGAAGATTTTCGAAAGTAAGCATATATAACAAACTGCTCTTGTACAGGCAGGTGTTAAAGCCGTCCTGGACATACGGTATACAACTTTGGGGTTGTACCAAGCCGAGCAACATGTCCATGTTACAGACTTTCCAAAACAAGACGCTAAGAGCAATTGTGAATGCTCCATGGTATATAAGGAATAGTGACATTCACAGAGATTTAGGAATAGCTACCGTGAGCGAAGAAGTAACAAACTTTGCTCGAAAGCTAAATGCTCGCCTTTATGTTCATTACAACTATGCGATGATCCGTACTCTAAACGAGACTCTTAACGATGTAAATAACGAGCGACGACTACAAGGAACAAGACCCTTCGATCTAGCGACTTAGGGTGAAGCCGCACGAATGAACGGCTTAGTAGGTGCATTCACTGGATAGCAACCTACCCAATGCGATAAGCACTACGGAAGCGTAAACTACTTGTTAAGTTAACTTAGTTGTAGTCAAGAAGTATTATGAGAGAAAATTTACTATTTACTATGAAGTGCGTTCTGGCAGTTTCATAGTGTCTCTCATAAATGAGTGGTTTTTTTAGCACGTGGAAATCGGGCATAACCAATATCAGCCACTTCGGTATTATATACCTGCTATAGTGGGCGTATTGGTATCTTTAAAAGATTTTGGAGTTTTAGCCTCCGTCCACCCTAGTATTCAAAACAAAAAAAAAAAAAAAAATTGGTTCATACAAAGTTTTGGGCCACACCCATATTTAAAGGCATAATTTCATAAAAACCTATAAATATTACTTTTGAGGTTTTCGGGGTGGCTAATAGACATTTTAAATGTATTAAGGATATTACCGATATTATTATTAATTAAAATGAGTTTCGCTCAAGTTTCATTGAGCGTGGTCACCGCAAGTTTCCGGGTAATTTCCCCAAGACCACGCTTAATGAAACTTGAGCGAAACGTTCGGGGTGAGTACGTAAGAACTCATTTTAATTAATATCTTGGTAATATCCGAAAAACATTTAAAAAACCTATAAATTTCCAGAAAAACATGGATTTCGACTGCTTTTTAGCTTTACTAAGT
This sequence comes from Neoascia interrupta, assembly GCA_947623515.1. Lineage (NCBI taxonomy): Eukaryota > Metazoa > Arthropoda > Insecta > Diptera > Syrphidae > Neoascia > Neoascia interrupta. The sequence goes on along the minus strand of OX392463.1, from coordinate 71,625,472 downwards.
ATAGAATAAAAAATAAAATTAAGCACATAAAGAACATAGGATACTATTTAAGATTTCGTTCATAAAAAGTTTTCGGCCACGCCCATCTGTAGAGGTCAATTTCACAAAATTATTGAATTTGAACCAAAAAATTACAGTTTTGCGTACATTTGAGCCTCAAACTTGGATATTTCTATGCTAATATTGATTTTCGGTTAAGTGGGTTGAACATGCCACGTCCCTTTGGTAAAAAAAGTGAAAACAGACTTAAAAGGAAGGATTTTTTTTTATTTAAAGTGATGCATAAATGGTAACGGGACGGGGATGGAAAACAAGAATATAAGCGAATGGAACAGAGAATAGGAATGGAAAGGAGAAAAGGAATGGAGAGGAGAAAACGAATGGAAAGGAGAACAGGAACAGGAGAATAGGATTAGGAATAGAGAATACCGCGGTCCGTTACAGACGGACCGAAGCTATTATATACGCACTGTTACACTTACTCACTGGTTTTCCTTATTTGCAGTGCATTTAAAGGAGCACGACAAATTTAACATTAAAATTTTCAGTGAGAGTGACTTACGCAATAAACAATAGACGAACAATTTTTAGATTTATAGATGAACAATTTTTGTGAAGACGTAAGAAAAAATGAAGAACATAACGTAACGTAATAAAAAATTAAGAAAAAAATAAGTGCGAGCTCTGATTTTTATTGATAGTTCTTCATATTTTTCGTTTTCTGTTGTTGTTTGATTCAACGTTTGCTTTGAATTTACGTGACAAATTGATTTTTGTGTACACTTCACATGCCATTTAAGGCAGTTGTCCTTTCCCTATATATATTTGTCTTCTTTACCTACCGATGACTTTTCCTCATTTTGAATCAGGAAAACAAGTAAGTATCATAACACCTTTACTAACAATATTTGAAAAGAAATATGTAGTTGAAAAAAGATGTTTTAAGCAGCATTTGTTTTAAAAAAAATATTATAAACAATAGCTTAAGCACCTGAATTACTTCCAACAAATGCTTTGTTATCTTCACTTATACATAAAATTGTCACTGCGTAGACAGGAATGTTTGAAAATATGTGACTGCTTCACAAGCAATTCATATTGTTTGCTTAACTATCAAAAAACGTCATAAACACTTTGGTGCGTGTTTGAGAGATTTAAAGAGAAATAGTTTTCTTGTTTGAAATAAATATTTTGTCGTCTTCTCACAAGTCACCGCCTGCAAACACTTGTTTTTTAGAGTGCAGGTTTTCCAGTTAGGAGCTTTTACAGCTGATAGTTCTACTACTATTCAAGCTATATCTGTCAAACTGGCTGACATTTGTTCAGCATTTTTTGCCAAATCATTATGGCTGGAAACAGCTTTTACCAGCACGTGTAATTAATAAAATAATTTTGTCAAAATGGGTTTTCTGTACTCGCAACGTTCAGCATGATTCGGCTATTTTGTGGTTGCCACAATCGTCCTAGAAACAGTGGAAAATTTTGAGTTACCTCGCTCACTTAATGACAACTAATATTCCTGCTTAGGTGCAAGCGAATCCGTCTACCGTCCGCCTACCGTCTCTTAGCATGTGCAAGAGAATCTGACGAAGTCGTTTCCACGTAGTTCAAGGCTTTGGCCTCTACCTCTGATCAGACTATAAAAATAAAGCCAACTCGGCACAAGAATTCTCTTATTGCCCCCAAGCTTCCACTGACTGGGGACTGCATATGTTCTCTGCTTTGCCAAGCACACTACTACATTCTCAGTTGGCGAATGTTTCACACAGACAGGAAAACAAAGGCAAATTCAATGGCGGATCCCAATAAGTTCCGTTTCGTTCCCTGTGTATGTTTTAGCGGGTATTATCGGGCAGGGGTATCTCTTTATGTCTGGTCAGTGCATCTAGCTTCAGCACGTTGAAGTACACAACTGGAAACGTATTATATACACACGCTTTTTCTCAATTATTCTCACCATTACCTAAGATTATTCCTAAGAAAAACTAGGTCACCATTTCAGAACAGTAAAAGTATGGGGGTGTTGCGTAGCAATCTGTTAAAATTGTTAAGTAAATATGCAAACATTTTGACAATAGGAATTATCATACATTTGGCTTATGATAATGACTTCCAATCTTACATCATACCGGACCTAAATTTATCTTACAAGTAGCATAATTATCATAAGGTTGGAAGCTTTGCTAAGCAATAAAAATCCAAGCGTCTGTCTTGGGATGAGCGGCTTTTTGATCAACGTTCTCCATGTTAGGATCTGTTATATTAAGTTATAATATACAATATGTGTTCCAAGACGTTAGTAAAAACACCCGACTCGTGCTGTTGCTTAACTCAGACTCGTCGGTTCGCATTCCAGTTGGAACCTTCGGCGGAGGTCAGCGATTCGGTCGTTTTCGCTTGACCTAATTATTACTGCGAAACCAAATCAAGCGATGTGGTCATTGACAACATTGCGTATTGTACTTCCTCGAGTATTGTATAGTATAGGATAGAACTGCTAGGGTATGCGTAGGGGCAGATGGCTTAGTGTTGTCCAAACTAAACTCGTGCCGAGGTGAGGTGTAACGTTGATTCCGGCGGTTCATTCTTAGTGGGTCGAATCAGGGCTCTTCTCTGAATGGTCAGTCCTATGGTTTCGGCTGTATTGTTGCCGCCTGGGCCCGCTTGATCGAAGCCTACAACCACTTGGTTTGGTTCTCGATGTAAAAGTCGCTGTTCTTTTCTTTTTTAACCTTTTTACTAATAAGGCGACGCCGACTAATGTTCCTGCCAACGCGCTTGTCGTTAGGAGGGAGTAACGATGCACTGAGTTCTCCCATGCATGGCTCGCGTTGTTTTTGCAGGTTTTCCCACTCTAGCTGGAGGTTGTCAAGAGACCGCTTTCCGTCCATCAGGTCGCCGACGATATTTTTGTGGTTCCCCACTTTAATTGACAGCGTCTTCAGTGTTATGATACTGCTGAGAACTTTCGTTTGGGGCCATTTGCCTCGAATGGTCCACCATAGGCTGCTTAACTTCCATAATTATGTGAAGATTAGACTGGTACCAGAACTTGCATTCCTTGGTGCTGGCTTCGCACGGTTTCATCATTTTGAAAATACCGGCACCATGTAATGTGGGGGTATATCGTGCTCCCTCACAGTTTAGGTTGATGTCAATAGGGCTTTTGAAATTGTAAAGCCATTTATTCGGTGTAATCATTTTGATGAGAATGCCTTCGTTTGCTGGTACTGCGGTGTATCTGCAGGTCTTCATCGATGTGGAAGCATGTTGGAGGAGCTCCACCAAACACTGGGTGGAGGCAGATGTCAGAACGGGACCTTCCACTCGGCATATCTTAAGCGTAGAGGTGCATTGTTTCCAGTGATGGTGATGCAACGGTCGTGGTCTTCGTGGCTCATTAAACAGAAGAGAGCCTGATTTATCGATTCGGCTATAACCCCGTAGCTGCTGTCCAACATCATGTCCCATTCATGGTTATAGGAAGTTGGTGGGGGGTATATTTTTTCAGCTGATATTGTAGCGGATCGGGTAGCGGGACAACCGTTTTTACGAATATGGTGCCTTCGTTGGGAAAGGCAGATATTTTTGCAGCCTCGTGTAGAATGCCTAGGTCTTCGAAAATTGTTTTGCCACTGTACACTGACGTCTTGAGGGCCACGCTTATGCTGCTTTCATTCAAGATGAACTGATGCAACCTGTTCTGATAGAAGTTAAGCATGACATCGTTCACCTGCTCGACTCCAGAGGTTATGTTATCAACTTCTGCTGCTAACTGACCAATTGGTTTACTCAGTGGCGTAATTTGAGCTCATCACCGAGACTTGCCGCCGCATCAATTGAAAGGATGATTCTTCTTTGGCGCCGAGTATTTCTAACTTGTTATTATAAATGTACTTAGCAGGTTATAAATTGATATTTTTAAATTTACATCCAAAAAATATTATTTCTTCGATTTTAATATTTCTTCTGTTTTCCTATTTGGCTTACTTAAAAAAAAATTAAGTATAAATGTATCTTGTTTTCAATTTGCAATTTGTACGAATTGCTTACTACCGAAACTTTATTTCATATAATTTTTTTTTGCTTAATTGGATATTATTGATCTATTTTTTAACAAAATATTTTTTTTAAATTTTTAAACTTTGTTATCTTAACCTAATTATTTAGAGAAAACAATAAATTTATGAGCTTAATAAAAATTATTCATTATTAAAGAAAGTCATAAAAATTAACAGCTTAAAATACTTTTTATTTTTTTTTCGATTTGTTAATATAAGTGATTCGATTTACTTAAATTATTTTGAGTTCTTTTTTTTATTCTTATTATTCTTCTTGTTATTTTTCTTCTTGTTATTATTCTTCTTATTATCTTATTCTTATTATAACGCTAGCTTAGGAAAATTAAGGTTTGGAAGACGTAGACTAATGTCTAAATATTAGACTTAAATATTAGACTTATTCGAAAATATTTTCTATAAATCTAATAAAAGATCTTAAGTCGGTTGTTATGCACCTTTTTCACTGCCCTGTCTATCTTAATGGACGTATTGACAGGTCCGTTCGTGGCTGCGACTTCAAAAGGGCCGGTCCAAATTGGTGAAAATTTGTTCTTCCTTGCCGGATTTTTGAGCGGCACATTCTGACCAAACTTAAACGAAACACTTTTAGTGCTCTTGTCATAGTCAGCTTTCGGTCTTGCCTTAGCTTGTCGAAGATTTTCATAAGCTAACTGGTGTGCCGTTCCGATTTGATACTTTAACTGGGAAGTGTAGTCTTCTGCGTTGTATAGCGGAGTTGGCTTCCTTTTGAGATTGGTTGGCATCTCAAATTTAAAATCAAATAACGCATTAAGCGGTGTCAACTTCGTTGACTTATGCAATGAGTTGTTGTGCACATGCGCTTGTCGAAGCCACTGATCCCAGCTTCTTTCGTCTTTTGACACGAACGTTCTCAAAAATTCAGCTAGGGGGCGGTGGTTTCTTTCTAAGGTTCCGTTTGATTGTGGATTGTAAGCTGGTGTGTAATTTAAATTTCAAGTAATTTACATGTCTGGGAAAAAACCTGAGATATAAATAAAATTTCCACCGTTGTCTGTTACCAGTATTCGCGGAATCCTGTATCTTGTGATTATTTGGTCGCAGAAAATTCTTGCCACCGTTAAGGCTTCAACGTCTGGGAGGGGCCCAACAATATCCATGTAAACCTTATCAAAGGGCAATGTTGGGGTATATGTGATGACCATGGGCATTTTGGTTGGCGGGGAGCTAATATTTTTTGACATTCTGGACACCTTTTTACGAAATTAAAAACGTCCTAACTTATCCCTTTCCATCAATATTGTTGCCTGATACGCTCTAGAGTTCTTTTCCCACCTTGGTTGCCTCCTAGTGCCGACGCATGAAAATCCCGTAATAGGATTTTGATTTCAGACGGATCTGATAAAATGCCGATATCATGGGGAGCTTTATAAGGTGTGTTTGCTTGTTTTATCGCATTTTCGGTTGCTGCGCCGACGGTTGGCTGAGGCGTTGGCGTCTGGTTCATAACTTTCTGAGATCGAGACCTTGTGACGGCCAGACATTCCGCAGAGCTTTCGGGCTGTGGTAACCGACTAAGTGCATCCGCGTTTTTGTTCACCTTTCCGGGTTTGTACTCAATTTTGTAATTGTACTCCGAAAGTTTATGGTGAAAACTGACTAATCTAGCAGTGGGGTCTTTTACATTGAGCACACCTTTAAGAGGTTGATGGTCCGTATCAACTGTAAAAGCACGTCCCAGTAGATGTGTGCGGAAGTTTGTGGTTGCCCATACGATAGCTAATAGTTCCTTCTCTATCGTGAAATACCTTTTTTCAGCTGGTTTCAGTTTTCTACTTGCGAGTGCTATTGGTTTATCCTGGCCTACTTTGCCCTGAGACAACACTGCTCCCAAAGCTTCGTTGCTCGCGTCCGTTGTAAGGACAAAATTCTTTGAAAAATCCAGATAAATCAATACTGGCGCAGAGGTGATTGCTTTTTTGAGTTTGTCGAATGACCATTGATGTTCCTTCGTCCAGTCAAACTCGGTTTTCTTTTTTTTAACAAGTTGTTGATAGGAGCTGCGATGTGGGCAAAGTTGGGGATAAACTTCCGGTAATAATTTGCGAAGACCATAAAGAACTGAACCTCCCTCACGTTTTTAGGTACTGGGAAATTTGTTACACAGCTTGTTTTAGACGGGTCCGGATGCGCGCCTTCGTCTGAACAAACGTGACCTAAGTAGACAACTTCCCCGCAAAGGAACCTACACTTTTCAATGTTACGCTTCAGATTGTATTCTCTTAATTTGGAAAATACGTTCGTCAGCTTTATATTGTGATCTTCAAGGTTCTTGCTGTAGACCACGATATCGTCTAGATATACGAAACAATCTAGCCCATGGAGACCGGTAAGAATATAATTCATAATCCGTTGGAACGTTGCCGGTGCACCTGTCAATCCAAAAGGCATTCGATTAAATACGTAATGGCCCAAACCAGTGCTGAAGGATGGTTTTTCACTGTCGTCCTTTTCAATCAGCACTTGGTGGTAGCCACTGGCCAAGTCAAGGGTTGAAAAATAACGACAATTTCCTAACTGGTCTAGAATATCTCCTATTCTTGGCAGAGGAAACGCGTCTTTAATGATTATATGAATAACCCGAAATCAACTACAACTCGCCATCTCTTTTATCCATCGGGACCAATTTTTTCGGGACGACTAAAAAAAGGGAAGTTCAAGGGTGACTTGCTGGGTGAGATAACACCATCCTGCAGCATTTTACTAGCCTGGGCATTGATTTCGTCTTTGGCGATTTGTGGCAGATGATATTGCTTTAGGTTTACTGGACCCTGATCTGATTTTATAGAGATTTTGTGAACTGAAACATTGGTATGAGTCAACGTGTCGCCCTCTAAGTGAAAATTGAATTGAACCGAACGCAAATTTCTTCAATGGCATGTTTCTCCTCTTTGTTTAAATCGGCACCCAGATTCAAATTTTCTAAAAGTTTCGAAACTCGTTGGCTGGGTTCCAGTTAATTGATGTTTAAAACAGAGGCACTCGATTTTCCGAATCTCTCAACCTTAAAGTTTTTTACGTCGCTAAATTTTGGAATGAAATCTTCATTTAAGACGAAAGGTTTGGAGCTGGCATTTAAAATTGGTACTAGGATGTGGCTGGTTTTGACCCTACTTACAGTGTTAACCAAGTAGACGCCAGGTTTAAGTTTTTGATTGTGAACCAGTACTTCCTTTGAACCCGTTTTGACGTTTATTTTAACTACCGCCTGAGTCCTTGCCTTGACAAGCGAGACATTTGATAAAGCTTTCTTTTTGGGTACCTTTCGTCTCTAAGGGCTCAAGTGGAAGTTCGACTAACACTTGCTTTGAATTTTTGCTTAAAAATTTGTAAGCTCTTATTGACTGAATCAATTATTGAACAGTCCCAAAGAAAATCGCACCCCAAAATTCCATCTGCGGTTATTCCACCGTTGTCGTCTATGACATGGAATTTTGCTTTGGGTTGAAAATCAGCGGTCAAAGGAATTATTGTATTAAGAGTATCTAGAGTCTCCATTATTCCACCAAAGGCGCCACCTAACTCTTGGCTTTCAGCTTTCATAACGGTATGTGTATTTCGAGGTCTTCTTTGGTTAACCAAATTGACTTCGGCACCAGTGTCGATCAGAAAAATTGCAGTGCCTCCTTTTACTTCAGGAAGAGGCAATGTAACATACACGTCGTGTCTGGGCGCTTGTAGGCTAGGAACAGATCGTGTTTTCTTACGAAGGGTTTTGCGAAGTAGCTCCTTAACGTTTTTAAATGTTTTTTAACATTAACCGTAGTTAGTTGCTGTGCCTTTGTCTTTGCAAATCTTTCATTTGCTTTTCGATTGCAAAGCTCTTTCATTGGGTAGATCATTTTCATAATGAACAATTGAATGAAGTAAAGAAAAAGTAAGTTAATTTTGCCTTTTGAAACACTCGTTTTATTTTTTATTTCTTTGATATTCTTTATTGATTTTTGAGGACTTTTGATTTCTGAAGGCTTGAATTTCGGGGAAGGCTTAAATTCCGGAGGCTTGGAGGCAAAGTCAATTTATGGCTGTGCCCGATCGAGTTTTCCGAGGATAGCTTAATATAGTTTCTCTTACTAGCACCATACTGAGCACCATAAGCATTTTTTTACGATATTTTGGTTCTTGTTTTGTCTGGACCGCGAAGACAGAGGATTTTGGACATATTTCTTCTGTGTGTTCATACGCGTTGTATTTGGTGCAGTACAGCATATTCTTTCTCTGTCGGCAATCCGCGTAGGTGTAGTTTGCTTGTTTTCGGCAGGTGGTGCATCCGCTCTATAAAACGGGGGAAAACCTGGTAAAGTCCCATTTGGAGCCACAGGTATCTGATTTGAGTGAAAACCTGATGAAATCGTATTAGGGGCCATAGGGATTTGATTGGAGTGTGCACTAAAAGTGAAGTGCTGCGGTGCGTATTGTTGCAAGAAATTAGTCGGGTTGTAAAAGCTATGATATGAGGAGGAAGGTTGTACCATAGAAAAAGATGGTTCTACACACTGTGGGTGTAGTAGCAATGACGCTCTATGAGCTTTTTGCACCAGTTGATCAAAATCTTCTTTCTCTATGGTGAGCATGCAATGTCTTAGAGGTGCTTCCACGAGTCCTCTTCGGAAAGATAATTTCGCCAAATTATCCAATTCCTTTAACAGAGCCACTGAATCAGCCGTTGAATAATTTAGCTTAATTATGTCCCTAGCATTTGCCTGCAGCTCCATTAGACGCCTGGCAAATGAACGGATATCTTCGGTTGCTAGTTGATTTGTTTTCGGTCATAACGCTATCTAATGTGGTTACAGGTAAATATGCGGTTTTAATAACCGGTTTCAGCTCTTTCAACGATTTTGGTGCATTTACCCGAACTAGTTCGAATGCTCCACAATTAGTCGTGTGGTTATTAAGGACACGTACTGTTCCTCACTTCCACCCTCAAGACACTTGAAACCAAGCTGGCATGCGTTAAGAAACTCATACACCTTATTGCTAAGATCTGGCGATCTAATTCCTGAAAACTGAGGGATTACCCGGACCACAACTTTAGAAATATGGCTCTTCACAAAAGTACTAACTTTGCTTTGCACTGCAGCAACTCCTGACCTAAATCCAGTATGTTGCGTTCAGTATCTACTGATGTCTGAATCCCTCTAGTAGTACTCGCAACAGGTTTCTTGCGACAAGGTGTGCTGTGAAGCAAATTTATAGGCAACGACAATTGGCTTTTTGGGCAATCAGGCTTAGGTGGTTGTTGAAGTCTTTCTCTCAATTCTTTCTGGGCTGATAAGCTTTTATCCAGTTTACTGGTCAACTGGTTAACCTGCTTATCAGCCTCTTCAGACGCTTCCTGGAGTTGTTCCTCGACCTCCTTCCGCAAACGCTCAATTCTCTGAAGTTGCTTTGCTAAGGTCCGTGTTTCTTCAGTATGCTTTTCTATTAAATTTTGTACAGCTTTAGTATATTCCGTCAAAATCGCATCAGTTGTTTCGACACGTGTGAATTGACCACACTGAGAGCTTAGCTTATCAGTTTCAACTCTGAGAGAAAAACTTTATTGTCTTCCCTAACCTGCCTCTCCTGTTCTTTAAACTTTTTCTTAAGTTGTTCGTTTTCTTCGGTTAAGGCGCTTAGTTGGGCTTTAATGCCGCTTTTAGCCATCAACTTTCGCGTTTGAGAACACTTGTTTTTGTTTTTATTTTATTTATTTTTATTTTTTTTTTTTTTCAAGGCAAAAAAATGTTTTAGCGTAGTCTGAGAAATCAAAAAACTCGAGGTATTCGGAAATGCTAAAACTGATTGAATATACAAAGCGAAAATTCCTACTTGAAAATACCTAACGACGAAAAAGGGCACAACCGACCAACAAACAAAAATGAATCACTTACCTGAGCTTATTCAGCTTGCTGTCTATGTAGTGCGCTGGTATGCTGATATGCGATTTGGTTTTTTTTGTCACTCGAATTTTTATTTGCTTGTATAGTTTTACTTATACTTATTAAGACTTTTAACTGTCTGCAACAAACTTTCTCTGTTACTTGTGTTACAAGTGGCTTCGATCTTCATTCACTGGTCTGAAGCACTTGTTGCACAAACACTTATTGTTTTAGTTTGTTTGATTTTTCACTAGTCACTTGAACTATTTTCTTTTTTTTTTTTCTATTATTTTTTCTTTCAATTAACCGAGGTCCGAAAATACAGGCTGCGCCAATGTTATATTAAGTTATAATATACAATATATGTTCCAAGACGAAAGAAAAACACCCGACTCGTGCTGTAGCTTAACTCAAACTCGTCGGTTCGCATTCCAATTGGAAACTTCGGCGGCGGTCAGCGATTCGGTTGTTGTCGCTTGACCTAATTATTATGGCGAACGTGCAATCAAGCGATGTCGTCATTGACTACATTGAGTATTGCACTTCCGCGAGTATTACGCTGACAACGACGAGTTCGCTGTTGTGAAAGACGACGGCCAATGCCTCTGACCACCTTTCGGTGAATATGGGTCAGGGCATTAATTGTTGCACAACAGATCGGTCGAATTTAAACCTTGCAGCTAGGTATAATAATGTGTTTTACAAATCCACGATTAAGACATATCATCCTTTAATCCCTTCTTAATCACGAGATTCACAATACGAATATGCTCTTCAAGACGAGATTAAAAATTAATCGCGTAAATTATCTCTTCCACGCAAGAATTCTTAAATCAAACGGAACAGAATCCTACGTATTCTGTGTGATTTCTGACGGAAAAAAGGAAACACACCTTTTATTAACAGCTACCCGATAAGCATTTTACACGGAATACTTCCACTTTGGAATTTCAAGTAGGAATTGAGGACGGAAATCCAAAGTAAAAGATGTACTCTTTAAAGTGATAGATGAAAGTTTATAATTCGCAATTATGTCTAAGAGCAAGACGACCTTTTATCGTTAAAAATGAAATAGACAACCTCATATCCTTTTCTTTTAATAAAGTACTAGATAAAAATACAGAAAAAAACTCAGTACGCAATGAAAGTTCTCACGACAGCCAAATTAGTTATAGCCAAGTTGGTGATGGTGATACCCACATTTCTTTGAATTCCGATATAGAAATGTCAGAACGTGCAAGCTTTCCAGAAACAAACTGTAATATAGATTAAGAAGCAGAATTGGCTTAGTGGACTAAAAACAACTGAACTGGTCCCAATGGGTGCTGTGTCTTATTTACGTTTTGGGCTTGCAATCGGTTTGGAAAAATTACTGGAAAAATATAAGAGTTTAAATGGAAATAATGGCCTCGTAATTGACACCGGTATTGACAGTATAAGTGTTCCTCATTCGAAGAGTTCCCCACCCATTTTCTATGGCCTATATTGATCTAGCGAACTTTTTAAATCTGCTGGCGATGAGCTGGTTAGGAGCATGCACCAGCTCATCTGCAAGATATGGTCGGAAGAAAGCATGCCCGACGAATGGAACCTCAGCATTGTTTGTCCGATCCTGAAGAAAGGAGACCCTCTGAGTTGTGCCAACTACAGAGGAATAAGTCTTCTTAACATCGCATACAAGATCTTTTCTGCTGTACTGTGTGAACGCCTGAAGCCGTTTGTCAACAATCTGATAGGCACATGTCAGTGTGGCTTTAGGCCAGGAAAGTCCACCATCGATCAAATATTCACACTGCGGCAGATCTTGGAGAAAACCCAGGAATTCCAAAGCGATACACACCACCTCTTCATCGATTTCAAGGCCGCGTATGACAGCATCTATAGAGACGAGCTATATAGCGCAATGTCTAGTTTTGGCATCCCTGCCAAACTCGTCAGTCTGTGCAGGATGACGATGGAAAACTCACGCTGTTCCGTCAAGGTCGGCAAAGACCTCACCGACCCCTTTGATGTCAAAAAAGGATTTAGACAAGGCGACGCGCTGTCATGCGACTTCTTTAACATCATACTTGAGAGAATCGTGCAGAACTCTCGCGCCAACACCAGAGGTACAATCTTTCAAAAGTCCGTTCAACTACTTGCATACGCAGACGACATTGACATAATCGGTAGAACAAAGCGTGATGTCAGTGAAGCCTTCGTGAGTATTGGGACGGAAGCGGCGAATATGGGTTTAGCAGTCAATGAGGGCAAAACCAAGTATATGCTGTCATCAAAAAAAGACACCCAACACCGACGTCTTGGACAAAACATCACCATCGACAGCTATAACTTTGAGGTAGTTAGGGACTTTGTCTACCTGGGTTCCGCTATCAATTCAGACAATGACACCAGCGCTGAAATCAAACGAAGGATAACTCTTGCCAATCGCTGTTTCCTTGGGCTAAGAAGGCAATTGAGTAGCAAAGCCCTCTCTCGAGCAACTAAAGTGTCCATGTATAAGACCCTCATCATCCCAGTCCTTCGGACGATTTACGGTCCCGTCTGCATAGACGGAGAGTGGAGGAGGAGATATAACATCGAACTGTACGGGCTGTACAGCGATACCAATCTAGCCAAAAGAGTCAAAACACAACGTCTACGATGGCTGGGTCATCTAGAGCGGATGGACACCAACGCCCGGCCCGGAGAATCTTCGAATCCACACCGCAGGGACGACGCGGTAGAGGAGCACCGAGACTCAGGTGGCGCACGCAAGTGGAAGGGGACCTCAGCCAACTTCGCGTGCGAAACTGGAGACGGCTAGCTAGAGACAGAGCTGGCTGGCGAAGCTTGTTGGCTAAGGCCAAGGTCCACCCCGGACTGTAGCGCCACCTTAAGTAAATAAGTATATTGATCTAGCGAGGTTTTTTTGACTAAAGCATATCACGAACAGCTTGTGCAAATACTCTTTGCGGGACTTTGTGAACGAAGTAAAATACTTTAATATTCTAGCCTGGGGTTCGTTGAATAAAACTCAATTTCACTTTTATAATTACACAATGGAACACTTTATTTATCAAACAAAACTTATTTAAATTCCTATCACACTGTTATTCAACTTTACTACTTAGAATTCAACTCTTTATCACTTTTTATCACTTCACTTTTTACTTTGTAACCGATTTTCACAAGTCCACGTTTAAAATATAACTGTCCCGTACGAGCCTGTCACCCGTGTATTTATACAAAATTAAGCACCTTCTAGTACGTTCCATACTTTCTCTTTGGCAACTTTCCACTCCGCTGAATTCCAAGGAGGGGAAATCGAAATTAAATCTTCGAATATGACAGCTGCTGTCAGCTGACTGGAATGGCAGTTGGGTATGTTCGTTTAGTGAATCGAGCGGGTGCGTTCGTAGAGTGAATCAATGAGTGCATTCAGCGACTCCTGCTTGTTGTTTTATTTCTTGTCGCCACATAACATTGCCCCCCTCTTAGTTTTGTTCGTCCCGAACAAGTACGTCATCATTGCTTCCGTGGTAGCGATGTAGGCGATCAACATGGACAACTTTCATCTTCGCTCTTGGTCCTCTTTGGATTCGGAATACGACATCATTAATTCGCGTCACAACTTGGTAGGGACCTTCCCAGTCCTTCTGAAGCTTTGGCGATCTTCCCTTTTTACGATGTGGGTTGTAGAGCCATACCAGATCTCCCCCGTTGAATTTGGGTGCCGTTGCTCGCGCATCGTATCTCGTCTTCATGCAGTCGCTTGCAACTTTTATATTGCTTCTGGTGGATGTCATTAATTCTTACTCTAACCACGTAGTCCTCCTCGCATGTTGGATCTTCAGTAAGAAAGCCGAATTCAAGCTCACTGGGTAGCCTGGCAGTTCGCCCAAAAAAAACTTCAGATGGAGTATATCCAGTTGTACTGTGAATAGCATTTCGGTAGGCCATGAGGAATAAAGGTATTCGAAGATCCCAATCCCGTTGATTCTCGTCCACGACTTTAGAGAGATGTTCCTTCAGTGTCTCGTTGAAGCGTTCCACCATTCCATCTGATTGTGGGTGAAGAGGTGTAGTCCGTGTCTTCTGTAGTCCGATTGCTGCGCATACTTTCTGGAATATCTTCGACTCGAAGTTTCTTCCCTGGTTGGAATGTAATTCCATTGGCACTCCAAACCTGCACACCCAGTGGTCCACTATCTGATCGACAACGGTTTTCGCTTCTTGATTTGGGATCGCAAATGCCTCGGGGCACTTGCTGAAATAATCGGCTATAACCAGGATGTCACGATTACCGCTTTCAGTTTCCGGAAACGGTCCTGCGATGTCGACGGCGATCCTTTCAAAGGGAGCACCAACATTGTACTGGTGCATTTTACCCCTGGTTTTGACTTTGAGTCCCTTACTAGCAGCCCAAGTAGTACACTTCCTACACCAGCTATCAACGTCGCTTCTTGCACTCAGCCAATAAAAACGTTCCCGTACTTTCTCCATGGTTTTGTTGATGCCCAAATGCCCACCAGATACTCCATCGTGCACTTCCCGCAAAATTTCCTGCACTTTGGGCCTTGGAACCACAAGCTACATTTTAAAGCCGTTTCCCATTTTCTTCGCAGAACGCCATCTTGTACATGGAGAGAGTCCCACTGTGCCCAATACGCCTTTAATGTGGGACTTCTGTCGGATATATCCCTTGCGCTCAGTTTCTCCATAGATTCCTTCCATGCAAGGATTGGCTCAACGTCAGGGTCTTCTTGTAGTGCGTTGCGAATTTCCTCAGTACTCCAGCCTTCTGCAGGTTCGGCTCTTACTCTCTGGACAGTAAATTGGTCCTTTTCCTCCTGTCGCACGCAATGCTTACAATTGGGCTCACATGGTTTTCGGGATAATGCGTCCGCATTGGAGCGCAGTCTTCCTTTGCGATGTTGTATCTCGAAGTCATAAGCCTGCAATCGCTCGATCCATCTTGCGACTTGGCCCTCAAGATTTTTAAACTGCAGTAACCATTTGAGCGCGGCGTGGCCGGTGCGCAAGATGAACTTCTGGCCGCTCAGGTACTTCTGGAAATGTTTCATCGCCAGTATTAAAGCAAGGAGTTCTCGCCTGGTAACACAATAATTCCTCTCTGGTCGGGTAAGAACTTTACCGAAGTATGCTACGACTTTCTCCTGCGACAATACTGCGAAAATACCCACATTGCTAGCGTCTGCGTCCACAATAAATGTCTTGCCGGGGATGGGCTAAGCTAGTACCGGTGCTTCGCAAAATCGCTGCTTCAGATGCTGAAAGCTTCTTTCGCACTCACCTGACCATTTAAATTGTCTTCCTTTCTTAGTGAGCTGGTGGAGACACTTTGCAATCCCGGCGAAATCTTTGACGAACCTCCTGTAGTACGTAGCAAGACCGAGAAAGCTCCTTAGCTGGTATTTGTCGTTGGGAACTGGCCAACTTTTCACAGCTTCGATTTTCTCTGGATCCGTCTTCACTCCATCCGTCGATATCACATGCGCCAGATACTTAAATTCTGCTCTGAATAGCGCACACTTCTTCGGATTGAGCTTCAAGTGTGCTGATCGAAGTCGTAAGAACACTTGCCTCAAGTTGTCGCGATGTTCAGCGAACGTCTTTCCCAAAACGATGACGTCATCCAAATATACCAGGCAGGTTTTCCACGTCAGACCATGTAATACACGTTCCATAAGACGCTCAAAGGTGGCCGGAGCGTTACAGAGACCAAACGGCATTACTGTAAACTGCCATAGTCCATTGCCAGTTGTGAAAGCGGTCTTCTCTTTGTCTTCTGGATGGATCTGCCAGTAGCCACTTTTCAGGTCAAGGGTGGAAAACCATTTCGCTCCAGAGAGTGTGTCCAGTGTGTCATCGATTCGAGGTAAAGGGTAGCTGTCCTTCTTTGTGACATCGTTAAGCCTCCGGTAATCCACGCAGAATCGAGCACTGCCGTCCTTCTTTTTCACCAGTACAACAGGCGACGCCCACGGACTTTTCGAGCTTTCGATCAAACCTTCTTTTTCCATGATCGATATCATCTCGGCGGCCTCGTCCTGTTTAGCCAAAGGAAGTCGTATGGCAGGTTGGCGGATTTGTCTAGCATCTCCAGTGACTATGCGGTGTTGTACTTAGTGTGTTCGGCCATAGTATCCATCCTGTGAGGCAAATATATCAGCAAACTCGCCAATGAGATTTTCCGCTATGTTTTGCTGCTCACAGTCTCCGAGTATAGTCTTACATACCACGGCCAATTTTGATGGAGAGACAGGTCTTGCAGGCTCACTCTCAGCTATTGTCGAAATGGCTGCAACGGGCACTCATCGTCCGATCACCTCTCCTTGTCTGAGCTTAATAGGGTGTTTCCACCGCACATAAAAAACGGGGATTAACGTGAGAAGATTAATGTTAATCCCAAAGCACCGAAAATAAGCAGATTAATTTGACGCATGCTTAATTTTTGACGTTTCTCAATGACATTTCTCGAAAGCGTTGACATTTTATAATAAGCCTCCCAATTACCTTTCAGATTTATTAATTTAATATTAGGAGTTGTAAAAATGAATAACGTGGACTTTAATGCTTTAATGTCGAATAAGTTTCTTCTGATGAATAATGTGAAGAAAGTAATTGGCGCATTAGAATTGCGAAGTCGCTATTACGAAAAGAGACGCCACCAGTGCTTGGCGAACATGATTAATATGAGAAAGAAAAAAATGTTCATAATTCACAAAATTTTAGCAATGCGACGCCGCAGAATCTGGATGAAGGTAAGTTAGTCATGTCTACTTAATTAATTAAAAATCAAATTAATTGATTTCACAGACACGTACAAGTACCTTTTGGGAGAACGACATAGCCAAGAACAGTGAAGAGTTTTTCAAGGAAAACTTCCGAGTGTCCCGACCTAATTTTGAGATTCTCTGCAATCACCTTCAACATCTGAAAAAACAAGACACAAATTACAGGAGATGCATACCACTCCGAAAGAAAGTTACCATTGCTTTGTACGCCCTCGGATCCTCAGCAGAGTATCGAACAATTGCAAATCTTTTTGGAGTTGGCAAATGTACAGTAGGGAAAATATTAAAAGAGTTTTGCCAAGAAATATGGAAAGTACTGGCACCAATATATTTATCTGCTTATCCGCTTACTGATGAAGTAGTTGCAGAAAATGTAAATGGTTTCAAAAAGCTAGGTTTCCCCCAATGTTTTGGAGCAATTGGTAAGCAGAAATCGATTCATTTACAGTAGAATATTGCAGAAATATTAATGAATATTTTCTTAAGATGGATGCCACATAGAAGTGAGACCTACCGCCGAAAATGCCGTCGATAACTATAATTACAAAGGATGGTACTCAACAGTGTTGTTAGCTGTGGTAGATTATAGGTATGATTTGCAAGTACTCATTTAACTTAAGTTTCCTCATTTTGACTCTTTCCAGATATCGATTCCTTTACATTAACGTTGGAAGTCTAGGTCGGTGCAACGACTCTCAAATTTTTGAGAACTCCTCAGTAAGAGTTCATCACCAAGATCCAATGCTGAAAAGGAAGTCCATAAGCATGAGCGGTGTTAATGTTCCAGTTGTTTTGATTGGAGATTCAGCGTTTAGATTTTCCGACATTTTAATGAAGCCTTATCCCTTTAGTACTACTTTGACTCCAGACGAAAAGAATTTTAATTATTTTCTTTCAAAATGCCGGAGGGTTGTTGAGAATGCCTTCGGCCATTTAAAGGCTAGATTTCGAAGGGTTGGAAAAGGACTGGACAACCGCATTGACAACACTAACCTTGTCATCAAAGCTTGTTGTGTCCTTCACAATTTTCTCAAAGCTCATAATGATGAAATTAATAGTCAGTGGTTGAAAAGTTCTACTGACAATCAAAGAGAACAACCAGAATTTACCTGCGTAATAAATGACCAAAGCCCAGCAGCTTCAAGGATCAGAGATGCTATCAGCAGACATTTAGGTGAGTAAAGTCCATTCAATAAAAAAGCACTTGGATTTTATGTTATGTTCTTTAACAATGCAAAAAAGAAACAGCAAAATAATAGAAACAAAAAATAACGAAAATACGCTTAAAGACTTCATAAAACTAAAATAAACTTAAAAACTACAAAAACAAAACAAACTATTCAACACATTTCTCAAGTTAGCAAAAAAAAAAAAACACTTAGCTTAGCTTAAAAGGAAAAACAGAACACAGCAACATAGGAACAAAGTAAAAAAAAAAATAAAATAAACTTCAAACGCTCATAAACAAAAATAAACTTTATAAAAAAAATCAGCTTAAAAACGACAAAACCAAACTACATATGCAAAACTTTTTTCCCAAGTTGGCCGTTTAACCATCACATGTACGCTATCCTCTGGGAGCTCTAAGAACATACAATCTTGAGGATATAGATTTGTGTAGGATACCATTCCATTTTGCAACCTTTCATCCAACGACATCCTCGAACTATTGGTTATTTCATACGAGATGATTAAAAAGAATGTCATTGACATTCTTTTGAACATCCTCGCAGGAAGCAACTAATCGTTCGAGGATGTCATTGCGCAGTTCTTCAATTTTAAAGAACTGCTCATTAGCCCTTCTCATTTCCTCTAGCTGCTTCTCCTCTCTTCTATCCGCTTTTGCTAATAATTTCAGCAGTTCGCTTTCATTTTCATTTTTTCTTTTTTTTTTCCAGTGCCAGCGGCAGCCGAGGTCGATGGGCCATCTGAATATGGCTCTATCGCATTTTAGTTTATTGGTCTTGCTGGAGAATCAGCTGAGTCTTCAGGCAGCGAGGATGTAGCTGGCGCGATTTCCCACGCAATTTGATCGACATCTAAAGTATACATACATACATAAAAAATGGATTAAATTATTTGTTTGTATGTTCATTGGATACAAAATAAAAACTTACATTCCGGAATACTGTCTTCCACAATTTCCTCAAGATTGTATATTTGCAGCTCCCCGAGGATAGCGTGCACGCTGTGGTATAATGGCCAACTTGATGGAGAGCCCCCAGATGGGCCTATCAACCTCTTTTCCTTTCTGTAAAGGAAAAACTTTTTATCAAGCACTTTTGCAGAAAAGTATGCAGTTTTGGTAACCAAACATACGTCAATGAATTTGTTAAAGCTTTCCTATACCTATTGGTTAGATTGTGGAGCTTAACTTTAACCTCCTGCGGAGTAAAATTGCAACACCTCGTCGCCAGCTCCTCTGCCATCTCTTTGTAAATGTGCAGGTTCTTTCTGTTCCCGTGCAACTCGGCAATACGTTCCGCCCAAATCTCTACCAGGAACTTCTTATCCCCGGCCAACCACGCCGTCCTGCTTTTGTGGGTTTTTTTTTTCCATTTTCTAGATGAACGTTAACATTATTAATTAGTAATTTCAATATTCTAATTTGTTTATATGTACTTACAAAACAATCCTGCGTAAACTTTTGAATTTCAAATGTGCACCATACAATAATAAATAACAAGAAATTCAGTTGTCGATCCGGCTGTCATTAAAAGGTGTGTTTGATTTCTTTGGTCAGAACACGAACAGAACACGTAGAATTCTGTACGGTTTGAGTTTAGAATTCATGCGTTGAAGAGATTAATTACGCGATTAATTATTAATCTCTTCGTGAAAAGATTAAAATTCGTATGGTAAATCACGTGATTAAGAGGAGATTTAAGGAAGATTAGTCTTAATCGCGGATTAGTGTCCGTTGGAAACATGGTTTAACGGTGCGCTTATTTGGGTTCATTAGTCTTACCGGCACCATGTTGTTCTTGGGCTCTGCCAGAATTTTTCCCACGACGTAACTTTTAAATTCACTTTTGTTATCTGGCTCGGTGAGATAGAATTGGTCGTTCCCAGGATCACCCTCCAAACGTGTCTAAAGAACTGCCTCTGAAGAGGGCTGCATAACTTCATCGCCTCCCAGTATTGCCCGAAGATTCACAGCGTTGTCGTTTCCGTATACCATAGGGATATCGACGGTTCGATACCTTGGCACCTGCATTCGAAGGTCAAAAAACACCTCGTGTGCCTCATGAAGTCCACTCCAATGATGCATTCGTCGCATATGTCGGCTACCAAGAATACATGCGAGAAGGTCAATCCCCCTAGTTGTATCTGTAGCTGCACCTCTCCGTATACTTTGGCCGCTTCTCCTGTAGCTGTCTTCAGACTGTAGCAGCTGGTGTTATGTAGCGAGGACGTCTGAACAACGTCTCTTCGGGTGATGGAGGCCGTGGAACCTGTGTCAATTGTAGCCACACATTTTCTGTTGGCGATGATTGCCTCTACTGTCAGACTCTTGTTGCAGCGTTTTGTTTGCGAGACTTGGGTGATGGTCCTGGGGGCGTCGATTCCATCAACCAACTTCTGCCCCGACATCCTGCCATATGCTTCTTCATTCTGTCTCCTTCTTGCGCAATGTTTGCAGCCCACTTGTCTAGCTGAGGCTCGGCACTGTCGCTGTAGGTGTCCCAGTTTGTTACAATTCCAGCATCTCATTTGTCCCCGAGTGGTATTCGTGTTTTGCCTTTCGATGTCGATGCGTTGACATGAGCACTCTAGAGCAGCCATTTCCCTTACGCGATGGCAACCTTGCGAAGCTTGGTCGGCTGCTTACATTGTCAGGGCAAATGCTAGTGCTTCGGCTAGTGTCTTCTTACCTGTCATTCTTACAGCCATTTGTAGATTTCCATCCGCATTAGTAAACGCGTCGGTTGCCAACTCGTTTATAATTTCCCTGCTGGCGTTGGGATAGAACAAATTCGCCAATCGCTCGATATCGGCTTGCAACTGTTGAAGCGTCTTGCCCTTGTCTGAACTCTTCGGCGCAACTGGACCCGGTAAACTTGCTGCATGTGGTCGTTGCCAAACCTCATCTCGATAGCCTTCACCATGGCATCATAATCCTTTTGTTTTTTTTACGGAATGGTTTGCAGCAATTCGGCAGCTTTTCCTCTGAGAGCAAGCGTGAGGGCAATCGACTTCTCTTCGTTGTCCCAATTGTTCGTCATCGCGGCAGCTTGCCTCTTAAAAATAGGCCATGACGTTTGACCATCAAAGACAGGAGGCTGCATTTCTTTACGCCGTGGAACTTCGGGCAAACATTCTCGCACTTTCTGTTTCTTAACCAACTCCAGTTCCTTGGCCAGCTGTTCTACTTCCGATTTGACTTCAGTGAATTTTCCCTCCACGCTTTCAATTCTTTGATCTACTGCCTGGAATTTTCCTCAAAAAACGCATTCTGGGAATCAAGTTTGCTTTCTAGAGCTTTCTTCTGCTCATCGAACTTAGTATCTAGCTTTTCTTCGAGAGCGTTCTTTTGTTCTTCGAAAGCATTCTTTTGTTCTTTTTGGCCGCTCTCCAGCTTCTCGAATTTGCCCAGAAGCAACTGCATGAAAGCGGGCATTTCATCGGCAGTTCTCACTGTGCTTTGTTGCTGTTCTTCTTGAACTTCGGACAGCATCGTGTTTGGGTCTCCACCTTCCTCGGTAATAGCGTCCTGGAGTCGGAGCAACAATTCCCTTTTGAGCCCCGAAGTCTGGAGGTTTCTTTTACCCAATTCTGTTTCAACTCAGCTGTTGTCAATTGTTCAATTTTTCGACCCACTTTAAATTGTCTTCACACAATTTTCACAACACAATCAGTTTATGTTTTATATCTGTTCCAGAAAATTCACTCGCGAATAAACAAATCACTGACACCGTTTTTATAACTTAGTTAATTATAGCTTTATCGCACAATCAGTTTCAATATATCCGGAATATTCCATAATCAAATTTGTATGAGTCACCGACACTGTTTACACACACGATATCTCTGGAAAATTCCACTGCAAAAATAAACCGTTCTAGTCACCGACGCTATTTACGCGTACTTTCTCTAGAAAACTCCACTTTAAACTGTTTGACACACTAACACTGTTCCGGAAAATTCCACTGAAGAATTATGAGTTTTATCACCAATTTCTGACAACAATGTAATATTCTGGCCTGGGGTTCGTTGAATAAAACTCAATTTCACTTTTATAATTACACAATGGAACACATTATTTATCAAACAAAACTTATTTAAATTCAAATCACACTGTTATTCAACTTTACTACTTAGAGGCAACTATGGGTATCGGAAGTGCGTTATTCAAGGTCGATATGTCCATCAACGGGTGGTTTACCCTGAAACGGATAAGCCATTGACAACTGATGATAGCTTCCGTAATAGGCAACAAGTGCAGTTCCATAAGAGCTTACGACAAATTAAACTGGAAACATTTATTTTGATTGTGTTTCCCTATTCCCTGTTAATTACATGCACTGCGTTCTCCTGGGTGTCATGCAACAAACCCTGCGTTACTTAACATCCGTTGTTGGTCCCCACAAGATCACTTTTGAACACACGTCACAACAACAAAACTGAACATTGTATTTATTATGTATTTTGCTATTTTAAATTTAAATTCAATATTTTTGGAACTCTCATCCCAAATTAACCTTTACAAACCACTCAAGTTTAATTTTACAATCTATAATCGTATTAAACCTTATCGTTACTGTTTACATGTAGATATCTATAGGTATATGAACATTAAGTATGTACATATCTGCATAATGGCTTCACATAGAATACGGCGAAAGCATGGTTAAGGCATTGAATTATTTATCAATGCATTATAAAGAAAACATTTATGGATTCGATAAGTAATTTAAATGCACTTAACTACATTTTAAATCACACCACTTTTTTCGCACAATTTAAAAACAAAAAAGCGCAAATTTGGTACACATTCCCGAACTGAATGTGCAACGCGAAACGAGAGTAAACGAAACTTTATGCGAAAGATTATGAAAGATTATGAAAACGAAAGATTATGCACCGGTGCCAAGCTAATGTCACGCCAATGTGTTCAAATTGAATAAGTGAATTGGTGGCACTGAAAACTAGTTCAGAAACACTATATTTCTTTTACGGTTTCAATGACTTAGGAATTACCACTAGGATGGTAAATTAAGGAATCATACAAATTTTGACAAAGGGTGTGTTTTTGTAAGATCTCAGTGAAGCCAAGTCAAAATTTCTCGTCAAAACGAAGTTCTCCTCCCAACTCCTTTTTAATGGTGATAAAAGGTGAATTAATTCCCAGCTTTTTGCAATACGTGCTAGCTTTAACTGAGGAGTCAAAGTAAACAAAAACACGCCTTTTACCTCCATTTTCTGAAAATTATATTAATAAGTGAAAATTTGCACGGTTTTGAAGTAACCAAACAGACATATTAATAATATCAGACATAATATACCATTTCTTATGTTAAAGAATGTGGTAGTCAATGGAAACGCCCGAGAGCCAATTCTTTGTTCTTGTCGAAGGTAAAACTACTTTGATTTAAATTTCCACCATAAACAAAATCAAATACGTTTCCAAACAAAAAAATGTGGCAACAAAGGGATTTATACTAATAAAAGCATTAAAAGGTATGTCACATTTCATTAAATATACGTAGTATAATATTTTAATTAATCAGTTTGAATTTTTTTCTTAAGTAGAATCGGCCCTTCAAGAACTCGAACAAGGAAGAAGTGACCCAACTTATTAAAAGATGGTTTCACTTGGCAAATGATAGATTAAGAAAGAGTGAAAAAGAAAAAAAAATATTTACGCTTATTTTTAGTTAAACTGAATCTTACTGCCAAGCCGAAAGCTGTTATTTCCATTAAATTAAAATTCTCAGTTTATTTACGGTAACAAAAGTTGACCGTACTTTTGTTGGTTTAGGAAATTTTTTTTTTGTTGGTTGGATTTTTTAAGCAAAACTGTCTCTTTATATAGATTATATAGATTAGGCATAAAGAATATTTTTTTTTTTGACATTATAAATAGATACAAAACTAATAGATTAAGTAAATTTTGAAATGCAAAGTCGATTTTTTCTTAATTTTGCATTTTAAAATTTACTTAATCTATTTGGAGTTTTGTATCTATTAATAATGTCAACAGAAACAAAATGTGTTTTTTTTTTTTAATTTTCAGTTCGGCCTGAGCTTTAATGCTACTCGCAACGATATTCGATATCTCCCTGTACTTTCATCTTTTTCTCAAAATTGTCAAACGCGCGAGATCCCATTTTTCCGGGGACAACCCTATGTCCTCGGATAAAAAACTTAAGCCCCTTGCAAATATGGCATCAAGCACAAAGGATAATAGATCCAATCGTTTAATTTCTCTGCAATGCCTAGCTGACATTGACAATGATGTGAAATGGACGACCATGTGTTGCCAAGTAAAACCACAAAAGTTAATGTGCCTCCAATCAAGCTCCTACAAAGGCCTTCCGAGTATGTGCATAATTTAGTGAAATCTATCAGTGTTTCTGATTACTCAATCAAATTAATTTCAATCGGTATTAAAATTTTGTGCGATAGTTTAACTTCTAACGATCTAGTACTCAACAAGTTGAAATCTGAGAATTGCCAATATTTCGCTCATGATCTCGGAAGTGAAAAATCACTGAAATTGTATTGTTTGGTCTGCATGAATGCGACACAAATACACTAAACATTAACTTATCCGTCTGGGTCTCAAAAGCAAAGACATTAAAAAAGTTACCAAAACATACGAACAGTATACTGAGGTGTTTAACATCGTATTTATTGAAAATAGATCAATCAGCCTGAATGAACTTAAAAAGTGTTATCGATCCATATTTCACACACAAGTTAAGTGGAGCTTTCTTCGAAAGCAGAAAAATCGGATCACGCAGTGCCGTAACTGTCAGAGGTTTGGTCACGGTGGAAAAAATCGCCATGTAAAAGCTTATTGTTCATAGTGCGCTGGTCATCACAAGACTAAGGAGTGCACTTACCCAAATGCTCACAAGTGCGCCAACTTTCATGGCAACCATGTCTCTACCGATAACACATGTTTAAGTAGAAACAAGTACGTAGAGCTGCGGCACCAACTGAGAAGCGAAATCTCGCCTAGACGTAACAATGACATCAATGCTAAAAACAAAAACAACGAAAACCACAACATTTCACTGCTCTCAATGAGCGCCTTTCCATCTCTACCTGCTAAACCAGCGAACAGAATGCAAGACAACAACAACATCAGTCACTTAAATTCGTGGGAGTACCAACGCACTGCATCATCTTCGGCTGCTGCAACTGCAATGTCTTCAGCAAACGGTGTTATCACCAACAACAATGCGCCAATGTCAAACGGCAGCGGAGATTTGTTCTCAATGGATGAATTGAATTCACTCGTCATGGAGATGGTAACTAAGCTAGGTGCATGTAAATCTAGAGTAGACCAATTTAATGTTGTCGCACAATTAGCGTGTAAGTTCTTGTACAATCATGTAAAGTAATTTAAATAATACTACAATAAATATTGTAACATGGAATGCCAGAGGTATTAAGCATAAATATGTAGTAATATAAACAATAATAATAAATAATAATAGTATTGACATTGCTTTGGTAACCGAAACATGATTAAATTCGAAAACTCAAACGCGAATCTCTACCCCGATGTATAAATGCTATCGTGTGGACAGAGTCGATAGAAGAGGTGAAGGTGTCGCAATTCTGATAAAGACAACACTTCAACATGAGCTTTTGCCTTGTATTCCAACGCTGTATATAGAAAATGTAGGCATTGAAATTACATTAGCAAACCTCAGAAAAGTAAAGATTTTTTGTGTTTATTTCCCTGGTAAGATAAGAAGAAGCATAACTCGTGAACAAAAATGTAATGCTTTCAGAAATGATCTCAGGAAGCTCTTTACATTGAATTCTGCATTCATTGTAGGAGGTGATATAAATTGCAGGCATAATGACTATGGCTGCTCTAAGCCAAACTCTTGGGGAAACGCTTTGTCTAATTTGTTTTATGTATCGACCCAGTTTTACTTACGTCCCGTCTAGTTCCGTTGGTAGTCGCTCTGCTCTTGTTTTTATTGTTACAAATATACCTGTTTTAATATCGCAACCAGTGGTTATAAACGATCTTAGCTCGGACCATAATCCGGTATTTTTAAAGTTTAAGTGGGCAGGTGTGGAGAAGCAGGAGTATTATTTAGATCTTAAACACGCTAATTGGGCAAGTTACCGCAGAGATTTGAAAAGACAGTTTAGAGATACTACTGTGGACCTGGGGTCTATATCAACAAAACAAGATGTTGACTCTATTGTGCAACTGACTCTATTGTGCTCTTTCGTCACGTCCGCGCACAAAAACATTCCAAAAGCTCAGAAGAAAAAAAATTTGCTTTTAACTCCCCGATCACATCCTACAACTTATAAGAATCAGGAACCTGCAAAGAAGAAACTGGCAAAGATATCGCCAAACAGCATCTCGCGTTTTTGTTGCAAAACTAAATAAAAATATAAATGAAAAGATACTAGAGCACCGTAATACCAAGTGGAATGCGAAACTTAGCTCTCTAGACAGGGGTTCAAAACCGTTCTGGAACGTAACTAAAATTATAAAGGCAAGGCACAAGGAGATACCCTGTTTCAAAAGCGGTGTCAATACTTACCTTACAGACAGGGATAAAGCAAATGCCCTTGCTGAAAATTTTGAAAAAAATCACATATATATGATTACATAAGTTATAGTGTTTACATCCCCTAGGTGTTTCTCAGCACCTAGGGGATATAAACACTATAACTTATGTAGGCAATACAGTTCGTAGAAACCCCATCAAACGAATCTGTTTCAGTAGATGATACACTGTTTTTCTTGAACAGACTTATACTTCGTAAGACAGGTGGCATAGAAAATATAAAAAATATTTATCTTAAAAACCTGCCTAACTAGGGGATAAAGTTCTTAACTTACGTGCTTAATGCGTGCCTTAAAGTTCTTTTCTGAGAACAAAATTATTATCTACAAAGTTATATTCCAAGCAATTCTTCTGTACGGATGCCAAGTTTGGGGCAACTGAGCAAAGTGCTATATTAAAAAGCTGCAAATATCGCAAACTAAAATCCACAAAATGATGCTAAATCTCCCCGGCATCATTCTACTATTGATTTGCATCATAAAGCTAATGTTGATTTCGTCTCTACCAGAATACAGAAACTATCCGAAACTTTCAAAATCAGATGCGACATCCACGATAATCCTCTAGTCAATGAGCTCAGCACTAAAAATCCATCATACACATGATTCATTTACCCTGGCAATAACAGTGATATATATATTTTGTTTGTTTATGTGTTATTTATTCTATTGTTTAAGCTATTTATTTATTTATCTTTTTATTTATTTATCAACTTGTTTTGTTTTTTGTTCAAAATTCATTTCTAGTCATTGAACTTCCCCCCCCCCCCCTTATTTTTCGTTGTTCTCCTCAATATTAAAATTATTTAAAAAAAATGTATCTTGGAAATATTAAAATTTTTTTCAGTAGGTAGTAAGATTATATTAATAATCATATCCCTGTTTTAAAGCGAAATTTTTAAAACGAAATAAAGATATACCTTTTTTCTTCATTTTTACTTAAATATAGAACTTTAATTTATTTTTTTAAAAGAAGTTGAAGAAATTTTTACTTAATTTTATGAAAACTAAAAACAAGACTGCTTCTCAAAAAAGCTTAAGTATGGAACATTTGTAGATGCAAAACGTGTGTATAATGTACTCCCAATAGATAAAGTATTGGATTTTTTTTCTTTGTTGACGAGAGTGTTTTTTACTTTATGCTTTGCGACACAAACCTATTAGGTACTTCCAATATATCAAACAATGAATTTTATTGAATTTGACTGACCGAATCCAAGAACTTGAATCGAACTTGAAAATATGAAGCATTTCTATTTTATTAATTGCGATACAAATAAAATTTTTGTTACTATAAAAACATAATAGAAGTTGTTAAAAAAAAATTATATTAGTTTATTAATAATAACTAAGTCACTAAACAATGCAATAAAAAGAATAGATTAGGTATTAATTTTTTTTACGAAGATAAGAGCTTAACTTGTTTCAAATGCAAAAAAAATGTTCTTAGATAACATTATAAAAAACCATTCATTTAAAAAATAATTTTGTATTAGAATGTTTTACAATTATTAGTGCAATTATAATAATAGTTGCATGAAAATGGCGAATGCCATTTGGGGGGGCCGGTTTTTCTGTGCTGAGTTAAGCTGAGCTTAAGCCAAGGACTTTAATCCCGGAATAAAAAAAACTGGAGTTAACACAGTGAACAGTTTTTCAGTGAAGAGCTAAATCCGTCATTAAAGTTGTGGAAGCCATCGGCTTTTGAAATTATTGACACTCCCAACTAGAGATGAGCTTTGTCGTGATTTCGCAATCACAGGCAAAACTGTAATTTTCAAATCACTGTGAAATCTGCGATTGTGACTCGTGATTTCTCAGCATTTTTTAGCAATACTTTTTTAATAGCAATACGCCATAGACACACAATAAATACGCAAAGCAACCAATGAATGTGTAGTGTATGTATTCAAAAATTCACCACATTTACTGCCTCTGATGTCGCATATGAAACAACCCATGCTATGTGTACGTATTACCACAGTATCTTCTTCAGAAATATCTTCTACTTCTATACTGCGATTGTTATATTCATGTTATTCAATTCTCTCTGCTTCCTTACAATTTTCCATGCGTTTTCTTTTTCCATATTCTTGCTGCGACTGCGACTGTGACTCCTCCTGTTGTGTGTCTATGGCAGACTTGCCTTTGTTTTAAGGCTTCACGTTTTCATTTCGTTTTCGTTATTTTAGTCGGAGAGCTGATCACAATTCTTTTTACTAATTTCAAAAACTTTCTGACCTACATAGATTCGTTGTCCCCAGAGTTCGAAGATCACAAAAATGACAAAGTTAACCAATAGTAAGACGTCATACGAAGCTGAAATTTCGTATTTAGCATCTGGTAGCGATTTCAAGTCATAAAAAATAAAATCATATCGGTAACCTCTCGTAGTGGGCGTGGCATAAATTTAAAAAATAATTAATAACTATTCAAATGCATTTTATGCAATGTTTTTGTTCAAAATGGAAAAAATTTTACCTAATATATTATGTAGAAAACATACAGTTCTACGGGTTCTTTGCCACATTTCGGTACGGGCCATGCCCACATTTGGGGGCAGAATTTAAGGAAAACCTTGAATTTTTTAGAAAATCATTAACTTTGAGCTTCATTTATAAAAGAATAAGATATAAATCTTGCCTCACAAGTTAGACCAGACTTCATTATACATTTCACTCGTGCGAAGTTTTTAGCCATACCCATTTTTAGGGGCCGATTTTACATAAAATAAAATTTTAGGCAAAAAATGTATTTTTGTGTGCATTTTCAAGCCTAGCTTAAACATATAAGGCCCTTTAACAAAACAGAAACATCAGCATAAATATACCCACGTTAGACTTGCAGGTGCATACAAAAATGCATTTTTTGTTTCAATTTTAATTTTACGTTAAATCGGCCCCTAAAAATGGGCGTGGCCAAAACCTTCGTTTGAATGAAATGTGGAATGAAGTCTGGTCTAACTTGTATGTAAAATTTATTTCTTATTCTTTTATAAACTAGCCTTAAAATAAGACATATTTAAAAAATTTAAATAAGGCTTTTCTTAAACTCTGCCTCCAAATGTGGGCATGGCTCAAAACCTTCTACGAAGAAACTGTAGGGACTTGGTGTTTTCTGCATAATATATTAAGGAAATTTTTTTCGATTTTGAACAAATATATTGCATAAAATGCATTTGCATAATTTTTTTTATGCCACGCCCACTACGACAGATGATTTTATTTTTTATGACATGGAATCGCTACGAGATGCTATTGGTTAACTTTCTTACTTCTTGTGCAACTTTAAGTCGGTGCATCTCCCTGAGGCGCCCGGTACCAGGCGGCAGAATGTCATTTTTGTGATCTTCTAACTCAGGACAACAAATTTGTGAAGGTTGGAAAGTTGTTGAAATCAGTAAAAAAAATGTGTTCACCAGCTCTTAGACTATTTGTTTCGTGAATGCGATTTGTGTCACGCCTGTAAATGGTTTCTGTTCATCGAGACTCGTGATTTTTAAACTGTAACTTTGATTTTGAAAGCAAGGTAGTGAAAAATCACAATCACGTTTTATTTCACAGACGTTAGTAGATATAGTGACGGCGAATTTGCAACCACTGCTATACGATACGTACGTAATTATACTATTATGGTATAGAACAATATCTTCCATATGGTGCGTGGTATAACAAATCCATTCTCTCTGGCTCTGCCTTCATAATAATTTTTCATGTGTTTTCTTTTCTCATATTCTTGTTGCGACTGCGACTGTGTGTTTCTCCTGTTGTGTTTTATGGCAGCCTTTGCTTCACAGCTTCGCGTTATTATTTCGTTTTCGTAATATGTGATTCCGTGATTTTGATTTTCGTGAATACACCATTCACCTGTTGGTCATTCGCCGGGAGTTTTGCTTTGCGTATACGTATAACATTAATAACGATTTCATGTTACTCTTAAACAGATTAAATTGTTAAAAATTCAATTTTTATATTCCTTTAGCCAGACATTATATTAGTCATAGCTATAAGATGACATTGCGCTTTACCAAAAACAAACTGTATTGATTTAAGAAAGAAGCCTTAATAAAAACTAATTGTAATTAATTAATTGTGTGTCTGTTGGTCGTGCTTTTGATTTTTATGCTGTGACTGTGATTGTGTTGGGGAAGGGTTGTGGTTCCTGGTTGACAAAGCCCAGGGTGCTTTGTGAAACCACAAAGCAGCCTCGGGCTTTGGCTTCGCCCCGCTTCGATACGTTGGCTTTAAACCGACTTTGCAATGTATTGCGCTCATAGAGAGAGAGAGACTTTATTAGTGCAATCACTACGCTCTCTAAGTATTTGATGTACCTAAGAATGCAGAAAATAGTTTTTTTCCTACGTCAAATATGCCAAAATGGCATGCAGTCTAATCTAAGCCTTATACCGTTTTTACACCGCAGCTTGAATCTAGATTCTGAGCAATTCGATTTCAAAATCGAATTGACGCTTTCACACTGCTAAATTAATCTAGATTTTGTTGACTATGAACACAAACAGTAACATTTTTCACAGATGTCACAAGTTTAACAGCATTAAATCAGTAAAAAAAAACATTAGATTTTCGACGTTTTACTCTCGATCTAGATTCTGATTAGGTGTGAAAAAGGTATAACTCGGCCGAATACATTCATGTCCAACTAATAAATAATAATAAAAAAAAACAATTTCCACTTTTTGAAATCAATTTCAGAAATGTAGACTCACTCAGAAATTCTGCGTCATATCCGTGCATTACCAACACACTATAGAAATAGAGCCAAAGACAGACTGATTGACTTCAGGTATACGCTCGAAATCATCCCCCATTTTCTTTACACGAAGCAAAAGGTCAGCACATCTGAACTCGGGCTGGGCTGCAGAGCCTCATTACGAAGCATTACGTTTTCCCTTAACGCACTCTTTCTCTTTGCAAACAAAATTTTGAAGCCGAGTGTCATTGTGTTAGGTAACACTGAAATCGTATGGCTGAACTTGTAAGCATCAGGCCGAGGATAGGCCCAGGCTGCTTTGTGGTGGTCGCTTAATGGCTTTATAAAAAGCGTAAACAAATGGTTGTTGGTGGGTAAGAGGGACGCAAGTTGAATATCTAGTTATTCAGTAATTTAAGTCTGAACTAGAAAAGGAAAACGCCCGTCATCAACTCAGCAGTTTTTCTTGTGTTCTGTTAAGGGATTCACAGAACGACTGATGTTGCTGTTGATTTGCATGTGGTTGTTCCTGCTAAAAAAGTTAAATGCAATAAGCACAAATTGCAAAAAAAATGATGGATGTTAATGTTGATACTGCTGGTTGATG
The DNA here is from genome assembly GCA_947623515.1 of Neoascia interrupta. Lineage (NCBI taxonomy): Eukaryota > Metazoa > Arthropoda > Insecta > Diptera > Syrphidae > Neoascia > Neoascia interrupta. Next base: position 71,593,619 of record OX392463.1, on the reverse strand, counting down.
TTGATCAAGTTGGTCTACTATCAACTTCGTGGACGGAGATTCCAATCAACAGATTTGACGAAAAACAAAGCGTCATAAATAGAAAAAAAAAACGTTGGCTTGACGCTTTGTTTTTCTATTTTTGAGTTATTTCGTTGCATAGATTAAAAAATCGGCCTCGGATATTTGCTGATCCTGGTAACCAAGGGCCACAAATTACTCAATTAGATATTCAACTAGAGTGGAAAGCCGGGGGCCCTACACTACAAGCCACAAATCACAGAACATAAAGCCCGGCGCAGAACATGTGGCTAGCCGCCATTGTTGTTGATGCAGATGTTGCCTATTGCGAACACAACATAGATGTATAACACAATTCAAACGATAATTCGCTACGATAAAAATTCATTTCCAAAAATATATTTACAGATTCGCGTTATTAAGGCGAAGAAATTTAGTTTAATTCTTCATAGAATTTTTTATTCTATGAAGCGAAATAACTCAAACGACAATTAAAAACAAAACGTCAAATACGTTGATGGGATTTAAGTCCACAAAGTTCAAAGTAGACCGACTTAATCAACATCAACAATTAGCGTCAACATCAAAATCCACCATTCAGTTGCACTATGCGCAGCTCAGTACATTTAATTTTTTTGGCAATCCACATCCACATCAACATTAACTATTCTGTTTCGAGCTTAAGATTATGCCGCATTGAGAAAAAAACAGTACACCTACTGCGTGAATAGTCATTGGATGCCTAGCAAAAAAAAGTGCTGATCTGTGACTAGCCAACACAGATTGTTGTGCAAACAAACGGAATTTTCTTACATGCATGCGAAGTGACAGTTCCATCCCATGACGTCAGATTTACTGTTAGGTCTGTCAAACAAATGTCATAACAAACGCGTGTCGTAATCTTTATATTCTTTCTGTTCGGGCGTTGAACAAAGAAAAATCATTCGCGCAGAAATTCCTATCGGTTTTCGATAACTGAAGATATTCCGGTATTATAAAAACACAGCTAGGTTAAAACGTTATAAGTCGCAAGAAGAAACTTTATTGGCATTTCGTTCCTCTTATAGAGAAAAAAAAATCGGTAATTTGACGTTTTGTCGTTCTATGCATTTTCTCTCGTTGTTTGAATTTTAGTAGTGGGTGCATTCCATGCGGGTTATGGAATTCCACATATAGCGTAAGTCGGTGATCGGATATCTGAATCGTCAACATTCTCCCCCGGCGATGTGACATATTGTTAAGCCTTTAGACCTTCTTATTTTGGGGTTCGCCTGTCTTCAGCTGCCATTGATGATTTTGCTGCTTCTGAGACTAATTGTTAATACATTACAAGTTGGGTACATGAAGAGAAAATGTATTATTGTTTATGATTATTTAGAAAAGACATAAACAAAGCGAACAAATCTACAGAAAACACTTGTCATCAATATGTATCCCACAAGAAATTGTTTCAGCTATTACGATCACATGTGCGAGGTTCTGGTTTGGGTTACTTTGGCTTCGCTATTTCGTAAGCTTAGTACGAAGCCATAGGTTTATGATTAGCCATAGGATTATGATTTTTTTTTCTATTGTGTGTGTGTGTGTGTGTGTGTGTGTGTGCGGTGGGTGTGTGTATGTTGATTGGACTGTATGGTTCATAGGGGGTTCGCATCGGAGAGTATTGACGGTTTCTAAAACGGATCTATCTTTTTGTGGGTATCGTAGGAGTTGGTATAAGTTTACTTGATTTTATATTAAAATATTAAGCATATATTAATAAGTTTACTTTATGTTGATGGCGTGTTCTTTTCCTCATTAAGATCATTGACTGGTAAGGGACAGAGTTTGGTGATAGGCCTTTTGAACTCGCCAGCCTTAGTTTTAAGTTTCACCACCCTCGTTATGTTGTTTGATCCTGGATACGTCTCTAAGATACGGCCTAAGCTCCATCTTGCAGGTGGAAGTCTTTCGTCCTTCAGGAGTACCAGGTCTCCGACCTTCAAAGACGGATGTTGTTTTAGCCACTTTGGTCTGTACTGAAGCCGGGTCAAGTATTCCTGTTGCCATTGTTTCCAAAATGACTGCATGCGGAGTTGAAGTGTCTTCCATCTGTCGCTTATGTTCACCTTATCTGATAGTAAGTCCGGTTCTGGAACAGTTGGAATCTCGCGACCAACCAAAAAATGTCCAGGAGTTAAGGCGCGAAAGTCCTCAGGGTCTTCTGAGAGGGGACATAACGGTCTAGAGGTGAGGCACGCTTCGATCTGTGCTAGAAGCGTTGTTATCTCTTCATAGGTCAGTGTGCCATTCCCAACAATTCTCCTAAAGTGGTGTTTTACACTCTTAACACCCGCTTCCCATAATCCTCCAAAATGTGGGGAAGCGGGGGGTATAAATCTCCACTGAGTGCCTTGATTCGCTAGAGCTTCAGCTATTTCCTTCCAGTCGAGAGTTGCATGATCCAGTAGTCGACGAAGTTCAGCCTCTGCTCCGACAAAATTCGTGCCACAGTCGCTGTGTACCTCCCGGCAGAGCCCTCTTCGTGCGGTAAATCTTCTAAAGGCTGCCAAAAACGTTTGGGTAGTGAGGTCAGTTACAGCTTCCAAATAAATTGCCTTAGTTGTCAGGCAGACGAATATGGCCAAATAGCCTTTGTAACATTTATCTCCTCGGGCTTTCCATGTTTTTATCTCAATTGGACCCGCATAATCCACACCGGTGTATGTAAAAGGCCTTGCGATATTTACTCTCGAGCCTGGAAGATCTCCCATCAGTTGCTCAGCCGTTTTGTTGCGATACCTGTAACAGATTATGCAATTGTGGATGTGCCTTTTAACAGCTCTTTTTAGCTGAAAGATCCAAAATTTGTTGCGTAAATATCCCATCATCAATTGGATGCCGCCATGAAGTGTCTTGCTGTGTGCCTCATCGACAATTAATTTGGTTAGGTGATGGTTTGGTTCCAGAATTATTGGGTGTTTTTGGTCGAACGAGAGATTAAAGTGGAGTTAATCAGTGCAGATGGACGTACACCTCTAGAGACCAGATCCGCAGGATTCTGCTGTGTAGGAACGTGGTTCCAAATATCAACCTTCGTTAATCTTTGGATTTCCCCAACTCTGTTTCGGACAACGGTTTCCCACCTCGCAGGCTCTGCACGTATCCAGCATAAGGTGATCATAGAGTCTGTCCACGCGAAGATGGGAATTCCTCTCCCCTCAAAGGTCTGTGAGATTTTGTATATGAGCTTCGCGAGTGTGACAGCTCCACATAGCTCTAAACGCGGAAGAGTGACTGGACTTACTGGTGCAATCTTCGATTTCGACATGAGCAGTTGCATGCTAATGGTTCCATCCTCACTTTCAACTCTAAGGTATACAGCGGCTCCATATGTCTTTTCTGATGAATCGCAGAAACGTGTAACTGAAGACGATTGCCCTTACTAGTTGTGTGCAGCCATCTAGGTATGTGGAGGGCATTAATGGCATGCAAGTCATTTTTGAATGTTGTTCACTCGCTCAAAATGTCAGCATCAACAGGATCGTTCCATGATTGCTTGCGAATCCAGAGAAGCTGCATTATTAATTTCGCTTGGGTGACCGAAGGTGCAATCTATCCCATAGGGTCGAATAAGCGTGCTATCGACGATAAAATGGACCGCTTAGTCGGCTGCTGCCTTTCCGAAGGAGTGTAATTAAACAAAAATACATCATTTAGCGGCAACCAATGTATCCCTAAGGTTTTCACTTGTTCCGAATCTCCATTCGGAAATGGAAACGATGCCTCACGATCCTCATCGGATATGTTTTCCAGAAGTGCCATATGATCTGAGGTCCATTTACGTAAATGAAAACCGGCTCCCACCAGAATCGATTTGACACTAGCCATTTTCTCCTGAGCTTTTCTTAGAGTGTCTCCTCCCGAGATCAAATCATCGACATACATTTCATCACGAATCATCTTAGCGGCTCCTGGGTACGGTTCGCTGATTTTTTCTGCTAAAGCCTGAAGTGTACGAATAGTTAAGTACGGAGCAGGTGATGTTCTAAATGTCACGGTCCTAAGTCGATACAATTTAAGCAGTTCGGACGGGTGCTTGCGAACAAAGCGTGATGTCAGTGAAGCCTTCGTGAGTATTGGGACGGAAGCGGCGAATATGGGTTTAGCAGTCAATGAGGGCAAAACCAAGTATATGCTGTCATCAAGAAAAGACACCCAACACCGACGTCTTGGACAAAACATCACCATCGACAGCTATAACTTTGAGGTAGTTAGGGACTTTGTCTACCTGGGTTCCGCTATCAATTCAGACAATGACACCAGCGCTGAAATCAAACGAAGGATAACTCTTGCCAATCGCTGTTTCTTTGGGCTAAGAAGGCAATTGAGTAGCAAAGCCCTCTCTCGAGCAACTAAAGTGTCCATGTATAAGACCCTCATCATCCCAGTCCTGCTGTACGGAGCAGAAGCATGGACCCTGTCAAAGGCGGATGAAAACACTTTAGGCTGCTTCGAGAGGAAAATTCTTCGGACGATTTACGGTCCCGTCTGCATAGACGGAGAGTGGAGGAGGAGATATAACATCGAACTGTACGGGCTGTACAGCGATACCGACCTAGCCAAAAGAGTCAAAACACAACGTCTACGATGGCTGGGTCATCTAGAGCGGATGGACACCAACGCCCCGGCCCGGAAAATCTTCGAATCCACACCGCAGGGACGACGCGGTAGAGGAGCACCGAGACTCAGGTGGCGCACGCAAGTGGAAGGGGACCTTAGCCAACTTCGCGTGCGAAACTGGAGACGGCTAGCTAGAGACAGAGCTGGCTGGCGAAGCTTGTTGGCTGAGGCCCAGGTCCACCCCGGACTGTAGCGCCACCTTAAGTAAGTAAGTAAGTAAGGACGGGTGCTTGCGCCAAAAAATAAGCTGGTAATTCGCATCGAATTCCGATACTCTTATTTGACGATACATTTTCTCTATATCTCCGGTAAAGGTATAACGATAGAATCTCCATTTAAGAATAATGTCAGTGATGTTATGTTGAAGTGCGGGGCCTACCATTAGCTGATCGTTCAATGAGACGTTGTCGGTCGTTTTAAATGATGCATCGAAAACCACCCTAAGTTTTGTAGTCGAGCTCCCTTCCTTCAGAACAGCATGGTGTGGCAAGAAATAGTGATGTCGGGTGGGAATAGCACACTCACTCACTTCTTCCATATGGCCGAGTGTCAGGTAATCTTCGATGCAATCTGAATACCGTTGCCTTAGATCTGGATCCCTTTCCAACTTCCTTTCTAGACTCTTGAAGCGGTTGAGAGCACCTTCCATTGATCTGCCTAATATAGGATAGATGCCAACCTTGAACGGCAAAGCAACTTGAAAACGACCATCCGCTAAGCATCGAACATTTTTCAGAAAGTGTTTCTCACATTCCGTGTCTTCTGGGTTTTTGTATGATTGATATGAAAGTTCTTCCAACTCCCAGAATCGACGGAGCTCCGTATCGAGGCAACACGTTTGAAAGAAGCTGTTGATTCTTGGTGATATTACGGGCGATCTTCCAAAGAGAGTCCACCCGAACTTTGTCTTCTGGGCTATCGGTAAGTTGTTGTCAATCGGTTTGACCAGTTCTGGCAGTAAAATGTCAGCCAGCACGTCACTACCTAGTAACAAATCAACCTTGTCTGGATGGTAGAACTTGGGATCGGCTAGTGCTAAGCCCTGTATGTGTTCCCACCCAATGTGTTTAGTTGCCAAGGTTCGAGACGGAAGATGCCCAGACAGCGACTTGAGAACGAGAGCTTGAATAGAGACTCTAAACGATGAGTGATGAGAAGCTAAGGAGAGTGGTAGACACCTTTGGTGGTAGACACCTTTGAGCAGACGTCACTGTTGACCAAACCTACCCCAGAAACCTTGACAGACGTCGGTCTTGATGGAAGACAGAGTAACTGAACAGCTGACGTAGTTATAAAGCTTGCCTCTGAACCTGAGTCTAATAAAGCTCGTAATGAAAAAGTTTGGCCCGTCATCGAGCTAACTTTAACAAGGGCAGTCGCAAGTAAAACTTGAGATTTTGGATTCGCTGAAAAGAACGAGTTGACATTTTTTCCAACCCTTTCTTCATCATCTTCGGAGGGTTAAAAATTAGGTGCATTAGTACTCATAGCAGAAGTGCTTGGACCTGTAGTATGTCCTTGTGCAGTGAAAGTGTTCGCGTGCCCAGATTCGGAGCGCTGTTAGCATGCAGAAGCGAATGGTGTGGTTGTTGGCAGTAATAACAACGTTGGTTACTCTGACACTGCTCTAGAATATGGCTATAAGCTAAGCAGTTTCTGCAGATCCCTAGTCTATTCACCTGATTTGAGCGATCTGTAATACTCATTTTCAGAAACTTGCTGCACTTCCTAATCGCATGCTGACCCTTACTGCAAATTTGGCAGCAGTATCTTGCATTGTTGTTGGTGGAATGCATAACGTTTCGATATGCCGCAGGCTTCGCCGGATTCACAGCCATTCTTATTTGCTTCCAAAGTGCGGAATCTTGTCTCCAAAAATTGAGTAAATTCGGCAAATGTCGGCAATGCCTTGCTGTTTTCCTTTGTTCCTAGCTTTTCCTTCCATAGTTGTTGGGTCTTCGCAGGCAGCTTCTGCAGCAAAATGAATACCAGAAGCACATCCCAGTGTTCAACGTCAACCTTTAAGTTAGCCAAGCTAAGCACCACTTCAGTTGACGTATCTAACAACTCCTTAATAGATTCGGCCCGTTCTTGTGAAATCGATGACTGGTTAAACAGACACTTCAACTGCGTATTCACGTGAAAACGTTGGTGGTCATACCTATCTTTTAAAATATTCCACGCCTTGGCGTAATTCCCCTTAGTCATGCCTAAATGTGCCAACAGCTTATCAGCTTCACGAGATATGCTTGACTTTAAATAATGCATCTTTTGAATCTCCGACAAAGACACATTTTCATGGATAAGAGAGACGAATAGTTCACGAAAAGCGCGCCAAGCCTGGTAGCTTCCCGAAAAAACCGGCAAATTGATTTTAGGAAGTCTTATTTCTGTCGATGTGGACATAAATGAAGTATCTTCCTTGGCATCTTGCTTACTGTCGCTTGATTTATTTTCAGATTTTGCATGGTCGAGAGAATCGAGAAGATCGCTGCGATAATCGAAATAATGTTCGCGAATCGTGTCATAGATTTCATCCACTGCCATCTCCCTTGCTTGATCATCATCTCCTAACGCAGATATCTGAGACTTGTACTCCGCTTCTGCTGTCTCTAAGGTCTTTTCAAGTGCTGACAATCGACCGTTCAAATAATTTGCCGTTCTCCTAGCTTGACCTGTTTTTGCGAAATTCACCATATCCTTCTCTAATTGTTTTTAAGTCTTTTCTAAAATCCCCTTTTTCATTTTAGTGACTTACAATAGAACAATGTACCTGGGTAAAATTTCGTAGGTAACTATGTACGCAGCTAAAGCACGTGCACTAAGTAAGAGACTATAAATGCACTTACCAATTTATTAGTTTCAGTTCACTATAAATTTCTAATCCTTACACCTGGCGATGAATCTCTCCACACACACACACCCTTTGGTGGAAAAACGTCGGTGCCTTCCCCGATGAAATCCCACGATGTGTTTTGCTGATGAAATCCCACTATCCAAGACTGTTGAGGCTGTTGCTGGATCGATGAAAGTCTGTGTTGAGTCTTGCAGCTTTCTTACAAAGAAATCCAGATTAGAAATTAAAATGCCACTTCAAAAACCTCCGGGAACAAGTTAACATCGTATCGAATTATAATAATAGGCTTAAAAGGACCAATATGTTCGGGCGTTGAACAAAGAAAAATCATTCGCGCAGAGATTCCTATCATTTTTCGATAACTGAAAATATTCCGGTATTATAAAAACATAGCTAGGTTAAAACGTTATAAATCGCAAGAAGAAACTTTATTGGCATTTCGTTCCTTTTATAGAGAAAAAAAAATCGGTAATTTGACGTTTTGTCATTCTATGCATTTTCTCTCGTTGTTTGAATTTTAGTAGTGGGTGCATTCCATGCGGGTTATGGAATTCCACATATAGCGTAAGTCGGTGATCGGATATCGGAATCGTCAACACTTTCATTCATGACTACAAGCCGCATTGCCATGGTAATGCCTGGAAATCCACGCATACTCTCACATTTTGTCAATTTATTCCATGCTTGAAGAGAATCACTACGAAGTTCAAATGATTCACCACGAAAACATGGCGGCATCAGCTACCGGACAAAGATTGTAGCGAATTCCAATATCTGGAAGTCGCAGTTTGGGGTCGTGTTACATTGATGTTGCTTTCCGTGAGAACTTCGAATAATTTTTACCGTAATCGGATTTGAGTTTTATGTACATAAAAACTCTTATTAATACTAACAAAACATAAAAAGGGCATATAAAGTTTGTAATCAGCAATACTTTATTGCCTTTAGGGTTTATTCTTACGAAAAGTTTTAGTTTCAAGTTATCACAACTTTGAAGGCAAAACGATCTTCCAGAAATAAATAAAAACAAACCTGTATCAAAATACACAAGTGTGATTACCAATTCTGCGAGCTACCGACTGCAAACTTAGGAAACAAGAAAGACAATGATGAAAGCATTTTATTGAAAAATTATAATACTGCTGCAGTCTCTTGATCTTTCTCTCTATTTCTCTCTTTTCGAAGCTCAAGTTGGAGTTTTTTTCAATCAGCATTCTTTTGTGAAAAGAAGAAGAACCTAAAGTAAGTCAAATTAAAAGTTGACCGAACGTATCGTTTCATATATTGGAAAAATGCCCGTACGATGAAGCCATACAAAATTATATTTAATAAAATGAAAAATTACAACAATCAACAAATGTTATAATAATGATCAATTCAAACACTGCCAATGAACTTCATCAGACACTTTTATAATTTAATGACCCTAAGATTAGTGAAAACTTCCCTACAGTTTCCCATGAGAGAACAAATATTTTTTGATAGAACAAAAAGAACAAACAAAAAATCATATTGCCAATTGTTGTAGAAGCACTTTCTTAAATAACTCAGAAAATACATACAAACACATTAGTACAAGAAAAAGATCAGAAGCCCTTTCTGAAAAAATAACTTGCAAATAATTTTTATCATTCATCTGCAGTATTAGATTTGATTTTAGTGTTTTTCAAACTAAACGATTTGACTTTTTTTAAACCCTTAAGGCCCAAACAAAACAGACTTTGATGAGCTTAAGTCGGCTTTCCTAAATGTCCCATTACACGCGATTCGTATGCCACCATAATAGCCTTATGCTGGGTTTCGTAGGGTTTTCGTTACTTTGTGTTGGCTTAAAGTTTTGTTTTTGCATATCATTAGTTCACTTTTTGTCATATTTAAACCCATATTTATTTTTAAACGTTCTTCAAAAAATCCGTGAAAGAAGGGAATATACCAAAAAGTGTCCGCTGACCTCAAAAGTTTGAACAAATTTTAGATCTGACAATCGGTTTCGGAGATATTAACATTCAAATTTGAAGAAAAAGTGACATAATTTTCACATTTGATTTTAAATTTTCAAGGCAATGTGATACTCGAGATGTTCACAGTGAAATCTCATAAGATTTTCAAATCGTTTGCTTAAGACTATTATGGGCAACATAATCTTTTGGCAGAACTTGAGTGAGATTTTCGTTGTATTTCGACGTAAGATTAATCCCGCTCAAGTCTATTATGTTTGGGCCTTTAGAATACAACTCAAGTGTGGGTAAAACGAGATGTCATTTTAACACATTGATAAGAAGTTTAAATCAGCCTTCAAATAAACTGGCTTGTTGATTGGTAAAAAACAAGCTATATGTCAATAAATTTTGTGCTACGTGAAATCAGGTCTTTTATCTTTCTTTTTTAACAAATGACTTGTTTAGGAAGATTTCTGTGCTGCCTTTTTGGACTCTCGCGTAGTAGTTTCTCCCTTGGAGGGGTTTCCTAGAAAAACGTCTTTGCTATGGACTGCGAACAATTGGAAAGCATGTACACGATGACGCCGCCAACATCGGTGGCGTTAAACGATCAACGGTTGGCTCGCAAGTTTCTCAAGGAATTCACAGTGGTTCTGAAAAAAATAAAGTAATTAGGTTTTTGGTAAAACTCATTGGAATTGTTGGTTACCTACAACTTACAAGTTGAACGAACGCTTTTTCCAGAAACGCGCTCCGGAAAACAGCTCTCCGCAGACAATTATTAGGACATTTATTAGGATAGACTGGTATGGAGAAATCATCTAAGGGACACAGATTTAATTTTCCGCCTGAGATAATAAATTTTGCACACATTATCGGCTAAAAAATTACTTATTTATTAACAGAAAAACTAACATAACGTCAGCCGAATGTATAAAACTGCTAAGTCCACTTTTTGGCGAAAATGAGATTATGGTGCGATTTTTTAGATATAAAATATGCTTTAAAAATCGATTAAATACGTAGGTCCAATTCGACTTGGTTACCGAAGAATCGTAATGCACGTATTTCTGATAATAACGAAACCTTTGCGAAAGGTTGCTAAGTCCAGGTTTATTCCTAAGTTTGTGAGTAAAAATGTCATTTTTGGGGAAAACCTGCTTTAGCCTTTAGTTAAGAAAATATGCTAAGTTCAGAAAGTGTCGACTTAATGAATTAGTTGCAAAAAATATAGTTTTTTGGGATTTTGGAATTCTTTAAACTGGTTATACGGCTTTTTCAATCTCCCGTAAAATTCTTCAGAGTGGACCCAGCAGCTCTACACACTTAGCCGACGATAAGCATTTTCTTTCGAATTCAAATTCATTATGGGACATTTAAAGGTAACAAAGAAATAACTCTCCTTTTACAAAATTTTACTTATTTTTACTTTACGCAGTTTTAATTAACGATGATTGTTAAGGGTCATTTAGAAATGGTGCGATTTCATCACAGCTCATATTTAAATTAAACCTTGTAAAAAGCTCTGCCTTAACGAGGCTTATGCTAAGTTTCCACTTGTCGATGAATTGACAAAGTTTGACAGCTCTCATCTTTGTCAATTATCGACACTACTGCCAATTCATTTCCACTTGCGTCTTTAATTGCCACAAAAAACGTGTGTCATTGACACAAAGGTTGTCATTGACAAAGAATTATTGACAAACACCTCGGTCAGTTCAAAGACAGCCATTTCCACTTCCACTGTCAATTTGGAAAAGGCGTCTAGTTGTCAATGAAATAATTTTGACGGATGCTATTTTCTTTGTGTGAAGTGCTGCGATTGAAAGTAATTTTTCTGCAAAAAGGTTTGTATATTCAATTCAAAATGTTATTTTAAAATATTTTTAAACCTAAAATTGTTTTTCTTCCCTCCCCATTTAACCATGCTAAAAAGAAAACGAATTTCTTTTGCGTCCTTCGTGGTTTTGGGTGGAATCCAGTTGGAGCTTGAAGCAGAAGATTAGGGAGTGCAAAAAAGGAAGAAACCCGAGTTCTGGATCCAGAATTTGTTATGAATGAGAGTAGACGACAACTCCATGCTCCATTCAAAGTTGGACTTGCAAATGCGACTCTTTTTTGGTTCGCCTTCTACTTGGCTTGCTTCCATTCTAAACACACTATATAAACACTGTTAAAACTACTGAAAATTATTAGTTTAAAAACACAGCAATTGAAAAACAAACTTCAGCATGCGCGGTTTGTCAAGTTGTGGATCTTTGAATTGACAAAATTGGCAACGTGTAAGCCAATTAATTTTCAGTGTCAGTTAAAAGACAAAGTGTCATTTGATATGTCAATTCGGCCATTTCCACTTGTCTTGCAAATTCATTGCCAATCATTGACAAACGCCTCAGTCAATTCAAAGACACACTATTTCCACTTGCCAATTTTTCTATATAACCCCAATTTACGTCGTTTGTCAATTACAAATCGACAAGTGGAAACTTAGCATTACTCGCATTTTATTGCGGTCGTCTATTAACTACCTGGACTATGTAAAAAACGAAAACCTTTTCCACATATGAATTTCTAACAAGAACAACACTTTAACGACACTTTTTCTACTGGCTTAGTAGTTTTAAATAGTTTATTATTTTTTAACGTCATGACCCACAATTCTGAAGTTCCAACCTCGTTCTTATTCAAGGTAACTTATTGATTTTTCATAAAAATTGTGTACGGGGCGGAGAAAATGTTGGGAACGACAATGGGCAAAGAAACATAATGTTATGTTTTCGCCTGGGGTTCGCCGAATAAAACTCAACTTCACTTCTATAATTACACAATGAAACACTTTATTGAATGACTCGTTTGAATTAAGTGCGGTTCCCGACATTTGGCTTTCTAACTGCAGGCTAAGAATAGTTGAGTCTGCCACCTGCCTTGGCTTTGTCCTGAACCGAAAGCTATCCTGCTATGACCACATCAACCGCTCTATCGGCCGCATATATGGGTGTTTGAGGAAACTTTGGCGAGCTGCCAGTTTTACCCCAGTTAATACTAGACAAAAGCTCGTTAGTACCCTTATGATGTCTTTAATCACGTATTCGGAGGTGGTATATCCGAACCCTGATTCTCTTTCGCTGCATAAGCTTAATGTAGCGTTCAACGACATGGTTCGGTATATCCATGGACTACGTAGGTTCGACAGAATATCGGCTCACGCAAACACTTTTTTAGGACGATCTCTTACTCAGCATATAAATGCCAGGAATTGCATATTCTTGCACAAAATTCTAATATCCAAGAGTTCTCGGTATTTATTTGATAAATTGGATTTCTCACGTTCACATAACAACCATGAATATAAATATTCCTCCCTTCAAATACTTAACTTCATCTCGGTTGCTTTTCATTCACACAGTAAGGCTGTGGAACTCGTTACATGCGTACATCAAAACTATTAGCAGCTTCGCAATCTTTAAGTCCACAATTTTCAATCACTTTTCTCAGTAGCATTCTCTAAAACTTTCATCTTTTCTAAGCCCCTTTCTTTCTTTTCTCTCAACCTTCTTTTCACCGGTAATACTTACCAGATTGCTCTTACTTTTTCTCACCTCTCTTACTCATAACTAGATTTAAGAAAAACTGTTTAGTTTAATAAGGTCCTAAAACATATGTTATCATAATATGTACTTAAAAAGACCAGGTCTTAATGTATACCCGTATAATAATAATAATAAATTGAATTGAATTGAAACTGAATTCATTTATCAAACAAAACTTATTTAAAATCAAATCACACTGTTATTCAACTTTACTACTTAGTTTCAACACTTTATTTCAATGCAATCACTTTTCACTTTATAACAGATTTTCGCAAGTCAACGTATGAAATATAACTGTTCCGTACGAGCCTGTCACCCGTGTATTTATACAAAACTAAGCACCTTCTAGTACGTTCCATACTTCCCCTTTGGCAACTTTCCACTGGTACTCCTCCGCTGAATTCCAAGGAGGGGAAATCGAAATTCGAGCTTCGAATATGACAGCTGCTGTTAGCTGACTGGAATGACAGTTGGGTATGTTCGTTTATCAAACAAAACTTATTTAAAATCAAATCACACTGTTATTCAACTTTACTACTTAGAATTTAACACTTTATTTCAATGCAATCACTTTTCACTTTATAACAGATTTTCGCAAGTCAACGTATGAAATATAACTGTTCCGTACGAGCCTGTCACCCGTGTATTTATACAAAACTAAGCACCTTCTAGTACGTTCCATACTTCCCCTTTGGCAACTTTCCACTGGTACTCCTCCGCTGAATTCCAAGGAGGGGAAATCGAAATTCGAGCTTCGAATATGACAGCTGCTGTCAGCTGACTGGAATGACAGTTGGGTATGTTCGTTTAGTGAATCGATGGGTGCATTCAGCGACTCCTGCGTGTTGTTTTATTTCTTGTCGCCTCATAACAATAAAAAAAGACAAAGTGTTTGTCCCAAATGTACCGTGTAAACAATTGAACCCATTGAATCTTATAAGAAGTTCTTCTTCCATGTTTACAATAGAAAAAAACTTAATGTCAATGGGAAACTCACCTCGCTAATTTGGCAGACTTTCAAAAGATGACAGTTTCAGGGAAATTTTTTTTTTTTGCGCGTCTCACCCGTATCCACCGACACGAAACTCAAAAGCAACAACAACAAATAAAGAAATGGGTTTTGGAGGGGAAGGAGACGCACAAGTTTAATTTCTAGTTATTGAGTAATTTTTGCCAATAGCACCCTTTGGCTAGGCCTGAGAGGTCTCAGCATGCGAGCGCTTGGTGGTTGGAATGTCCCGCTCGGCACCCTCCCGGGTTCAACCCGAAGAAGTTACGAGAATTTCGGCAATGGTGACGCTATCTATTGCGGGAGGCGGAGAGGGGCAGCGCTAAGCCACAGGGTTAATTTTGAAATTTTTGGAGCATAGAAGGTATAGCATAGATTGTAGGATTAAAAAGAAAAAATAAAAAAACATAATTTTCTGTAAAAATTCATGATTTAAGACGAGAAATCATGATAAATGAGATTCGGAAACACAACTGTGTCACACTTAAAGCGGGTATATAGAAAAATTAAACGAATAGGTACAAGCAAGCAGAAAATATTTTTGGTGTGTTCGGTGATACAGTGGAGTGAAAATAAACCAAAAATAAGGTGAATATTGTTGGAGAATCGGTCACCCTCGTTTGACCAGCCGACTCGCTCACATCGAATAAAAAAACAAGTACAACATAACCAAGTTAAGAGTTCTATTTTTTACCAGCCAGCCTACAATATGGATGTAACTCAGAGTGCAAACAGAACATTTTTTTGGGTTTGGTATGATGAGACGTTGCTAAAAAACGAAAATTCGGTAAAAAAAAATCCTGTGCTGCTCGGGAAAATGTGGCTTTTCACTAATTTTCCGGAGCCTTGAAATACTACTTTCTTTATATCTAATAGTGCTAGGATAAAAAATCAAAAACGGTTTTCTATGGGTTGAAAGAGGCTACAAGACTGATTGAGAGGAATACTTAAATAATAAATCTAACCTCAAAATTTCTTTATTTCTGAATGCTAAGGATTTTTTCATTAAAACCACGATTAACGGAAGTAATACCCCAGGTGGTAATCCAGCATCACTGACAAATCCACCCTCTTCGGAGGCAGGCTCTACGGATTCCGGGGAGAGCCATTTATTGCTTTCAAATCCCTTTATGAAGAAACCAAGGATACCTCGTTCACCACCACCTAGATCGATCATCTCCGGGAAAGGAAGTCCACCGGTTAATCGGGACTCAGCGAAAACTAAATGCTTTGAAGCAGAAAACAACGAACTCCGCGCTAAGCTTAAAGATATGGAACGTCTCTACCATGAGCTCAAAAATGAAGTAGATTCGTTACGAAAAGAAAACGAGGCTTTTAGGAATCCCCGTGATACTACAAAACGTGAGGACACGCCGAAGCGTCAAAGCGAATACGTGACAGACGAAGAAGAGCTTACACGTGAAACTAATCCGGCTCTTAAGAAAAGATCTACCAAAAAACGAAAAATTGGGTCTTCGCCAGTAGTTAAGGCCGTATATAAACACGATGAAACACCAACCGTGTCAAAAAAAGCGACAGCGAAAATTGAAGAAACAATTCGCCGACCGCCTGCAATAAATGTCGTTGGGGTCGCAGACTACGGAAAGCTGCGAAATATCTTAAAAATACTCTGGGGACGAAGTATAATTTAATTTCTCTTCGAAATAATGTATGGAAATTCAATGTCGATGACTCTGATGCCTATCGCGCACTTTCGCAAAAATTAAATACTGAGAATGTACAATGATATACTTACGAAAACAAATTCGAGAAGCCGCTTCGGGTTTTCGCTAGGGGACTTCACCCAACCTGCGCGAAGGAAGAAATTGTTGAAGATGTTCAAGCCCAAGGCTTGAATGATGTTCCAACATACTTAAGAAAGAAAAACAACGTACGGAAGGAGAAAAAGACACCGTGGTCAAGCGCGGTCTTCCTATTTTCTTGCTGACGTTCGATAGGATTGAAAACATAAACGAAATATATAAAATAAAAACAATCCTAAATATCAGGGTAAAAATTGAGCCCAAGCGAAAGGGCAATAGACTAGTACCCCAATGTAAGCGATGCCAAGGCTTCCGACATACTCAAGCGTACTGCCAAAAAGAACCGCGATGTGTCAAATGCGCCGGTGGACATCTTTCAAAAGATTGCAACGTAAGCAGTCAGGCCCCAGCAACTTGCGCTAATTGTAATGGAAGTCACCCGGCGAGCTACCGAGGTTGCGAAATCGCAATAGAGCTACAAAAACGTCACGAAACTGTTAAGCAACATATTGTAGATAGGGCCACAACCCCAAAACGTTCTAGAGCTGACAAGCCGAAAACTCCAAAATCGGTCAGAAATACGAGATTGACAAGGAAAAAAATACAAACTCCGCAAGAAACGTCGCCGGTCCAAGTACAAGGGGAAAATCATCCCTCATCGGCCCAAGATCGTACGCTGAAGTCCCGTCACACAAAAGCAAACCTCCAGAGCCTACCACAACAGATTCGGTATCTCAAATATTATTTATGATATTGGAAAAGCTTGAGCAACAAACTAAAGTTAATCAAGTAATATTTGACAAACTGAGCGAGCTAGAGTTTAAACCTCGCAAAACAAATCATGAATATGAAGCTCTTTAACATCTTACATGGAATGCAAATGGTCTTTTAAAGAAATTCGACGAACTAGAAGTATTTCTACGGGAAAAAAATATTGACCTATGCCTGATTTCGGAAACACACTTTAAGTAGGGATCCGGACCTAAAATTAGAGGTTACATCGACTACCACGCGCATCATCCATCAGAAAATTCGAGAGGTGGATCCTCTCTCTACATCAAAGACATTAAGCATTACAAAAACGAAGAAATTGAGCTTGACTCTATGCAAATAACTTCATTATCGGTAAAAATAGGTCACCTAGATTATAATATTGCCTCGAGTTATTTTCCTCCACCGTATAGGCTAGCGGGCGACGATCTTACTCCCCTCTTTGACTTACTTGGGTCAAATTTTATCATCGGCGAAATTTTTTAATGCGAAAAACACCTTTTGGGGATCACGGTGCAATTCAACAAGAGGTAGAGTACTCTTCAAAGCTAGCATGAAACGTGGCGTGGTTTTCCTTTCGACGGGGAAGCCAACGTATTGGCCAACCGACAGAAACAAAGTAACTGGCCTTGTCGACTTCTTTATCGTAAAAGGGGTTCCTCGCCACCTCACAAATGTAGAAGAAGGCTATGATCTCTGTTCGGATCACTCGGCAGTCGTTTTGAAAATCGGGGGAAGTCTAGCAAAAAATGAGAGAGTGAAAGAGCGCCTAGGCCACAAATTACTTAATGAATTAGATATTCAACTAGACTGGAAAGCCGGGGGGCCTACAAGCTGTTGCCTTGGTAATGCCTGGAAATTCATGCATACTCTCACATTTTGTCAATGTATTCCATACTTGAAGAAATTTACCACGAAGTTCAAGTGATTCACCACGAAATCATGGCGGAATCAGCTTTTTGCTCCGTCTACCGGAGAAAAATTGTAACGAATTCCAATATCTGGAAGTCGCAGTTTGGGGTGGTGTTACATGAATGTTGCTTTCCGTGAGAACTTAAAATAATTTTTACCGTAATCGGATTTGAGTTTTATGTACATTAAACCTCTAATTGATACAAACGAAACATAAAAAGTTCATATAAAATTTAGTATCAGCAATACTTAATTCCCTTTAGGGTTTATTCTTACAACAAGTTTAAGTTTTAAGTTATCACAACTTTGAAGGCAAAAAAAATCTTCCAGAAATAAATAAACGCAAAAAACCTGTATCAAAATACACAAGCGTGTGATTACCAATACTGCAAGCTACCGACTGCAAACTTAAGAAACAAGAAAGACAATGATAAAAGAATTTTATGAAAAATTAAAATACTGCTCCAGTTTTTTGGTCTTTCTCTCCATTTCTCTCCAGTTTAAAAAAAAAAAAACTAGAGGGAGGATTACAATCCGCCTAGGCGAATCATTGGATACCCCATCCCAATTGACCACTGTCAAGCTCCAAAATGCGTCAAAAATCTTGGTTGTTAAATTTCAGTTTCTATCAACTTAAATTGTGTTACTAATTTGTCAGTGAAGAATCTTCTTTTTTTAAAAAGGGACGTGGAATCAACCCCTTTTCAATAACATAAACTTTTTTATCATATTTTTTATCAGATGCAGTATACACGTATTGATTGCAGTTTTATATTCAAAATTTGATGTTTACTTAAAAACGCCCCAAAAAGTGGGCGTGGCAAAAATTTATTTATTTGAGTTGAAAGCTTACGCACATACCTGAATATTTTGTAGTGCAAGTTTTTTGGATTTAAAGCAAATATATCAAATAAAAGCCGTTTATTAGAATGCATATTAAATATGACCACGCTTACAAGAGGGCGGTTTTCGCTTTTTTTTTTAAATGCCAATCACAATACACTTAAGTGAGGATATTGCATACCAAATTTCAGCTTGCTACAACAATTTTGATTTTTCATGCTATTAAGTAAAGTGGGCGGAAGTCAAAAAATTTTACACTTGTACTGCTTCGGGACCTAAAAAGTACAGATATCAAGTCTCACGTTCTTAGCTCAAAATTTAAGGCCTAAAACTACCGATAGACGGACGGACGGACGGACGGACATGGCTCATTCGACTTACAATTCGGTCTCGATCATATGCCCTTAAGGTCTTGGGGGTCTACGGTGATTATTTTTCTATGTTACAAACTATGAATCAAACTTAATATACCTCCTATCCTATGGGATGGGGTATAAAAACAAAAAAAAAATCATATGGCCAATTGTTGTTTAAGCACTTTCTTAAGAAAATTCTTACAAACACATTGATACAAGAAAAAGATCAGAACCGTTTTCGGACAAAATAACTTAAATAAATAAATAAATAAAAGTCGAAAGCCTTTTCCTAAGATGGAAGTTTTCTCGATTGTTTCCTAACTGTTGCTCTTGTTTTGCTGAATAACTAATATTTTCTGCATTCCTACATAATTAAAAACTGAACATCAATAACACATGAACGATTCTGGAGAAAAGAAAAGCCCAACTGCGTAATAATAATAATAAGCGTCTCACACGCATTCACCGTCTCAAAACCGAAAAGCATAAACAACAAATAAACAAATAGGTTTTTGGGGAAAGGGGACGCACAAGTTGAATATTTAGTTATAAAGTAATTTGTGACCCGAACTATATTGAAAAAAAGAACAAATTCGTCATAATCCAGTATCCAATTACGTCATAAACATTCCAGTATTTCCAGGCACATTCAAATGAACTAAATTTTACGATTTTGTAGTCTCAATGTAGGCTCACCCCAAGTGTGGGCAAAATTAAAACAGAATTGTCATTTTGACTTTAATGACTTGTGTGTTATCTTTTATGACTTTTTTAAGATATGTATTTAAATTTTTCAAATGTCAGTGTGAAATTCACCTCGCTATTTTGGCGGGCTCTCAAATTTTTGTTTGCTTTTCTCACACGTATTCACCGACACGGAACTCAAAACAACAACAACAAATAAACAAATGGGTTTTGGGGGGAAAGGGACGCTTTAGTTGAATATCTAGTTATTAAGTAATTTGTGGCCTAGGCTAACTAATAACAACACCGACTGGGATGGCTTTAGGAAATACTGCAAAGAAAATGTATCTCTAAATGTACCACTTACAACCCCTTTAGAAATAGAAGACGAAGTCGATAAACTCGTTAGAACTATTCAAGACGCTGCTTGGAACAATACTTCTTTCCGGAAGACTGGAGTAAGGAAAAGCGGATCAATTTACCCGCGCGAAATTGAAGAGCTCATACGCGAAAAGAGAAAGGCTCGAAAGAGGTGACATTTGTCTCGAGCTCCTCCTGATAAAACCATTCTGAATGGGCTATCTAACAAATTAAAGGACTTACTTCAAAATTTTAAGAGTCGCGAGACTACCAACTACCTCGAAAACTTGACTGCCGATAGAGGGTCAAACTATTCACTTTGGAAAGCCGTGAAGTCCATTAAAAAGCCCATAGTACACTCGGCGCCAATAAAAAAAGATAACGGTGAATGGGTAAAAGGCGACAAAGAGAAAGCAGATGTATTTGCAGAACATCTAGAAGAAACATTCAAACCGTTTGACGGGGAGCCGTTGGTTGACGATATGTATCGCAATGCGGAACTAGACAATTATCGAATGAAAACCGTGACACTGTCTGAACTTCGTCAAACAATCCGAAATTTGAAGAACAACAAAGCTCCAGTCTACGACCTAATTACTGGGGAAATTTTGAAGGAGCTACCGAAAAGAGCGTTAGTCAAGCTTCTCTACATCATAAACGCATCAATGAGAATTTCATGCGTTCCACGGCAATGGAAAGTTCGGCTTTAGGGTCAAACATTCAACAATTGACCAGGTCTATCGAATAACTAATGAAATTGAGAAAGCCTTAGAAGCGAAAATGATATGTTCTACCGCTTTTCTTGACGTATCCCAAGCCTTTGATAAAGTTTGGCACGAAGGCCTAAAATATAAGCTACGGAAAGTTTTGCCGGAAAAAATGTATGAACTCTTAGAGTCTTATCTTGACAACAGACTATTTCGAGTGAGATACGGGAGCGAATACTCAGCATTCAAAGAAATACAAGCCGGCGTTCCACAAGGTAGCGTCCTCGGTCCAACACTGTTTTTACTTTTTACAAGAGATGTAGTAGAGACTCAAGTAGAGACAACGACTGTAGCCACGTTCGCTGACGACACGGCTATCCTCGCTACGGATAAGACAGTCGAACTATCAACGGGAAAACTCCAACGCGCTTTGAATAAAATATGCGAATGGACAAAGGCCTGGCGAATCCTCCTAAATGAGACAAAATCAACGCATGTAAATTTTACTTACAAGAGGGTAATCAACTTGCCTCTATTTATAAACTCGGTACAAATTCCGTACGCAAACGAGGCGAAATATTTAGGCATGACCCTAGACGCAAAACTTAAGTGGAAGCTTAAAAACTTAATTTGAAAAAAATAATGAAATATTTATTTGAATTGATAGTTTGAACCTTGCAATTTAATGTTTAAAGATAATTTCATGCAAATGTTGACCGCGGCTGCGTCTCAGGTAGCCCATCCGCTGAGTCCAATTTTGGCATACTCTTTCACACATATCGGCCGGTATCTCACGAATGAATTCATGGATGTTGGCTTCCAGTGCGTCAATCGAAGCGGGCTTGTCCCTATAGACATTAGCCTTGACATACCCCCACAAAAAATAATCAAATGGTGTCAAATCGCACGATCTAGGCGAATTTGGTCACAATCTTCCGAATAGACTGCTCAGAAGGTCGAGAATGCCGACCATAAAATGGACGCAGCGCGCGATGAACATTTCGAACCGAGCACGAATTTTGATAGTAAAATTCAATAATTTGCAAGCGTTGTTCATTTGTAAGACGATCCATGGTTAAATTGCAAACCAAACTGAAGCTGTTTGACAGTGACACAAGGTACTAAACACACGTCAGCTGTCAAAACCAGTGTCGCCAAAACCAAACCAGCTAAAAAATCACCCGTTATATAAGAAATAGCGATTTACATCGAGATCTAGGCATCGCAACCGTGACCGACGAAGTAAGAAACTTTGCTCGCAAACTTCACACACGCCTTCACGGCCATTGCAACCACGAAATAATCCGAACTCTGGATCAGACAAATCTTGCAAGCCGACTACAACGAGCAAAACCGTTGGATCTAGCGTCGTAAGAGGAAACCGCACATAATGACGGTATTGCAGGTGCTTTCGTTGGAAGGTAGCCTGCCAAACGCGATTACTATACAGAAGCTTGAACTACTTGTTAAGGAAACTTAGTCGTAGTCTTACAAAGATTGGGAGGTTTTTTAGTGGGTAAGAACCTCACACCACTATGAGCACGCGCGTTCGATTCTCATAGTGCCTATGAAGGTTTTTACCTACCCACGAAAAAAAAAAAATTAAAACCACGATAAATCGAAGAAATGGTGTTGAATTTTCATGAAAATTGGAGGGAGGTTGTACATTGATGCCAAAAATTTGCTTCCGTGGCCTCAAGGAAGAAGAAAAAGATTGAATTTTGCCGCCAAAATCGGGATATTTCGAAAAAAACTAAAATGGCCGCCATTTCCTGCCAATACATGGTAGGTCATATTTTCTTTTCCAGATGTGCTTGCATTTGTATTGTAATGTTTTTGGCCTGGGGTTCGTTTAATAAAACTCAATTTCACTTTTATAATTTCACAATGAAACACTTTACTTATCAAACAAACTTATTTAAATTCAAATCACACTGTTATTCCACTTTACTACTTAGAATTCAACACTTTATTTCAATTCAATAACTTTTTACTTTATTACCGATTTTCACAAGTTAGCGTTTAAAATATAACTGTTCGTACGAGCCTGTCACCGGTGTATTTATACAAAATTAAGCACCTTTTAGTACGTTCCATACTTCCCTTTGGTAATTTTCCATTGGTACTCTTCCGCTGAATTCCATGGAGGGGAAATCGAAATTCGAACTTCGAATATTACAGCTGCTGTCAGATGACTGGAATGACAGTTGGGTATGTTTGTTCAGTCAATCGAGCGGGTGCGTTCGTAGAGTTATTTGATGGGTGCATTCAGCGACTCCTGCGTGTGGTTTTATTTCTTGTCGCCACATAACAGTATATACAGTTTGGCAAATTTACGATAAATTTTTGCACTCTACTTTAAGGGCCGCTTGCACCAAACTGCTGTATAACTGAATAAATTCATAAATAGTTAACCATGGATAAGTCAATAAATAGCTAAATCCTCAAGTAGTGTTGCACCACTGCAAAACTACAAATATATAACTAACCACCAAATATCAAAGTATTCGTAGTTTGGCAGCACTAAAAACTCGTTATTGGACGTCAAGTATAAACAGCTGTGTCCGCGTTTTCTACTGAAAATGTATCCGAGAAAATATTTACACAGTTCTGCGCCATCGACGGCGAATGGGTCAAAAATATATTATAGCGAAAGTTTTGTTGAATCAAATTGAAGATATAAGCCCGACCGCAAATGTATGTGTATTTCAAATGCTCTTACAAACGAAGAACGTGTTTTCATTGCATCGAAATGCAAAAATAAAATTTGATTTTCATAGTTTCGAAAAAATTGGTTCGTTCATAAAACTCTCGACTGAAGAAATTGCGTCAAACAAAATCCCAAATTTCTTCTATCATGGTCATCGGAGTCAAGAAAGTTGAATTTCATATGATTTCTTCTTTGATCTACCTCATTTGACGTTTCTATCCAACTACCAGCCTTCCGCGAGTGGATAAATATTTTACAGATTTAATCATGGATAGCTGGATAAATGTTGTCCAACAGTTATTTGCTAACCAGCCGATTAGATGAAACGAATAGATAAATGGTTGGATAGGTGCAAGTGGCCTTAAGTTACATCCTTATTATATGACATTTTCACTCCACTAATAATCGATCAGGCTCGTTAATGCCTGGTACCAACTTAGGCTAGTTTCTTAATTCGTTTAATTCCAGTATACAATATTCTTGCTAAAAAAAACTTAAGGAAACCACCGATCTGGATCTTAAGCTTTGAAAGACTAGTATTGAGCAGCTTATAAAAATACATTACAAGTGAAGTCTTATATAAATAATTGTGACGGAAACTGCGCTTCATACGTATTCTTTAATAGATTCATCGCAGAAACAGTATTGACTGGAGGTTCAAAGAAATCCCTGTTGAGAAAAAACTGGTATTAGGACTAACTTTATTGAAATGTTATAGAAGAATAAGAACACTGACTCTTCATCGGCTAAGGTGACATTAATTCTTCCGGTGGAAATCTCTGTTTGACGTATCGAACCAAAGAAATCCGTAATTGGCACCTTGCTTGGATCTCGATTATATAAATCCCTGCGTACACTGACTGTAGATATACACACGCGCTTAGGGCATACCTGTAGCTACAAATTTAAAGAAATAATAATTTTTTGTAAATGAACGCCTATATGATTATTCAGCTTGGTCGGTTGAAAATCTACTTACAAACTCTCCCATGGTTTTATCGCTATTAGGTTGAACTTTCTCTAAAAATTCCAACGCGTAGAATGTGTACCTGTCGATCATGTAAACTCCAATAGATGGGTCTACATGATGCTGATGGAAAATATGTTTTAACCGCTTTTCAGACTTTCCTGATGCTACACTTACCGACAATGAATCTTCCCCGACCAGGCTACTAGCAATAGCTAGGACATTGGGCGATTGAAATTTTTCATAGAGTGATGCTGCCTGGCAAGTATCAACCATGAAAAGCAGTTCATTGTACCTTTCGTATAGTTTAATTTAAAAATATTTTTTTCCCAGCTTAGATCACCCACCTTTCTTTCTGCCACATCTGCTCGACAGCGTCAGCTAATTCTTGGCTGGTGATTTCCTCTGAATCTTGAAACTTAAGGAAACCATCTCCTCCATGTCCTGTGAGGTATATAAGAACATTACTTCCTGGATCTGTTAGGAGCTTTTTTGAACGTGCAGTGCTATTTTGTGTGCGTCCTGTTAAAAGTCTAACAAAGTTCTCTACAGTGACCTCATATCCACGGTAGTCTACTTCGACATCATCCCCATAAACATTTATATGTTGGTTTGCGTTATTATAAACATGACCTGGTCGTGGGTTTCGGGGATTACACGCCATGTCATCGGCTATCATAAGAATGATCTGGCTATCTGGAATTCCTAGGCGTTTTACAGACCTGTAGATAGAGAGGACGTTCGCCACATGCCGGTAGTTGAACCAAAAACGTGAAGCGTCAACAAGGACAGCCCAGTTGTTGGAGTGCGGTGTAGTCTGCACTGCCTTAACATACTTTTCGGGGAGCTAAAAATTCACACGATAAGAAACTTACATTGTTTTCTATAAAGTTATGTATGTAGGACATATGTATGTACATCGTACAAGCATATGTACGTCTACACAAGACAAGAAATGTTGGTGAATAAACACACAACAACTTCAAAATCATTTTAGAATGCTTGACCTTAATTATACACTAAAAAGTAAAACTAACTCACCACTGCATTTCCATTTGCATCTGCAGTAATAAATATAGAAAAGCAGTAGACAAAAATTAATAACAACTTCATGTTTGAGAAAAATATTTTGATAACTCCTGGCGATAGGGCTTTCCTTTGGGCATTTCAGCTTGAGAAAATTTGAACCATTCAAAATTATTTCGGATTCCGAACTACCAACAGAACACGGATGCATAAGGAATGTAAAATTTGAAATGCGATACCTGGTGGCGAAAAAGAGAAGAAAATAGATCACATGGCAAACTGTCACTCAGTTGCCATTCACTCGCAAAGTCGTTATTTAATAAGGGTCTAATCATAGCTATCATCGGATAGCATCATTGGAACAAATCAGTGGAACAACGTCTTCATAGCTATCATTGAAAATTTCTGTTAGTGCACAAACAGCTACAGGCATTTGAGGTTGGAGTTGATCAGAGAAATGAAAACTGACAGTTGACAATAGAAAGAGAATTAAATGCTTTTCAGTGGAACGATTTTCTCGCAAAAACACAAATCCAAATCAGCTGTTCCTTGAAATCGATTTTTGTCAGTGAAATAGTAAAAGCAAATTTACATAAAAGTTTTAACGCAATTTATGTATTTTTGTTACGGACAAAATTCTGCAACTCATAAGCTTCATTTTGATACCAATAACAGATAACATTGTATGCTCACACGTCTAAAAACATGAAAACAAATTTTTCAATGATGCAATCCGATGATAGCAATGATTGGACCCTAAGCAAACATTTATCCTTAATGTAGTCACCCAATAAACATTCCAGTCAGAATTCCGTAGTATTATATGTATGGAAATCCAACTCGGATCATGGATTACAGTTTATTTTTATTACGGCTTTCCGTCAAGTGTACCGATGAAAAGTGTCACAAAAATTCCAGGTTTGTGAATGCGTTAGTAAAATTGACAGCTAAGATTTCAAGTTACGAACTGCAATACTTTCCAAGTACGAACCGTACTTTTTTCCGATGGAGAATTGTGTTGATTTCCACGCAAAAATAAATTTTTTTTCTTCTGCATAGGAGGTTGATTTTTTTTTAGTGCGCAAATGATATGATACTTGTTTGTACTTTGTTTTTTTTTCTGTGTTCAAATCATAATGGCATTTGTTCGTACATACTTAGTTTTTCATGCACATATTGATCTTGTACCGACGGCGTATTTCAATTCCAATTTTTGAAATGGCCTAAGTGCTACAACTCATAATAAATCGCTTCGCACAACCACCATTATTGAAAATAATGAAATAGCTGCGAAGGGTTGTAATGCGTAGAAAAGGGAAGGGTAACTTTTTTTCCATGTTATATGAAAATGATCTTTACACAATGTTTTTCTTTTTCATTGTATTAGTAAAGAGTACATCTTTTATTTTGGATTTCCGTCCTCAATTCCCACTCGAAATGATGAAGTGGAAGTATTCCGCGTAAATTGCTTGTTGGGCAGTCATTCTCCTTGCGTGCATTTGTATTAGACTGCGTTTAGTTAGGGAATTCTTTGCTCTCGATTTGTCTCCCAGTAACAGTTTAGTTTAGATTTATTTTTAAAGAAATAAGTTTGTTACCAATAAATAAATGATAATAAAAAGGGGCTCGGATCTTACGTGATGAATCAGCATCTGTAGTTTTTGCTCTTCGGCAATCGCAACGGATTTGCTCTGTGGCATTTAAGGGTTCACCTTCTTGAGAATAACAAACTGGACGTTGTCAATCGTTTCACCGATCTGACCCACCTGTGCCATACGCAGGATCTCAGGTTTGCAAAGTTTAAGTGTGTTTTAACTGGCGGAGGGAGATTGAAGTTTTAGATTTAACCGGCCTTTCATTTTCCATACTTGAACACAAAGATTCATATTGTTTAGAAAGTTCGTAATTGCCAAAAACAAAGGCGAAGTCTTGTGAAGTCTTCTCAAGTTGATTTGAATAACATTCCTGGTTAATTTAGAAACTATGAGTAAGAAATATGAGCTATAACTGTATTTCGCACACGTACTTTGATTGGAAACTATTGCATAATTACTGTTTTTTTATTTTAACAAGTTTTTAATCCATTTTATTCAATAAATTAGGCAAAATTTTTTTTCAAGAAACTTATTTTGGAATGGGTTTGTTTATACAAAATACACGCAACTGTCAAACTCATGTGACTTATTATTAGGTGCGAAATTTCTCCGCCAGGGCACAGCCTATATTCCTCAATTGAGGAATGTAAAAGTCATATGCGATACCTAGTGGCAAAAAAACGAAAGAAAATAAGACATATGGGAATCTGTCATTCCTACCCAACCGTGGTCTGTTGTTTGTTTTGAAACCCTTTTTACTGTAAGTAATTAATTAAGAATAGAACAATGAAGTGTGTTTTAATGTGTTAAACATAAACAAACTATCCATTTCAGTGGGGTGCCGTGGCGTAGTGGCTAGTGTGTGTGCTTACTACGCCGGAGGTCTGGGTTCGAATCCTGCCATCATCACCTGAAAAAAAAGAGTTTTTTTGTTGTTCTTTTTCACTGTCCCCACCTCCGCGAGGGTTTGACAAGCCCTCCGAGAGTATTAACTGTTTTGAAAATCTTCTCAAAGTGCCGTTTGGATTCGGCAAAAAATTGTAGGTCCCCGTAAAGAAATTAACACACCAGCATACATTGTTGAGAAGTTGGCCCTGGTTCACCTCGAGCTGTTGCGCCACTCTATTTATTTATTTTTATCCATTTTCACATCGTCGTGACATTCGTGTGCGGTATTCAGTGATGTGTTCTCTCCAAATCCTCCCCAGTTGCCTGCATTTTTCCTCAGAAGTTTTCGTTCCAAATGTCGGGTGAATTTACTTTTTCGCCGACTCGGGATAAATGATTTTACCATCCAGCATAACTCCACTTACATATCTAGATTGTAATTTGTAGCAGAAAGGTTGCAGCCTTTTTTTAAAGCTAATTGCATTGTTCCGCTTTTTGTTGGACACCATTCCAAATGCAAACTTTGTGATACCAGTCCGACTGGCATTGTCTTATATTCGCTCTTCCTTCGTATAGGTATATTCTATATTTCCAAGATCTTTATTAACATTCATATATTTTTGCAGATAAAGCGATTGACCATGGATAATGAAATTTGCGAAACCATCACAATAACGCTCTGTGACGTGGTGGATTACTTCAGTGGCATTAAACGATCCTTCCGCGAGGGCGAAGAAATTGCTAAAGCTGGCTGGATATATGCCTTAGGCATTTCACCACCTCCAACAATCAATGAAGTTACGAATGAGTTGTTGTATTAATCCTTTCTTTGTGCTGTGAATTTTGTTTTGTTTTATTATTATGTTTTGTTTTTGTAAATAACGATTGTTTTAGGAGTCAGCCATAAGCTTATCAACTACGTTTGTACGTACCTGTGTTTAAAAACAGTATTTTCTTTTGTTTGTTTCTAAAAGTTGTGAATTTGTGGTATTTTTTTTAGACCTGAAATATGTTTGAGGTCTTCAATAAAGAAAAAAAACCAATTTTAGATAAAAGTGTTTTAATGATTCGAAGTATAAAATTTTATGGTAAGAACTTTTCATCACTTAATATAGGAGAGCTGACATTGGATAATCCACATAAAACAGTCATGATGTCGTCCAAATAAGGCACAATGGAGATACCGATTTTTCCAGATAGAACTTGAAAGATCTTAAGCCTAGCGATACTTCGTTCCACATGGACTCTAGCTGCAGCAATTTTAGTGTTGTGTTCAACGTCTTTTTTTGAAAGTTTTTCAAAATTGAATTCTGGTCGAACGATTTCGACTTCTGCTTTTGAAAGCTCATCTGCAATCATAAAACCTTTGTCAACCATTACAGCTTCCCCAGGTTCAAGTTTTTGAAGCAGTTCCGAAAAGTTGAAGATGGTCTTGTCGGAAGATTTCCCCGTAGAAACCTTGCTTAAATAATTAATTGAACCAGATGGTGATACTCCGATGAGAACCTTTAAAGTGTGTGCTCCTTTGTAATTTGAATACGTACATGCTCTACATTTGAGACATCGGAAAGCCACCGTTTTCATTTCTGTGCAATCAAGAACAGTCATAACATTTATGAATTGTTGAAAGCACACTGGCAGGCTCCGCGTATTTTAATCTTTGGTTTGCCAATACACTAAGTACTTAGTAATCTTCGCTAAAAGTTGTATGGTGTCTGCAAAGTTAAGCTTAGCCATTTTTTCGCTTACTTGAAATGAGACAGCGATCTCCGCAAAAGAACAGTTTGACTTAAGTTTATGCATAGTCAATAAAATTCTGTCCTCTATTGACATGAGCACATTGTCGACTGGTCTTATCCTCTTTGCTGCTTTAACCAATGCATCCAAAGTGATGAAGTCATCCAATCCAGTCATTGTGCATAGCTTTTTGTCGGTGTCCCACAATGAAGTATAACCATAAGTATACGGATTTAGATTGACCTGGACACCTTTATTTGCTGTCAAATGCAAATTTCCGTTTTGCTCATTTGCTGATGGGTGTAACACGCTGACTGGATCTTCTCTTAAATTCTCCACAGGAATTGGACTTACGACAAAAGGATGCTCTTCTGAGGTTCTAGATAAAAGGAATTAGAGATATGCAACGGAGAGTAAAAAAAATTGTTGCGGCGCGAGCCGAAAGTCGAGCGGCGCGATCGTTCATAGGCCGTCTTAGGAAGTTTTAAACATGGAAAAGCTCCATTTACCAACCTCGATCTGCGCTGTATACCTTCTTGGAATGGTAGTCTCATAATTTGGCTTTCTCTTAAATGCTTACAGCAAATTCAAAAGTACTTTGGAAAAGGTTTGCCCATTCGGTATTCTTCGGTATTCTGTACATCGTAATACCTCTTCTCCTATGGCACAAATTACTTAATAACTAGATATTCAACTTAAGCGTCCCCTTCCCCCCAAAACTCATTTGTTTATTTGTTGTTATTGTTTTGAGTTCCATGTCGGTGAATACGTGTGAGAAAAGTAAACAAAAATTTGAGAGCCCGCCAAAATAGCGAGGTGAATTTCACACTGACATTTGAAAAATTTAAATACATATCTTAAAAAAGTCATAAAAGATAACACACAAGTCATTAAAGTCAAAATGACAATTCTGTTTTAATTTTGTCCACACTTGGGGTTAGCCTACATTGAGACTACAAAATCGTAAAATTTAGTTCAATGTGCCTGGAAATACTGGAATGTTTATGACGTAATTGGATATTTTTACGAATTTGGCCTTTATTTCAATATAGTTCGGGTCACAAATTACTTAATAACTAAATATTCAAATTGTGCGTCCCATTTCCCCCAAAACCTAATTGTTTATTTGTTGTTTATGCTTTTCGGTTTTGTGGCGGTGAATGCGTGTGAGACGCTTATTATTATTATTACGCAGTTGGGCTTTTCTTTTCTCCAGAATCGTTCATGTGTTATTAATGTTCAGTTTTTAATTATGTAGGAATGCAGAAAATATTAGTTATTCAGCAAAACAAGAGCAACAGTTAGGAAACAATCGAGAAAACTTCCATTTTGGGAAAAGGCTTTTGATTTTTACTTGCGTAAAATATTAAGCGTTCCCAAATTTAAGAAAAATGAACAAGTTTAGAAGCATTAAATATAGCTTTCATTGGATTGCATCACTGAAACTTTTTTTTACTTGTGATTAAATTTGTTTGTTTAATGAATGCTTCTTTTGGTGTCAATCTCTATTTTTACCTACAAAAATATACATAAACATTTTTCTTTCGACTACTTTGCTATTTCACTGACAGAAATCAATTTCAATGTGCTACTGATTTTTTTTACGAAATGGGCTCACTCAAAAGTGCATTATTCTTCTGTTCTCAGTTGCCAATTTGACTTTTAATGTTCAACTCTAATCTCAAGTGCATGCAATAATATCGACTTAGAAGGATAAGGAAGACAATTATATCATAATATTGATTTGTTCGAATAATGAATTCAAATTATAGCTATAATAAAAATAATAAAAGTGCATTTGAACCTTTCTAATGACTTTTACTTTTTAATATACTAACGATTGATTTCGTCAAAACATGTAGAAAACATTTTATTGGTACTTAACCGTAAATTTTGCTTTTTAAATCTTTAATCCGGTAACAAAAAACACAAACTTATCAGAGGCACAGGCATTTAGGCAGTAAAGAATTAGTTTCATTTGCGCTTTTTGTGTTTTGTTTTTAACTATATATGAAAATATTTAGAAGGCATTTGAAATACATAATGTATAACTGGAATACAATTAAGATAAAAATGATTTTAAGGTCTCTAGCAAAACAACATTAATGTAGCACGACCCATTATGTGGCGACCTCCAGATATTGGAATTCGTTACAATTTTTGTCCGGTAGACGGAGCAAAAAGCTGATTCCGCCATGTTTTCGTGGTGAATCACTTGAACTTCGTGGTGAATCTCTTCAAGTGTGGAATACATTGACAAAATGTGAGAGTATGCGTAGTTTTCCAGGTATATCCATGGCAACAGCTTGTAGGCCCCTCGGATTTCCAGTCTAGTGGAATATCTAATTCATTAAGTAATTTGTGCCTATGGGAACTAAATTGCGGCACTCCGCAATGGGATGATTTAGGTGGCATTTCGTTATCCATAGGAAAGATTTCCATTCATACTGAATAAGAAAAACGAGCATAATCTAGGTTTAATGAACTTACTTTATTAACAATTCACAGCACAAATAATGTTTACTACTCGAATTGCAGTTTTAAGCAAATTTCTTAAATCGATTACGCGGTATTTCTTTTTCAATTTTATAAATAAATTATTTGATTTGATTTTTCCATACAAAGTCTACGTCAACTGTCAAAGGGATGTAACATATTATGTGCGAAATTTATCCGCCAGGGTACACCCTATATTCGTCAATATCGACTATTTTTTCAGAACTTTTACATTACAGTCGCAGTAGAAACTTCTCAGCTAAAGTTAGGGAAAGGGTAATAGACCGAGAGCTGGCAACAATAAAAAAGTGAGTGTACGTTCAACTACAATTCGAACGTCAGCCTTGGGATCTTTTAAAAGACGATTCTTAATAAATTGGATCCTGGCTGCTGAAGTAAGCCGATTTCAAACTTGCGATACAAAAGAGAGCGGAATTATATAACTATAGATTGCACCGGCTAACTTGGCGAAACGATTAAAGCGAAACGAATGAAGCGAAACGAGCAAAAAAAGGCGATATTTTCCCCTAAGGGTTTGTACAATAACTCATAAAAGCTTTATTCTTCAGTTGGGTTTTTATACAAAATCAAGCACAGTGAAAAGCCGCTTTTTACGTTATTTCGAAAACTAAAAAGCTATGCGGCGAATTAACAAATAACAAAATATGGCGAATGGTATAATTTGGGCGCTAAATTCAAATTTTACAATTTCATTCCATGAGATAAAGTTTTTAATGAAACTAGAACTATTCGTGATTTTTTATGACGATGAATATGATTTTCTGCTCCAACATTCCGCCCCCTTTGAAAGGACTCTTTCAACACGGCAGCACTGTCAGCTTACATATGGGGCGCTTGAACTCTCCTTTCGCTGTTCGTACGGATGCGACCCTGACCTTGTCATCTGGACCATTCACGATGCTAGTGACTCTGCCCATCAGCCATTTTTGAGGGGGGATGTTGTCTTCGTGTACGATAACCAGTTGTCCAACTCTGATGTTAGGGATTGGTGACGTCCACTTTGCCCGTCCTTGTAATTCGTGGACATACTCCGTAGACCATCTTTTCCAAAAATGGGTTTTGACAGCATTTATCCGCCGCCAACGCTGAAGATAGCTGATGTTCTATCCACCTCTACTGCTGGTTCGGGAAGCGCCCTAAGTGATGACCCTATGAGTAGATGCGCTGGTGTGAGTGCTTCGAGGTCGCTCGGATCTGTAGACATAGGGGTGATTGGCCGCGAATTCATCACTGCTTCGATTTCCACCAGGGCTGTAGACAACTCCTCGAAAGTAAGATTGGCCCCGCTTAGACTCCGGAAGAGGTGACCCTTTGCTACCTTTACGGCAGCCTCCCAAATTCCTCCAAAGTGAGGGGCCCTGGGGGGTATAAAATGAAAAGTAATGCTACTATTAGTACAAAATTTATA
The DNA here is from genome assembly GCA_947623515.1 of Neoascia interrupta. Taxonomy (NCBI): domain Eukaryota; kingdom Metazoa; phylum Arthropoda; class Insecta; order Diptera; family Syrphidae; genus Neoascia; species Neoascia interrupta. The sequence goes on along the minus strand of OX392463.1, from coordinate 71,560,317 downwards.
TATATAATATAAATTATTAAAATATGATATATATATATAATTTATATATATATATATAAAATTTATATATATATATCATATTGCGCAATTCACTAAGTTTCGTTTGCGCGCCTACAAAATTAGTTGCGTTGTCGCAATATATATCTAGTGGAAGGCCTCTTCGCCATATCATTCGCTTTAATGCTGCGATAAAGGCTTCCGTAGACAAGTCGGAAACGGCTTCCAGGTGAACTGCCTTTGTCGAGAAGCAAACGAACACCGCCACGTACGTTTTGTAAGGTATTTTGCCCCTTATTTTGTAATGAATGTAAATAGGGCCACAAAGTCTACCCCGCAGCAAATGAACGGTCGTGATGGTGTTATCCTTTTCCCTGGCAAATCACCCATGATTTGTTCCAATAGCTTTGGTCGATATTTAACGCAATGGATGCAATTTCTAACTGTCCGGCGGGCGATCTCCCTTGCGTTGACGATCCAGAAACGACTCCTTACCAACGCGACAAGTGCCTTTGGGCCAGCATGAAAATTTGTTCGATGCAGATGCCTAACTAAAACCTGTGTGAAGTTAGTCCTTTGGTAGTAGAAATGGGTGTTTGCCATTCTCCGGGAGGTTACTGTTTTTTAAGCGTCCTCCTACTCTTAGTAATGGAATGCCATCTTTAAGTTGAATGAAAGGGTTAAGCCATTTAGTTGACCCCTTCAGATCCCGATTGGTTTGGATTGCTTTAATTTCTTCCGAAAACGAATTTTGCTGAATTAAATATACAATGCGGAGGAGAGCATCGTCCAGCTCTTTGACCGATAAAAATAGAGGGTTTAGAGTTCGTTGAGAGCTTCGATTTGGACCTTTCTTTCGAGCTCGTAGGATGTAAGCAAACAAGCGAACGAGGACAGTGTAAGAACTGGACTTTTCAATAATCTGATACAGATAACTGGGTTCCTGCCTTTTACATACGAGAACAGTTTTCTTCTTTTCCAAAGCGGATTCTTCTGAAGAGAGAGGGATTTCGACTGTAGATGGCCAGTTACCTTCATTGTTCAATAAAAAACTAGGTCCAGTGAACCACATCGACGTTTCAAGCTCCTTTACCGCGGAACCTCTTGATACTATGTCGGCTGGATTTTGTAGCGAGGGCACATGCTTCCAAAGAACTTCACGCGTATTCTCCTGTATTTCAGCTACTCTGTTGCCAACGAATGTGGATAATTTGGAAGAATGTGTTGCAATCCAGTGAAGCACTATTGAGGAATCTGTCCAAAAGTACACTGCAGATGGTTTCGTTGTGAAGATTGTTTGAATCTTTGTCCATAGCTTAGACAACAGATGAGCTGCACAGAGCTCCAGACGAGGAAGCGGTTGTCTCTTTACAGGAGCAACCTTGGACTTAGCAACAAAGAGTTTAATTTCGACTTTACCGCTGGCATTTATGGACCTAAGGTATACACAGCAGCCGTATGCGTTCATGGATGCGTCGGCAAAGCCGTGAACTTGGAAACTTTCCCTATTAGCAGAAAGAACGAATCTGGGAACTTTCAGGTTTTGCAACGAGTGTAGCTCCTGCATAAATTGTCGCCACTCATATTCGATGGCTTGGGGAATCGTTGCATTCCAGCCCACTTTCTCAATCCACAGCTTTTGCAATATAATTTTTGCGTTAATAAGTATAGGACTGACAAGGCCCATTGGATCGAAAAGTGATGATGACAGAGAAAGTATCGATTTCTTTGTAAATTTAGCATAGGTTTTATTGGGTTTGTATGAAAAGAGAAACTTGTCGATTTGTGGATCCCATGTTATGCCCAATGTGCTACTAAAATTAGACTCATTTATCTTGATTTCCTTATGTTTAGGTTGAACTGCTTCTACAATTTTAGAGCTATTACTGTTCCATTTTGAAAGTTCGAGTCCTGCTGACTGTAGAATGGTTATGACTTCTCTTTGCAATTGCGCCAGCGTATCTAAATCATCTGCTCCAGTTAACATGTCGTCGACATAAAATTCTTTCTCAAGGACATGGGCGCCTAGTTTAAGATGCTGTTTGTGTTTGTCTGCTAAATATTTAAGGCATCTAATAGCTAAGAACGGAGCTGAGGACGTACCATAGGTGACCGTATTCAGTTGATACGTTTTAACTGGTGTATGTTCATTCTCTCTCCACAAAATGAGTTGAAACTTTCGATGAGATGGGTGCACTAAAATTTGCCGATACATTTTTACGATGCCTGCCGTAAGAGCGTACTGGTGCATTCGAAAGCGAAGCAATAAAATGAGCAGATTATCCTGTATTGTCGGTCCGACCATAAGGATTCCGTTGAGCGAAACGTTTGATGAAGTCCGGCACGAAGCATCGAAAACTACTCTTAATTTGGTAGATACCCTATTCGGCCGAATAACGCACTGATGGGGAAGGTAGTAATGTGGTTTTTTCAAATCGGGTTCTTCTACTAGAGCCATGTGCCCCAAACGCATGTATTCATTTAGAAATTCTGCGTACTGCGATTTAAGTGAACTATTTTTGGAGAGTCGACGTTCTAGAGCTAAGAATCGATTGAATGCAATATTGTATGATGTTCCTAGCACACTTGGATCATCTTTAAAGGGGAGTTGAACCATAAGACGGCCATTAGACAAAGTCTCAATGTTCTCCACAAAATGTTCCTCGCAGTCTTTTTGCTCCTCTGTCCATTCCGACCTGTGAACAACAACCTCCTCGACTTCCCAGAATTTTTCGACGTACTGAGTGAGATAGTCCTCCTGCGAAGCTAGGCAACATGATTTTCTTGTTGTGTCTAAGGACCCTTTATACTACCCCGAAATGATCCATCCCAACAAAGTTTTTTGTAGTAAAGGAAGCTCTTGTCCTAGTTTAATTTGGCCAAATTGTATAAGTTCGAAGAAAGCTTCAGCACCTAACAACAAATCTATCCGTGATGGTTTATGGAAGAATTCATCGGCAAGTTCGAGATTGGAGGGAACATTCCAGTTTTTCACGCTGAGTGCTGACTCTGGCTGATATCCAGTAATCGATGGAGCAATCAGAAATTCTAGAGTTGTTTCAAAGTTGTTGTACCTAGAGCGAACAGTTGTTTGTGTTTGGAGCCGAATCCTAGTTTCCAACGATCCTATACCAACGAAGTTTATAGGATCGTCGGAGGTAGGATAGAGGTTTACTAAGAACCTCTGCACAGTCCGTCCACTCTGGAAGCTTCTTGTAGTCTAAGTGTTCGTCCCACTTGGATTGTGTTTCCGAATCAACTTTAGACATCGCAATATATATCACAATTGCATTGCATATTTTTTGGAAAGACCCGAGCGACTGCAGAGAATTGAATAGAGCTGAAACGTCATCAACTAAACCTCGAAGCGCAACAGCGGAAGCCTTGGGAACCTTAGGTAGCTCAAATAGTTCGGAAATATATTCGAGGAATATAATCGTGTCATTGTCGTATCGTTCCTTAAGCCTTGCTAATGCTTTTGGATAGTTTTCTTCCGTGACTTGGAATGCCTTGACTGTGCCGAGTGCTTGATCACTTAGACACGTCAACAAATGATTAAATTTTTCCGTCTTGGTCAAACTCGGATCATTATCGACCATTGCCGTGAATGAGTGAATGAAGTTCTTATAATTTGAATATTTTCCATTGAACCGAGGAAGCTTAAGCTTGGGCAAATGATTCACTGAATGTGGCACTGAAAAGGTTGTTTCTGCAACACTTGTGCGCCTCCCTGATCCCAAAAGCGAGTGGATCTTTGTTTTAGAGGAAATATACAAATCCTCTAGGTCGCTGCGGCCAGTGTCAGAAGGTGCTAATCGCTCTATTCGAGTTTGATACGAGAGCACCTGTTTAAAATAGGACTCTAGGATTCCCAGTCGACACTCGAGCTCCGTTGCAGTGAGCGTTTCCGATTTAGAGTCTACGTAATTTTTAAGCCTTGTAATGCTCCCTTTCGTTGACGCACGTTGCTGCCGTAATTCTTCGACAGACGCATTCGTAGAATTAGGATTTGAATTTGGATCCGGGTCTACCATGTTGAGAAATTAACTAATTTACTGCAAGTAAGCTCAGCTAATCGAAAAGGTAAAAGCAATTTCCTGACCAAAACCAACGACTATTATGAATGTATGTGGAACTTAAATTTTTCAATTTGCTTTCCAAAGAGCTATGCGAAGAGTTACTAGGTTTATCAGCTAATGAAGTATAAGCGTTATAAGAATCTCTTATAATGTTTATGGATTGGATCTTATTTAAACTGCGACTTGTATTTTCTACTACAACAACGAGTTAATCAGAGGAAATGATTAAAATTCAACCTCCAACGATGCGTTTGAGAAATTGTGATGCTGCCTGTGCAAAAGACGAACACTCCAAGCCAAAGCTTTCTTTCAGAGCATATGATTGATGAAGCCTCTTCTCCCGCGACGACGACAAAAACGATGAACCTCCAAAGCGAAAATCAAGCGAAGTAACAAATCTATGCGATGAAAGAACACCAGAGTGCAATGCATATGCAATATACTAAAATGTACATACGCTGCTTGCGAAAGTTGACCAGTTTTTTTTTTTTTTTTTGGGTATGAGCTTAGCTTAAAATAAAGCTTAATGGTGACTTGGTCACGAAGCTCCAACAACGAGTTGTATGCGAACGAAGGGACTAACGAAAAAACGAACGATTGTAGCTATGAGCCTCTGAGCAAACGAGAAAGCGACGACCGATACCATCGAAAATCAAATGTATTGTGCGATCACAGCTTGTGGAACGTGTTTTAACAAAGCTTTTTGTGTGTGGATTCTAATTTTACTGAGATCGTGATAACATCGAGGCGGAACAAAATGATCTTGATATGAGAAATAGATTGTGGGAATGTGGCGAAATTTGTATGCAGCAATAATGTTGTTTCAAATGTTATGTTACTATTTTATTTAAAGTTGAGATAATATCATACATATGTAGATGCAGATACTATGTTAATGACACTGTTAGCTTTATGTGATGTGTTTGATGTGTTGTTTAAATATAAATATGCGATATTCTCCAAATTATGTAGAAGGTGCGTATATTGAAGCGGACAAAGTTGAGAGCAATGATTCCTATTCATGAGCGCACATTCAAATAATTTGACTTAATGTATCACGTACCTGGGGGTGGGGATTTTACTTATCTACCCACTATTTGTTACTTTCTCCACCGCAGGTTTGTTCTATCTGGCAGACATTCGATGATGATTTTCCTTCTCTGACTCCGCTGCTTCTTGAAGATGTGGTTAGAGATGAAAGTTTTTTCCAGGCTCAGCTACTTGCACTACCGATCGCGAACCGAAACCGAACCGAGAATTTCACTTGAGGGTTTTTTCTTTGTCTATGTGAATTCTTTTTGCACTCGCTGATAGTTTTACACTTGCTTTTTAGCTTGTGACACTGCACACACTTTGTTCTTATGTAAAAATGTACTTGTCTTTATTCTTTTTAGTTTACTAGAGTCATAGAGCGTTATTAAGAGCACTTTTTTGCTTTGTAGATTGTAGGTAACTGTGTCACTATTATATTTTCACGGAGTTAGTGAGTTCTAAACCGGTTGGGCGCCAAAATGTACGTTCAACTACAATTCGAACGTCAGCCTTGGGATCTTTTAAAAGACGATTCTTAATAAATTGGATCCTGGCTGCTGAAGTAAGCCGATTTCAAACTTGCGATACAAAAGAGAGCGGAATTATATAACTATAGATTGCACCGGCTAACTTGGCGAAACGATTAAAGCGAAACGGATGAAGCGAAACGAGCAAAAAAAGGCGATATTTTCCCCTAAGGGTTTGTACAATAACTCATAAAAGCTATATTCTTCAGTTGGGTTTTTATACAAAATCAAGCACAGTGAAAAGCCGCTTTTTACGTTATTTCGAAAACTAAAAAGCTATGCGGCGAATTAACAAATAACAAAATATGGCGAATGGTATAATTTGGGCGCTAAATTCAAATTTTACAATTTCATTCCATGAGATAAAGTTTTTAATGAAACTAGAACTATTCGTGATTTTTTATGACGATGAATATGATTTTCTGCTCCAACAGTGAGCATAAGGTACATGATTGAAACTTTTCTTAAAATAATAAATAAGTTGAGCGATGAATAAATATGACCGTCTGCCATTTCTCTATGGTGGTTTAAGATGGATGGGGCGGGGGGTCAAAGGCGTCGAGTTTTGCTAAAAAAAAGTGATTAGGTACATGGATAATAACTACAGAAAAATATTATACTGGTCCTAAAAATGGCGAAAATATGTTGGCAGACAGTTTTCCAGGGGCGAAACTGCCGGCAGACGGCGCCAAAGGGTAGCCAAATTAAAAAAAAACAAAAGGTACATGGCTAAAAATTATTTGTACATTGCAAGCATGCAATATGAAAGCCTTATTTTAAATGGTAGACAAAAACAAGGTGGCCTAGACCGCGGCAGACGCTCTATACAACTAGAAGAAGTTGGGCGCTTCCTATCTTTGAATTAATATAAAATATAGTGTTATAGATATAGTCAACATGTTTAATTCGTTTACGAGGCTTAGCCATGTCATTATCCATGGAGTACAATGTTGTATGCATGGAGTACAATTATGTATGCTTACAACAAGGCGTCATTCAATAAATTCCAGAACATAACTGGCGATTTGAAAAACCTCCACAATCCAGTTGCAAACCAATAATTATTAATTAATCCAATTATATCAACCAATTATGCAAATCTATTCAAAAAAATTAGAGACCCTTTTAACAGTGAGGTTGATTACTGCTTCAACTGAAAAAATATGATGTGAGGCAATAATCAAATTTAAGAAATACGATAACAGTGGGAAGTGTTTGGTGACAAATTGACAAAATCGATGATTAAATAAAAATAAAAATGTAGAAGAAATTCGTTAATTCATATCCTGCGACGGTCATTCCACTTCCCATGTGTCACTTAGATAGATCAATATTTAAAAAAGGTTAATCGGAGCTGTCAAAGCTTGTAGAAAAATTTGTTAAAAGCAAAGCTTCAATATCTACAGGCAGTAACTTAATACACGCAATCTTTCTCTTCCACTGTGTATAGGATTGACCGAAATCCTTCAGTAATTTTTCAAAGAAAATTCTTAATTATAGTGACAAGCAACAAAGCACACGAATAAACGCACTTTTTGATAGGTATTGGCACCTTCTATAAAAGACTGAAATATCGAACCAAGGAAGTGCAATTCCTTACCGTATGTTCAAATCCACAAAAGTAGAAATTTTTATAACGTATTTAAAGACAAGACAATACAACACAGACGCTGTTTTTCCCATACAGTTATTAGCATCTGTATAAAATTGATAAAATTGCATCTGCTGCAAGCTCCACGCTCCCTGCAAGTAGTTGCGTGCGTAGAATGTACTATGGGACAATTTAATTTTCACGCTAGTATCGTACAGTAAAAACAGTACTAAGGTTCTCAACATTCAAAAATACGCTAGTTCTAAAGGATTTCTATGAGGCGATGTTTCTTCACGTTCGCAACAGAATCGTGTAAGATTCTTCATCGGTTCTACTCCTCAAGTCTTTTTCCAAGTATGTGGAAAACAGCATTTATTTAGCTCAGCCATTCTCCTGGGCCTCGTATTATCTACCAATAGGCTGACATTCGTAAGGGTTCGGTGGGCATTCTGAGTAGTTTTTAATTTTGACGGGCGATTGAAGGAACTAAGTAGACGCTGAGGAGGTCAATGTTATTTCGGTCACGGATGGAACTCCAGCCGTGGTTGGTCGATATAACGGTCTCATTGATCATTATAAAGGAAAGTTCTGGGATACTTGCTGTCATTCATTTGGCTGCTAGAAATTTGAGTAAATGACTTCGGAAATCCCTGCAGTTGGTCATCACGACTGTGTTTTTTTACAAAAGGTACCTGCTTTTTGAAAAGATACCTCCTCCACGTAGCAACACCTTGTCGTGAGCGTCATCTTCAATGACGCTGGTGTGGGGGCTTAAGTTACAAAGATTCCACCGGTTTCGGCCGGCTGATGAGTAGCGAACTAAGTTCTGCCAAACTTGATTCCAGTGGTGGTGTGAGCGTATTGTAGACCGTGCCGAAGGATGCAAGGTTGGGTGTCAAACCAACCGCGTACGAACTCTTTCAGGTGCCTTGGCGCAGGCCTGTTATAAGGGGTGAGACGCTTCAAGAGTTGCAAGCCGACATGGAGCGATTATCGAATTTGTCATATCCCAACACCAGCAGAGAGATAATAAACGTGTTGGCAATCGATGCGTTTACTAATGCCATTGCGGATGGAAAGCTACAAATGGCTGTAAGAACGGCAGCCAAGAAAACTCTAGTATTGTCTAGTATTGTACTCATTAAAATATATATTAACGCGGTTAATCCGAAAAGTTTCTTGTCATGTCAATTAACAACCGCGAAAGCCTTAAAACTTATAAGAAAACTCTCGCTGAAGCACTAGCATTCGCCCTGACAATGGAAGCTGCAGATCAAGTTTCGCAAGGTAGCCATCGCATAAGGGAAATGGCCTCGCTAGAATGCTTATGTCAGTGCACCGACATCGAAAAGCAAAACACGAACACCGCTCGGGGACAAATAAGCTGGAATTGTAACAAGCTGGGGCACTTACAGCGACAGAGCAAAGCATCTGGCAAGGACAACGTTCACCCTGCTGGACAAGCTTCGGAGCAGCAGCAGTCGGGAAAAGCCTAAGAACCAAGTTCGCGGGGCAGAAGTTGGTTGATGGAATCGACGGCCCCAGGACCATCGTCCAAGTTTCGCAAACAAAACGCTGCAACAAGAGTCTGACAGTGGAGGTAATCATCGCCAACAGAAAATGTGTGGCTACTATCGACACAGGTGCCACGGACTCCATCATCCAAAGAGACCCTGTTCAGACGTCCTGGCTACATAACACCAGCTAGTACAGTCTGAAGAAAGCTACAGGAGAAGCCGGCAAAGTACAAGGGGAAGTTCTGCTACAGATACAACTAGAGGAATTAACCTTCTCACACGCATACTTAGTAGCCGACATATGCGCCGAATGCATCATTGGAGTTGTCTTCATGAATGCACACGAGGTAATTCTAGACCTCCGAATGCAGGTGCTGAGGTATCGAACCGTTGAGATCCCTATGGTATACGCAACCGACAACGCTGTGAATCTTCGAGCAATACTGGGAAGCGATGAAGTTCTGCGACCCTCTTCAAAGACATTTTCATAGACACGTTTGTAAGGTGATTCTGGGAATTTAAAATTTACGTCGTGGGCAAAAAATTGCAGAGCCAAAGAACAACATGGTGCTGGTAAGGCTGATGAACCCAAATTAGCGCACAGTTAAGGTCAGACAAGGAAAGCTGATTGGAAGATGCGTTCCCGTTGCAGCCATTTCGACAATAGCTGAGAGTGAACCTGCTAGACGGCTTCCGTTGGCGAAACAGGATGAGGCCGCCGAAATGATATCGACCATGGAAAAAGAAGGTTTAATCGAAAGCTCGAAAAGTCCGTGGGCGTCGCCTGTTGAACTAGTGGAAAAGAAGGATAGCAGCACTCGATTCTGCGTAGATTACTGGAGACTTAACGATGTCACAAAGAAGGTCAGGTACCCTTTACCTCGAATAGATGACACATTGGAATCACTCTCTGGAGCAAAATGGTTTTTCACTCTCGACCTAAAAAATTACTACTGGCAGGTACAGATCCATCCAGAAGACAAAGAGAAGACCGCTTTCACAACTGGCAATGGACTATGGCAGTTTACTGTAATGCCATTTGGTCTGTGTAACGCTCCGGCCACCTTTAAGCATCTTATGGAACGTGTCTTACATGGTCTGACGTAGAAAACCTGCCTGGTATATTTGGATGACGTCATCGTTTTGGGAAAGAAGTTTGCAGAACAACGCCACAACTTAAAAGAGGTCTTCTTTGGACTTCGAGCAGCACACTTGAATGTCAATCCAAAGAAGTGTGCACTCTTCAGAGCAGAAGTAAAGTATTTGGGACATGTGATATCGACGGATGGCGTGAAGACGGATACAGAGAAAATCGAAGCTGTGAGAAGTTGGCCAGTTCCCAAAGACAAACACCAGCTAAGGAGCTTTCTCGGTCTTGCTACGTTCTTCAGGAGTTTCGCAAGGATTTCACTGCAAAGTGTCTGCACCAGCCAGCTCACTGCGAAAAGAAGACAATTTAAATGGTCAGGTGAGTGCGAAAGAAGCTTTCAACATCTGAAACAGCGACTTTGCGTAGCACCGATAATAGCTTACCGTATTCCTGGCAAGACATTTATTGTAGACGCAGACGCTAACTACCCACATTGTTGGTGTTGGTGCCGTATTTTTGCAATTGAACGATGGGCATGAAAAAGTGGTTGCATACTTCAGCAAAGTTTTAACTCGACCAGAGAGAAATTACTGCGTTACCAGGCGAGAACTCCTTGCTCTTATATTGGCAACGAAACATTTCCACAAATACCTGAGTGGCCAGAAGTTCATCTTGCGTACAGACCACGCTGCTCTAAAATGGTAACTGCAATTCAAAAATCCTGAGGGCCAAGTCGCAAGATGGATCGAGCGATTGCAGGCTTATGACTTCGAGATACAACATCGCAAAGGAAGACTGCACTGCAACGCGGACGCATTATCCCGGAGACTATGTGAGCCCAAATGTAAGCATTGCGTGCGACTGGAGGAAAAGGACGAATGGAAAAGGAAATACTGTCTAGAGAGTAAGAGCCGAACCTGCAGAAGGCTGGAGTACTGAGGAACTTCGCAACGCACAACAAGAAGATCCTGACATTGAGCCAATCCTTGCATTGAAGGAATCTATGGAGAAGCCGAATGCAAGAGATATCTCTGACAGAAGTCCTACATTAAAGGCAAACTGGGCGCACAAGATGCGGAGAAAATGGAAAATGCCGGACGGAAATACCTTTACAATGCAGCTTGTGGTTCCACAGTCGAAAGTTCAGGAGATTCTACGGGAAATGCACGATGGAGTGTCTGGTGGGCTTTTGGGAATCACCAAAACAGTGGAAAAGGTACGGAAACGCTTTTGTTGGTCGAGTGCAAGAAACGACGTTGAGAGCTGGTGTCGAAAGTGTACTACTTGTGCTGCCAATAAGGGACCTAAAGTCAAATTAAGAGGTAAATGCACTAAAGTGAAATCAAGAGGTAAAATGCACCAGTACAACGTTGAATCCCCCTTCGAAAGAACCTCCGTCGACATCACAGCAGGTCCATTTCCGGAAACCGAAAGCGGCAATCGTTGCATCCTTGTACTTGCCGATTACTTCAGCAAGTGGCCCGAGGCATTTGCGATCCCAAATCAAGAAGCGAAAACCGTTGTCGACCAGATAGTGGACCACTGGGTGTGCAGGTTCAGAGTGCCAATGGAATTACATTCCGACCAAGGAAGAAACTTCGAGTCGAAGATATTCCAGGAAGTATGCGCGGCAATCGGACTACAGAAGACACGGACCACACCCCTTCATCCACAATCAGATGGAATGGTGCAACGTTTCAACAAGACACTAAAGGAACATCTGTCCAAAGTAGTGGACGAGAATCAACGGGATTGGGATCGGCGAATACCTTTATTCCATGGCCTACCGAAACTCTATTCATGGTACAACTGGATGCACACCATCTGAAGTTTTATTTGACCGGACTATTAGGCTACCCAGTGAGCTTAAATTCGGCTTTCACACTGAAGACCCAACATGCGAAGAGGACTACGTGGTTGACCTTAGAGAAAGGATTAATGATATCCACCAGAGAACTAGAAGCAATATTAAAGATGCAAGCGACCGCAAGAAGACGAGATACGATGCGCGAGCAATAGCACCCGAGTTCAACGAGGTAGATCTGGTATGGCTCTACAACCCACATCGTAAATGAGGAAGATCCCCTAGCCTGCAGCAGGATTGGGAAGGTTCTTACCAAGTGGTAACGCGAATTAATGATGTCGTCTTCCGAATCCAACGAGGACCAAGAGCGAAGATGAAAGTTGTCCATGTTGATCGCCTACATCGCTACCACGGAAGCAATGATGACGTGCTTGTTCGGGACAAGCAAAACTAAGAGGGGGGCAATGTTATGTGGCGGCAAGAAAGAAAACAACATACAGGTGTCGCTGAATGCACCAGTCAATTCACGAACACGCCCCTCGATTCACTTTACAAACACACCCAACTGTCATTCCAGTCAGCTGGCAGCAAAATGATATTCCAAGTTCGAATTGCGATTTCCCCTCCATGGAATTCAGCGGAAGACTACCACTGGAAAATTACCAAAGGCGAAGTATGGGAAGTAGTAGAAGGTGCTTAATTATGTATAAATACACGGGTGACAGGCTCGTACGGGACAGTTATATTTTAAACGTTGACTTGTGAAAATCGGTTATAAGGTAAAAGTGATTGAATTGAAATATAGTGTTGAATTCTTAGTAGTAAAGTTGAATGACAGTGGGTTTGAATTTATATAAATTTTGTTTGATAAATAAAGTGTTTCATTGTGTAATTATAAAGGTGAAATTGAGTCTTATTCGACAAACCCCAGGCAAGAATATTACAATACAATAAAAATTCATTTCCAAAAACCTTTTTTTAAATTCGCGTTATTAGGACGAAAAAATCTCTTTACTGAATTTTTGATTCTATTCTATGAACGCAAACGACAACAGAAAAACAAAACATCAAATATGTTGATGGGGTTTCAGTGCACAGAGTTCAAAATAGACCAACTAAATCAATATCAGCAAGCAGCATCAACATCAAAATCCACCATTCTGTTGCAGTGTGCAAAGCTCAGTGCATTTCACTTTATTGACAGATTCATCAACTTTTCGCGCCGAGCTTAAGTTTCGATTGTGAAATAGAGCTGTGTCAATCGTGAATGATTCGAGCCTTTAGACCCGTTCCACTGAAAATATTGGTGATTGCGATCCCGATCTTATAAGTCAATCCTCCCCAATATCAATTCTTTTTTTTTTCAAATGAAACGAAAGAGATTGACTTTGATTCGATGACTGGTAGGAACGATGATGGTTGGAAAAGGAACTGTAAAAAAGGAAAAAGAAAAGGAAGACAACTTTACAAAGGAAGACAATTAGTCATTTTCATGCAAAGTCGTTTTGAAGCTTTTACATCAGCTGATCGCGTAAGGTAAATTGTTGTTGAATCGTGCTACACGTATGCACCGAAATGGTTATTTAAAGCTTTAAGAAGCTTTATAAAAGCTTTAAAGGCTTTATAAAAAACGTAAACAAATGGTTGTTGGAGGGCAAGAGGGACGCAAGTTGAATATCTAGTTATTCAGTATTTTGTGATTAAGTTTCAAGAAACAAATAGCTTTTTTCGCATACCCACTTATGAAGGCTAGAAGCTTTAAGCTTTCAAGTGAACAACGTTTACTTACACCTAAGGATTTGCTTAACTTTGTTTTGATAAACTTAAGTTAAGCATTAACTTAAACCATCCGCGATTACCATAAAACTTCAAATAAAATATGTAGAATTGCACAACTGCTCGAGGTGAACAAATCGTAAAATTCTCAATAATATATGCTGTTATTATATAATACATAATACAATAATAGACTTGCAATATATAAGAATACAAATAATTCACATAAATCATCAACTTTATTCCTTTAATTTCATTGACCCTTTTCACAAACCTCCTTTATGATAGTTCAAACTCTCTTTCTGCACACATTTATAGCAGTTTAACACTCAAAAAAGGAGATATAAACTGTCCACGTATAACAGATCTGTACCAAATACCTACCTTTTCTATTGGGATTTTTTTTCCGCTCCTGGGAAATGTCATCTTCACACATTCTTTACACTTCTCTTCCCTTTTGAGAGCCATAATGACAACAAAATATTTCTCGGGCTCGCATCAAGCTTATGTTATACCGTATTCACCCCAAAGCCAGAATCTAGATTCTGAGAAAATCGATTTCAAAATCGTATTGAATTGAGTGAAAATAATCTAGATTTTGTTCAGTTTAACATCAGTTTAACATCAACCGTCCAATTTTTCACAGTTGTCATATTTGATTTTGTGGGAATCTAGAATTTGATCTAGATTCTGAATTCTACAAATGTATGGGAAAACTAATAAATTAAAATTAGATCTCGGAGTTTTTACTCTGAATCTAGATTCTTATTTGGTGTAAAAAGGGTATAATGGTTGTCCGGTTTGGAGACGAATTTACGATGTTTTTATACCCCATCCCATTGGATAGGAACTTTATTAAGTTTGTCACATAGTTTATAACACGTGCCCCCTTCGGGTAGGGGTTAGAATATACCCGAGGTTAGGCATGCCTGTCGTAAGAGGCGACTAAAATCCACCCTCCGTATGCCGAGCGCGTAGCGCATACAAACTATGCAATGGACAAAACAAAAGATTTTATTACCCCAGGTGGCAATCCAGTTTCACTGGCAAATCCACCCTCTTCGGAGGTAGGCTCTACGGATTCTGGGGAGAGCCATTTATTGCTTATAAATTCCTTTTTGAAAAAATCAAGGTTGCCTCGATCTCCACCAGCTGCGAAAATTAATTCCGCTTTGAAGCGGAAAACAACGAACTCCGTGCTAAGCTTAATGAAATGGAGCGTCTCTACCATGAGCTTAAAAGCGAAATAGATTCGTAACGTAAAGAAAATGAAGCTTTAAAGAACCCCCGTGGTACTATAGTATGCGAGGAAACGCCGAAACGTCAATGTGAATACCAGCCCGACGAGGAAGAACTTGCACGCGAAACGAATCCGGTCTTTAGGAAAAGGCTTACCAAGAAACGAAAGGCCGGTTTTTCACCCGAAGAAGAAACCGGCCTTTTTGCTGCACGCAAAAAGAAGAAATACCAGTCGTATCAAACAAAGCGACAGGAATACCCCAAGAAAAAAACCGCCGACCACCTGCAATAAATGTCGTTGGGATCGCGGACTACGGAAAGTTGCGAAACATCCTTAAAAGTACTCTTGGGACGAAATATAACTTAACATCACTTCGAAACAACGTATGGAAAGTTAACGTCGATGACTCTGATGCCTATCGGTCACTGTCACAAAAGTTAAATTTAGAGAAAATCCAATGGTTTACTTATGAAAATCACCTCGAAAAGCCGCTGCGGGTTATCGCGAGGGGACAACACCCATCCTGTACCAAGGACGAAATAATACAAGACGTTCAAGCCCAAGGCTTTAAAATTCTTGACGCCATGAACATAATAAAGAAAGAGAAGCAACGTACGGACGAAGGCAAAGATTCCGCTGTTGTCCGACGCGGCCTGCAAATTTTTATGCTTTCTTTTGATAGAACTGAAAATATTAACGAAATTTACAAAATTAAATCAATCCTTAACATCAAGGTAAAAATCGAGCCCAAGCGGAAGGGCAACAGGCTAGTTCCCCAATGCAAGCGATGCCAAGGTTTCCGACACACGCAAGCGTACTGCCAGAAAAAGCCGCGATGCGTAAAATGCGCCGGTGAACATCTCTCGACGGATTGCAATGTCAGCAGTCAGGCCCCCGCGGTTTGCGCCAATGGCAGGGGAAGTCACCCAGCGAGCTACCGAGGTTGCGAAATTGCCATTGAGTTGCAAAAACGACATGAAGCTCCCAAAAAAAATAGTGAAAATAAGGGCCCAAGCCTAAAACCTTCTAAAGTAAATAAGCCAAAAACCCCTAAGTCGACAAGGGATAAGGGTTTGATTAAAGGCAAAATTCAAAATGCGCAAGAAACTAAAAAAAATGCGCTGGTACTAGTTCCCACCGGAGTCAAAAAGGAGAATCCACACTTGTTGGTCCAAGATCGTACGCTCAAGTCGCGTCACGTGAAAGTAAGCCACAATCCGCCGCATCAGATTCGGTCTCTCAAATTCTAGGCATGATTTTAGAAAAGTTTGAGCAACAGGCAAAACTTAATCAAGTAATATTCAACAAATTGAGCGATTTAAACCTCGAAAAGCATTTAATAAAAAATCATGAATATGGGAAAGTCAATCAAAATAATTACATGGAAAAAAATTGACGAACTAGAAGTATTCCTACGGAAGAATAATGTAGACATATGCCTGATTTTTGAAACCCACTTTAAAAAGGGTTCAGCACGCAAAATAAAAGGTTACATTGACTATCACGCGCATCATCCTTCAGAAAATTCGAGAGGTGGATCCTCTCTCTACATTAAAGACTGCATTAAGCACTCCAAAAACGAAGAAATAGAACTTGACTCTATGCAAATAACCTCAGTCTCAGTAAAATTAAGTCACATAGATAACAATATCGCGACGAGATATTTTCCTCCGCAGTATCGGCTGGCAGATGAAGACCTTGCACTGCTCTTTGATTTTACCGTCCGGGGACTTAAACGCGAAAAATACTTTTTGGGGCTCACGGTGCAATTCAACAAGAGGCAGAGTCCTCTTTAAAGCAAGTACAAAACGCGGTGTGGTCTTCTTATCGACGGGAAAGCCAACATATTGGCCATTCGAGAGAAATAAAATACCTGATCTCGTCGACTTCTTTATCGCCAAGGGGGTACCTCGTTACCTTACGAACGTAGAAGAACGTTTTGATCTCTGTTCAGATCACTCGGCAGTTCTTTTGAAAATCGGCGAAAGCCTAGCGAAAAAGAAAAGAGCGCCTAGATTAAATAACAACAACACCGACTGGGACGGCTTAAGAAAACACTGCAAAGAAAACATAGCTTTAAATGTACCGCTCAAAACGCCACTCGAAATAGAAGACGAACTAGATAAACTCGTGAGAGTTATTCAGAGCGCTGCGTGGAATAACACTTCTTTTCGGAGGTCCGAATCATCGAACAGCGGAACAATATATCCGCGAGAAATAGAAGAGCTAATATGCGAAAACAGGAGAGCGCGCAAGAGATGGCAACGTTCGCGAGCAGCCCCGGATAAGACCATCTCGAACCACCTTCCTAACAAACTGAAGCACGAACTTCAAGATTTGAAAAGTCGCGAGACGACTGCTTACCTCGAAAGTTTGACTGCCGATAAAGGTTCGAATTACTCTCTTTGGAAAGCAGTCAAGTCCGTTAAGAAGCCTATAGTACACTCTGCGAAATTAAGAAACGCCAACGGCGAATGGGCAAGAGAAGACAAAGAAAAAGCGGATTTATTTGCAAATTACCTAGAAGAAACATTCAAACCGTTTGACGGGGAACCGTTGGTCGAGGAGCTCAATCCTTATGCGGAACAAGACAATTATAGAATAAAAACCGAGTCATTAGCTGAACTTCGTCAAACGATAAATAATCTGAATAACAACAAAGTCCCTGGCTACGGCTTAATTACTAGCGAAATTCGAAAGGAGCTACCGAAAAAAGCTTTGGTCAAGCTACTCTATATCATTAACGCCTCTATGAGAATTTTATACGATCCAAGGGAATGGAAAGTGGCCGAGGTCATAATGGTTCCGAAACCAGGAAAATGTCCGAACGACAAAAAGTCGTACAGACCTTTTTCGCCACTGCCGATAATATCTAAGGTATTCGAGAAACTGTTGCTTAAAAGGTTGCAACCAATCATTGAAGAAAGACGATTGATTCCGGATCCTCAATTCGGATTTAGAAAAAAGCATTCTACAATCGACCAGGTCTATCGAATAACAAACGAAATCGAAAAAGCTCTGGAAGCGAAAAACATATGTACTAGCGTTTTTCTCGACGCATCGCCTTCTACAAGGTGTGGCACGAAGGCCTGAAGTACAAGTTAAGGCTTAGCTTACCAGAAAAACTCTATAGAATCTTAGAGTCTTACCTTCAAGACAGAATATTTCGCGTAAAGTACGAAAATGAGTACTCGGAATTCAAAGAGATAAATGCCGGTGTCCCGCAAGGAAGCGTTCTCGGCCCAATATTAATTTTGCTTTATACAAGAGACGTACCCCACGATGATGGAACAACTTTAGCTACGTTCGCTGATGACACTGCTATTCTCGCTATTGATACTACAGTTCAATTATCAACAGGGAAACTTCAGCGCGGTTTAGACAAAATATGCGACTGGACGAAGAGCTGACGAGTCGTCCAGCGAGACTAAGTCAACTCATGTTAACTTTACTTATAAATAGATAAACAACAAACTTTTATTCATTAACTCGGTACAAATCCCGTTCTCTTATGAAGCGAAATATCTAGGAATGACTCTAGACGCAAAACTTAAATGGAAGCCGCACGTTAAAAAGAAATGCGACGAGCTCGAAATCAAGTTAAGAGAAATGAATTGGCTTATCGGAAGATTTTCGAAACTAGGCATATATAACAAACTGCTTTTGTATAAGCAAGTGCTAAAACCATCTTGGACGTACGGTATACAACTATGGGGTTGTACTAAATCAAGCAATATATCTATTTTAGAAACTTTTCAAAATAAGACACTCAAAGCAATCGTTAATGCTCCATGGTACATAAGAAATAGCGTTCTACACCGAGATCTAGGAATCGCAACCGTGTCTGACGAGGTAACAAACTTTGTACTCGTCTTCGCGGACATTGCAACAATGAAATTATCCGAACTTTGGATCAGACAAATCTTACGCGGCGACTACAACGAATGAGACCGTTAGATCTATCAGCATAAGATGAAACCGCATAAATTGACGGTATTGTAGGTGCCTTCGTTGGAAGGCAGCCTGCCACACGTGATTACTACAGAAGCTTGAACTACTTGTTAAGAAAACTTAGTCGTAGTCTGACGGAAAATGGGGGGTTTTTTAGTGAGTAAGAATCTAGGTCCTCGTAGTGCCTATGAAGATTTTTTCTACCCCCAGAAAAAAACGTTTACCTTCCTCCCAGCCTTACCACAGATAGCCGCAAACCCATCCAGTGCTCGCTTGAGCTCCTATTCGATCGATACCAGGATTGTTTAATCTTCTCCGAAAAGCAGATGGCTTATACTGACGCCAGACATTTGGAAAGATTCCTCACCAAGACTGCGCTTCACCTTCCAGTCCATATATGCTATGAAAAGGAGAGAGGCCAAAGACTGAATGGCCGTCAAAAGAGGCCTATTCAGTGCATAGTCCTGCAAAATTCTCCAGAGTTTATCCCGAGGAACACGGTCATAGGAATTTTTCAGATCTACAAAACACGCGTAGACCGGTTAAGTATAAAGCTTTATTTTGTCAAATTTCGAACAAAAACAAATAAACTACTTAAATAACATTTTCGGGTGAGTAAGCGTTTTTGAGATATATTGGCTCAATGATGCCGAAACGATGCCCTCTGCATACGTAAGTTATTTTTTGTAAAATCATTTATACGAAAGAAAAAATTAGAATAGCACCTATTTGTTAAGTAAAATATCTCGAAAACGGTAACTCTCACGAAAAAAAGTGGGAGATAAAATTGAAGTTTCCAACCAAGTTCAACCATAGGCTTAGTTCAAGTTTTTCTAAGCCTGTGCTAAAAAACAAAGTAGAAAATAGCTTTTTTTACCATATACGCAAAAATCGGGGCCCACAGAATTCAAGATAAGCAGCCAATGCTAGCTGGACGTCTCGGTTCGAATCCTGCCATCGTTACCTAAAAAAAAAATTTATCCTTTTTCACGGTACCCACCTCCGCGAGGGTCTCACAAGCCCTCCGAGAGTATCATTTGCCTTGAAAAACTTCTCCCCTTGTATGTGAGGAAGTTAACACAGTTTACATTGTTGAGAAGTTGGAAAAGAAAGAAGAAAAAATCAAAATACAGTTTTATGGATTTGAAATTTTGAAAATGCCAAAAAAAGATCACAAGAACGACTTCCCCTCCTCTATCTCTCAAACGGTATAAAGTATAATTTTTAAATGAAAAACGGGCGGGGTCCATCTTCTGGAATTTTATAGAAAAATATTTATAGCTGTTACGGATACCAGCGGAAGAAAGATAAATAAGTTAGATAAAAAGGCAGTTGTGTGTGGGGGGCAAGAACCACCCCTTTCCGACGAGCTGGGCCATGCTTTATGCAATCATGCCAAGCTCCTCACACACCACAGCTTTTCCTTTCTCCTTCCACTTCTGTTCCCATCCTTATATCCCACCCTACCTCTCATTCGTGACAACTACCTTTCTTACGTTCTCTCTCTACTTCCTCATCCCTAACCAGAGTCCTCCTACCTCGTAACTAGGCAGGAAATTTTCGTTGTTAACACGTCAGTTCTGTATGTCATGAACCGGAAAGTTCCTTAACGCGCCTATTCAATCTCGACTGAACTTCGGAGTTGATACTATAAATATGATAACCCTTTCGTAGTTTGTCCCTGAAAATTTTTTTTATTTCTTAACCCATGCTCCGTATATCATGAACTATCAGTTCTTAAACATAAGTTCATTCGCGACAGATATTGAGGATTGGAAACAGTTATTCGTTTCCTCATGTAAAGGCCAACAGATGTTGCTGTTGACAAAACCAAAGATCTCGTAAGTCATGAGCAGGAAAGTTTATTAACGCACCAGCTTCATTCGCGACGAGATCTTCGGTTTTGACAAAACCAAAGATCTCGTAAGTCATGAGCAGGAAAGTTCATTAACGCACCAGCTTCATTCGCGACGAGATCTTCGGTTTTGACAGCAGAAACATTTGGAAGTCGAATAGTCCCAGACATCTTATATTCTTATCTATTACCTGTTTAATTTTTTTATGCTTTGTTCTGGTTTCCCCTAAGTGTGTTGAAAGTCCAACCGCTCCAGGTCTTCCGACGAAAGTCCTCAGGACCAAGCGGAATCGCGGGAACGGTTGAATTTTTTTTTGTTTATTCTTGTTCCTTTTTGCAGTCGTAAGCTTACTTTACTTGTTAGGTTTAAATCAGTTTTTCTAAAAATCTTTAATTAAAGGTAGGGTTACTTTTAGCTAGTTTGTTAATTTTTTTCTACTTTTAGTGCTCGTTCATATGCACCACATAAACAAGAAGCTAGAAACATATAGCCTAACGCCAGTTTTCTATCTTTAGATTAATTTAGTTTAAGTGTTGTGTTTTTTTCCTTAGTATTTCACATGTTACCTCGAATCCAGCGTTCTTCACAAGTACCAAATAGAAATCACCTAAGATATCAGCCTGGCTCGTCGCAGCTTTCTAGAGAAAATGCAGGACATATTAAATACGAATAATTGAAGCTCAATTCACTTCACTGCCTCAGACATCGGAACGGAATCTCTACCCGAACGTTCAAGGCCATATAAAAATTGACAAGTGGGGGTTAGTGTTCGATGGGAAATCAGAGACACTCACCATCGAAGACTTTGTTTTTTGGGTCGAGACACTCCAGTGTCAGTGCGACTGGTTCTAGGCAGAGATCTTACGCGAGATTTCCACCTTCTTCTTCCAGGGGGCGCGTATAATTGGTACTGGCAATTCCAAGGAGTCAACTACCACCCTGACTGGCTAACCCTTTGAGATGCTTTCATCCGCCAGTTTCGAGACTCGAAGTCTGATTTCGAGATTATGAGGGACATCGCTGACAGAAGACACTGTGCATGGGAGTCTTGCGACAACTTTTTTTTCCGCCATAACCAGACTGAGATCTCAGCTCAGGATGCAGGTATCAGACGTGGAGCTGATCAAAATCGTCAAAAATAACCTCAACGGGTGGAAACTGGTATATCCGATGGGGATCTTTTTAATTGATCAGCTAAGGCATGCATGTACGGATGGCAAACAAGGTTTTCCCTCGAGAGAATCTCCTCGCT
Organism: Neoascia interrupta; assembly: GCA_947623515.1. Classification (NCBI taxonomy): domain Eukaryota; kingdom Metazoa; phylum Arthropoda; class Insecta; order Diptera; family Syrphidae; genus Neoascia; species Neoascia interrupta. The sequence continues at coordinate 71,538,605 of OX392463.1, read as the reverse complement.
TGTCTAGGCACTCCTCCCGCAAGAATGAGCTTGTTTTTACCGATGCATGGTATGAATTTCCCACAGGAAGACGAAGTGCCAGCACTCCAATACCACGGAACATTTCCTGGTTCGGTGCAAGTGAATTGCCAGAATCCCGCCAGTGTCCGGAACATCTTCTGTTAGAGATGCGGGCAAGAGGGAGTTATTACTACCAAATGCCGCCGCTGTAATTTGGAAAACCGGACATCGAACGCGAAATCGACGGAGGAGTCACGCTCGACTCAGACCTCCGAATGGTATCCAAACTGGATTCCCAGACACAGACGGAGGAGGATAACAGTCTTCCCGTAGGTGTCAAAATCTTGAAGAATGAGAATAAAAATAAAAAAGTAGAATTGTAAAATAGTAGTAAAATAGTAATGAAACCGCTTCATGAAACCGCTCTCATGAAACTGACTGAGGATCCTTGACAAATAAATCCTCGGCTTTTTGAAAAGTGGGGCCAGTGTCAGTATCCTTGCCAGAAATTGTTTAGATTTTGTCGAGTCTTTGTCCGTTTAAGTCCGTGTCAAAACAGCTGACGGCAAAAGTAAGATTATAATCGGGAAAGTCACATTTCCAGTGACTTACAGAGATCAAACCCATGATATAGCCTTTTACATAGTTCCAAACCTCGACCAAGAGCTGTACTTGGGCGTTGATTTTTGGAAATCGTTTCAGATAGCACCTAACGTCGTGAGTTCACTTAAGCTCTCGGAACCTGCTGTTGCCTCAAATGCTCACTGTGAAGAATGCCAGTGCTCGTTTATTTCCATTCCCATTTCACTTCCGATATTCAATCACAAGCCGCGTCAAAACTCAGGGCAATTAATAAACTATTAAAGCATAGCAAGCAAAACCCATAAATGCATGAAGCATTTAAGGACTATGAACTTGAGTCACCCTGGCACACGTACCATATAATATTTCGGTACCCACTCATGGCATTAAAAATAAAGTAAAACAACCCAGCCATGCGCTGTTACATATAATGGTATCATATCGCTATACCATAGCTATACCGTAGCACAGTGCATTTGGAATGCGCTATGCACTTGTCAATGAGTTGGGGGTTGAATTACCGAGGCGGTACAAATGCATGAATGCATGTGTAGCCTAATGGGGAGCAAAGTGCAAGTCGATGCACTATTGCCTTGACCAAGCAGATTCTATGGCTATAGCCGTTCGGTCAAATGCAAGGGTAGAGAAACTCATAAATGATGACGCTGCGGTTATCGGATATCGAGAAGAGGAATTGGGTAATCGAATGGAAATCGACAACCATAATTTTTGTATAAACAGCCTAAGCAAAGTTTCAATAAATGTTCATTCTTAGAACCTCAGCCACTGAGATTGTTGTTTTTATTCTGTTCATCTGACGGAGCCAATAGGCTTTAAAAGAACTTAATTCGGACTAGCACTCTCCTCGCCCACTCACTTACCTAGTCTAGCAGCTTTGCTGCTGATAAGTATAGACGCCTGCGCCATAGCGGAGTCTAAGAGTTGGGACATTAATATCTTGTCTGCGTAGGGATATTTTTCAGATTCGGTTCAACATTCCTTCTGCAAGACATTACATGGCGACCGTGACAGGACAGGTCGAGAACACGAGACCCTGTCGCAATGAAAAAAAAAATTTTCCGACAGAAGAACGAGAGATTATGACTAGAAGATTTACTGAAGGAAGACCAACACCAAGAATCCCAAGCGGCGACTAGCAGCATGGACTACAGTCACAGACAACAGAAAACGACAGAAAACGAAACGCATCAATATCGTTAATTCAGAAACGAGATATTTTGGAAGAAAGACTTTGGTAGAATTATATGTAACAGACAAGAACACGACATCCTGAAGAAGTAATGCCACGAGCAACAAGGAACGTCAAAACTGTGTCATCAAAAAGTAGGCCCGTAAATATTTTTTTGCCAAATTGATTTAATGTTGTTTCGTTCACGCTATAATTAAATAACAGATATAATTTTTAAGAAAATTTCATTTGTCAATGCAAGCATAAGGTAATCTTATTTATATCAATGTGCACACGAATTTCTAACTCATATTTAAATCTGTGAATCGAATTAAATACCTACCTAACAATAAAATTCTTAAGAACGCTTCTATTCTGAATAAAACACTGTATGCATAAAATTTATTAATGATATATATAAAAAAATTCATATATATGTAAAAATTCTTTAGATAGCAACGTCTTCTTACAATACTTTGTGTCTTGAAATACACGTACATGATAGAAAAAAAAAAAACAATTTTAGATACAGATCCCAAAATAAGTTCTTAGGAATAGAGTTATCGAGTAAACCAACATTGACAATGTGACGGACGAATTCAGTTTCAATACCGCCCAGAAAATTCCGACACTGACGTGTGACCAAGACAACACACGATCAGAAAATTCGAGAGATTTCCTCAACAACGTAGAACTTTATTATGACACGCTTGCGACTGCTGCTAAAGTAACTTTTATTAAATTTATCCTCCAATGTAAGATTCAATGTAAGGCTCGTACCGAGCTAGGGACAAGTAAGCCCAAAAATTTTGACAATCTCAAAAGAACTCTTTTGGAAAAATGCGGACCAAGAGAAAACTTCGAGGCAATTCAGTCAAAGCTGAGCCAAGCATATCAAGGAAATCGCCCCGTAAAGGAATTTGTGAGCGAAATTCAAACTCTTGTCATAAAGATGACAGAACTAGAAATTGCGGTCCATGGCGAAGCTACTCGTGAAACTCTTACTGCCGTCAATGATCGAAGAGGTTTAGCATTTTTAAAAAGAGGACTAAACGACCGATTAAGGATTATACTCGACAGCGCACGCCATACCAATCTTCAAGACGCTATCAATCACTTACTGGAAATTGATCCAGATCCAGAAAGGACCTCCGAAAAAATTGAATCAATTCTTTGACCAGGAAAGCGAAAACCAACAGCATTTATCTTTCTGCTTTAGCAGTACTGGATTACACCACAGAAAATCGGTTTGCTATATTGGCAAATTTAGATGAAGAACTCATCCAACCAGACATCTTATGGGACAATGATCCTATGGATACTAGGATTGAAGAGTCAAAAGCCAAAAAAGCAAAGATTCTTAAAATATCAACTTCACTTACTAATAAACGCTCTGATAAATTTTCAACGCATGGAGCTATTAAGCGCATCGCGCGCAGATTGTCAGTAGATTATGCATATCAGGCTGGATTTATTTTTAACCTTCCTCTTTTGCAGCCAAGAATTATAAATAAAATAGCAGCAGCGACTTGGGGAGTCGATTGGGCAAGACGTGAATCCATGGACACAATTCAATTCACGATATATGCTCATTTAAATCGAATCCCACTGCCAGAAATCGAACACGAACCCACACACTACCATAATGGTGTTCAATTTTAGCCAAAAAAAGGCGGGGCTGTGGACAGGGAAGTTTAATAATAATCTTCTCATTGGTGACCATTGGTACCCCATTACTCCACTAGGAGCACCATCAACATCAGCGAAGTGAGGTTCAACAATGCGTTTGTAAGCACGAGAAGAACAAACCATTGGTGTTTGGAAGAGACGATTTCCAAGAAGAAAATGCGAATTAGTTTATAGTTAACAAAAATAATGTATTTATATATTCATTGGTTTCAGAATTGCGGCTTCATGCGTTTTGGAGTTTTGAAAAAACTTTTTATTTTCTTGGAGCTTCTTTTAACATACGTGTTAAGTTTTAAGTTCATCAGAAAGCTGTTCCCAGCACTTTTGGTTTTAAACAGCACCTTTGCAGTCTGTTTTTTTACAGTTTAAAATTTGAGAGTGTTTCAACACAAGACCTATGATTTGTTATTTTTCTTTTTCGGTCAGTTTTTATTTACATTCCCTTTTTTCCAGTATATGCTCCGTATTTAAACTTTTTTGCTCAATTTGTATCTTCGAGTTGTGAAGTGAAACCAAATGAACAGTTGATTTAAATATTTTGATCATAAGACACAAGCACAATTGATTTTGAATTTTCGAAAATAATGACGCTCTCAACTTAATAGTGGGTGTGACTCAGTGACGTGCCGTGATGTTCTCAGTAAGGTGTTCTCCACCTTTTTTGCTAAATAAAATGTACAGCACAATGTCTGTTTCCAACTTTTCCCAAAGCACGACGGGGACATGGAAGATAATGATCTTTGTTTTAAAGAGAAAGAAATATGTGAAAAAATTTTTGTAACTAAATTTCGATACGTCCTATTTTCTAAACGCAAATAAGTATATATCAGGGATGCTGATATTGATTTATATTTTCATAAAATTTCCCTTAAATTCAACTTGACAATTATTAACATAGTTCCCTTTTTCCTTGTTGTTGTTTTGTTCTCTGGGTTTTTCACTCCAAAAAGTAAATTTGCCTAGGCATACGAACACTGGTCACTAGAGCACATTGAACATAAGTCATCAATACGAAACTAAACCGTACATAATGAAGAGAAGAAACGATCAAAAACCAACAAAAAAAAATTCTTTATTTTTGTTTGACTTTCTTCTCGAACACTCTCACACTTTTACTTACTGACATGGATAAATAAGACAATGCAATATATAATGAAATGGCATACCCAATACGATACCTCAAGCTCATAAGCCAACTATGCTAACATAAAAATTTGTACATTTATCAAACTTACTTGAGAGTGCTCTGGTTTTGGTGAACGAAATACTCAATCGCATGTAGTGATTTTGAATATTCCGGTCTAAGCATTTTTTGTATGAATGGAATCGCTCTGTTCACTGGAGAACGCGTTTGATGGTGTGTCAGCTTCACTGGGTGGGTTTTTTTCCAGCGCAGCAAATCTCAGGTATTGTTGTAAGCGGCTGTTGGGTGTTTGAATGTACGTTAATATTTTACTTCAATATTTTATTAAAAAACAAGAGGGAAAGTGAAACAGTGGGTATGCAAAAGCTTCAATCCATCTACGACGGATTGCAATAAAAGCAAAGATTCTTAAAATATCAACTTCACTTACTAATTAACCCTCTGATAAATTTTCAACGCAAAAGAAGCGTGAATTCAACAGGCATGCAGCTATTAAGCGCATCGCACGCAGATTGTCAGTAGATTGTGTATATCAGGCTGGATTTATTTTTAACCTTCCTCTTTTGCAGCCAAAAATTATAAATAAAATAGCAGCAGCGACTTATGGAGTCAATTGGGCAAGACGTGAATCCATGGACACAATTCAATTCACGATGTATGCTCATTTAAATCGAATCCCACTGCCAGAAATCGCGGCTACAGTTGTTACCGCAGTATACGATATGCAAGCTAAGCCACCCCCTGACGATATTTTGAAATCATTTCAACGTCTTTATAATATCGGCTATGCCGAAACATGTGCAAACCGTCACAATAAAGAGGTTCACGCACTTAATGGTAATATTTTCTACAAACTAAGCCAGAAATAATAACTAGACTCTAGTACTATTTATGTATATACCGCTGGACATCTCCCACAATGGCACTACAGCCCGTTTGGCCTCAATGGTCAAATTGTTGTCAAGGGACGTGCATAAACATTTGCAGGCCTCTGGCCATTGAAAAGTAAAAAAAAAAATAATTACGAAAGAAGAAATATACATATAGGATCAAGCGAACTGTTATCAGAAAAAGGTTTGACCTGCGACATAAAATAAGATTGATTAAATACATAAAGCAGTCTTAAGAAGTCTTACGTACATATGAATAAGCACAAAAAAAAAAAATACATAAAAAAATAAAGGGAACAGGCTTCCGAACAGGCACATGAAATAAAATATTTTTCTACGTACTAGAGGTAATAAAGAATATAAAGATCAAACAATGAAAGATAGCTATTCAAATAAATATTAAAAAATGATGTTTTCTAAGGAACTAATAGCATTAAGATTAACTGAATTAAGATTGTTAAGATAGTTAAGGTAATTAAGTTATAAAAATTGTGATACTAAGATTATAACGTCTCAGAATAGTTCGCACTAATATAACAAAATTTCTTACACTAAGATCGTAAAGCTTAAACTTATTAAGATAAGGTTTAAACTTTGGGATATATATAAAAAATTTTAATTTTAATATAAATTTTTAAATACAGAAACCAATTAAAATTAAGTATATCAACAATTAAATATAAATATAGGAACGAACTAAAATTAATTGTAGTGTTAATAAAACTTATTAACTTATTATTAACTTATTAACTTATTATTAATAAAGAATTATTAGTTATTCTTATATTATATAAATGCAAAACCAAATTAAAATACCCATATCCAATCTTTAAGTAATTAAGATAAATTGTACTCTTAACAATTACTCCCATTGTAAGAATAAGTAAGAATCAACTGTTTATAATAAGTTCTAAAAGAAAAACTAAAATTGTATCTAGTATTCAAATTTAAAATAACAAGGGTTTATTAATTTTACTTTTATTAAAAATTTGGAATAACAGCCTTACTATAAGTTAGTTAAGTAATTTTTTTTATTATTGCTATTAGTTAACGAGTATTTAAATTAAGTGATAACTATGGTTAGATAACTTTGAATAAATTGATCCAATCAATTATAAGTACTTAAGTTATAACATTGGATAATACATAAAAGAGATAAAAAAAAATCTTAGTACGTAGAAAGTTGATTGCAAAGCAACTAAAATTTATTAGGAAATAAGAAAATGAGTAAGAAAAAAATATTAATACCTATCGACATTGTTTAAAAGTGAGCAAGTTAATCAGAATTAAAATGTAAAATTATTGTTAGAAATTGAGACAAACATAATTTATCCAGAAACTAAAAACCATGTAATAAAAAAAAAACACAACAATAGATTGCTAATGTTAATTTAAACCTAAAAGAAGAAATCAAATATGTAAGTTGAAAAAAATTTTATTCCCCAAAATGTACAAACGACACGGTAAAAGAAGAAATCCCGTTACTCCGAGATTTCTCCTTTTTCCCCCAGGAGGGTGGTGTGAGGAATGCCAGTGCTCGTTTATTTCCATTCCCATTTCACTTCCGATATTCAATAACAAGCCGCGTCCTAACTCAGGGCAATTAATAAACTATTAAAGCATACCAAGCAAACCCATAAATGCATGAACCATTTAAAGACTATGAACTTGAGTCACCCTGGCACACGTACCATATAATGTTTTGGTACCCACTCATTGCATTCAAAAATATAGTGAGCAACCCAGCCATGCGCTGTTACATATAATGGTATCATATCGCTATACCGTAGCGCAGTGCATTTGGAATGCGCTATGCACTTGTCACTGAGTTGGGGGTTGAATTACCGAGGCGGTACAAATGCATGAATGCATGTGTAGCCTAATGGGGAGCAAAGTGCAAGTCGATGCACTATTGGCTTGACCAAGCAGATTCTATGGCTATTGCCATGGTGGATCCTCTCTCTACATTAAAGACTGCATTAAGCACTCCAAAAACGAAGAAATAGAACTTGACTCTATGCAAATAACCTCAGTCTCAGTAAAATTAAGTCACATAGATTACAATATCGCGACGAGATATTTTCCTCCGCAGTATCGGCTGGCAGATGAAGACCTTGCACTGCTCTTTGATTTTACCGTCCGGGGACTTTAACGCGAAAAATACTTTTTGGGGCTCACGGTGCAATTCAACAAGAGGCAGAGTCCTCTTTAAAGCAAGTACAAAACGCGGTGTGGTCTTCTTATCGACGGGAAAGCCAACATATTGGCCATTCGAGAGAAATAAAATACCTGATCTCGTCGACTTCTTTATCGCCAAGGGGGTACCTCGTTACCTTACGAACGTAGAAGAACGTTTTGATCTCTGTTCAGATCACTCGGCAGTTCTTTTGAAAATCGGCGAAAGCCTAGCGAAAAAGAAAAGAGCGCCTAGATTAAATAACAACAACACCGACTGGGACGGCTTTAGAAAACACTGCAAAGAAAACATAGCTTTAAATGTACCGCTCAAAACGCCACTCGAAATAGAAGACGAACTAGATAAACTCGTGAGAGTTATTCAGAGAGCGCGCAAGAGATGGCAACGTTCGCGAGCACCCCCGGATAAGACCATCTTGAACCACCTTCCTAACAAACTGAAGCACGAACTTCAAGATTTGAAAAGTCGCGAGACGACTGCTTACCTCGAAAGTTTGACTGCCGATAAAGGTTCGAATTACTCTCTTTGGAAAGCAGTCAAGTCCGTTAAGAAGCCTATAGTACACTCTGCGAAATTAAGAAACGCCAACGGCGAATGGGCAAGAGAAGAAACATTCAAACCGTTTGACGGGGAACCGTTGTTCGAGGAGCTCAATCCTTATGCGGAACAAGACAATTATAGAATAAAAACCGAGTCATTAGCTGAACTTCGTCAAACGATAAATAATCTGAATAACAACAAAGTCCCTGGCTACGGCTTAATTACTAGCGAAATTCGAAAGGAGCTACCGAAAAAAGCTTTGGTCAAGCTACTCTATATCATTAACGCCTCTATGAGAATTTTATACGATCCAAGGGAATGGAAAGTGGCCGAGGTCATAATGGTTCCGAAACCAGGAAAATGTCCGAACGACAAAAAGTCGTACAGACCTTTTTCGCTACTGCCGATAATATCTAAGGTGTTCGAGAAACTGTTGCTTAAAAGGTTGCAACCAATCATTGAAGAAAGACGATTGATTCCGGATCCTCAATTCGGATTTAGAAAAAAGCATTCTACAATCGACCAGGTCTATCGAATAACAAACGAAATCGAAAAAGCTCTGGAAGCGAAAAAGATATGTACTAGCGTTTTTCTCGACGTTTTTTTTTTTTTTTTTTTTTTTTTTTTTCCGTGGGTAGGTAAAAACCTTCATAGGCACTATGAGAATCGAACGCGCGTGCTCATAGTAGTGTGAGATTCTTACTCACTAAAAAACCTCCCAATCTTTGTAAGACTACGACTAAGTTTCCTTAACAAGTAGTTCATGCTTCTGTATAGTAATCGCGTTTGGCAGGCTACCTTCCAACGAAAGCACCTGCAATACCGTCATTATGTGCGGTTTCCTCTTACGACGCTAGATCCAACGGTCTTGTTCGTTGTAGTCGGCGTGCAAGATTTGTCTGATCCAGAGTTCGGATTATTTCGTGGTTGCAATGGCCGTGAAGGCGAGTGTGAAGTTTGCGAGCAAAGTTTCTTACTTCGTCGGTCACGGTTGCGATGCCTAGATCTCGATGTAAATCGCTATTTCTTATATACCATGGAGCATTTACGATTGCTCTTAGTGTCTTATTCTGAAAAGTTTCTAAAATAGATATGTTGCTTGGTTTGGTACAACCCCAAAGTTGTATACCGTACGTCCAAGATGGTTTTAGCACTTGCTTATACAATAGCAGTTTGTTATATACGCTTAGTTTCGAATAACGTCCGATAAGCCAATTCAGTTCTCGTAGCTTGACTTCAAGTTCATCGCGTTTCTTTTTAACGTGTGGCTTCCACTTAAGTTTTGCGTCTAGGGTCATGCCTAAATATTTCGCCTCGTTTGCGTACGGAATTTGTACCAAGTTTATAAATAGAGGTAAGTTGATTACCCTCTTGTAAGTAAAATTTACATGCGTTGATTTTGTCTCATTTAGGAGGATTCGCCAGGCCTTTGTCCATTCGCATATTTTATTCAAAGCGCGTTGGAGTTTTCCCGTTGATTGTTCGACTGTCTTATCCGTAGCGAGGATAGCCGTGTCGTCAGCGAACGTGGCTATAGTCGTTGTCTCTACTTGAGGTACATCTCTTGTAAAAAGTAAAAACAGTGTTGGACCGAGGACGCTACCTTGTGGAACGCCGGCTTGTATTTCTTTGAATTCTGAGTATTCGCTCCCGTATCTCACTCGAAATAGTCTGTTGTCAAGATAAGACTCTAAGAGTTCATACATTTTTTCCGGCAAAACTTTCCGGCAAAGCTTATATTTTAGGCCTTCGTGCCAAACTTTATCAAAGGCTTGGGATACGTTAAGAAAAGCGGTAGAACATATCATTTTCGCTTCTAAGGCTTTCTCAATTTCATTAGTTATTCGATAGACCTGGTCAAGTGTTGAATGTTTGACCCTAAAGCCGAATTGGTGCCGAATTGGTGATCCGGAATCAATCGTCTTTCTTCAATTATTGGTTGCAGTCGTTTGAGCACAAGTTTCTCGAAGACTTTAGATATAATCGGCAGAAGCGAAATCGGTCTATATGATTTTTTGTCGTTCGGGCATTTCCCTGGTTTCGGAACCATTATTACCTCTGCGACTTTCCATTGCCGTGGAACGTATGAAATTCTCATTGATGCGTTTATGATGTAGAGAAGCTTGACTAACGCTCTTTTCGGTAGCTCCTTCAAAATTTCCCCAGTAATTAGGTCATAGCCTGGAGCTTTGGTATTCTTCAAATTTCGGATTGTTTGACGAAGTTCAGACAGTGTCACGGTTTTCATTCGATAATTGTCTAATTCCGCATTGCGATACAGATCGTCAACCAACGGCTCCCCCTCAAACGGTTTGAATGTTTCTTCTAGATGTTCTGCAAATACATCTGCTTTCTCTTTGTCGCCTTTTACCCATTCACCGTTATCTTTTCTTATTGGCGCCGAGTGTACTATGGGCTTTTTAATGGACTTCACGGCTTTCCAAAGTGAATAGTTTGACCCTCTATCGGCAGTCAAGTTTTCGAGGTAGTTGGTAGTCTCGCGACTTTTAAAATCTTGAAGTAAGTGCTTTAATTTGTTAGATAGCCCATTCAGAATGGTTTTATCAGGAGGAGCTCGAGACAAATGCCACCTCTTTCGAGCCTTTCTCTTTTCGCGTATGAGCTCTTCAATTTCGCGCGGGTAAATTGATCCGCTTTTCCTTACTCCAGCCTTCCGGAAAGAAGTATTGTTCCAAGCAGCGTCTTGGATAGTTCTAACGAGTTTATCGACTTCGTCTTCTATTTCTAAAGGGGTTGTAAGTGGTACATGTAGAGATACATTTTCTTTACAGTATTTCCTTAAGCCATCCCAGTCGGTGTTGTTATTCGTTAGCCTAGGCGCTCTCTCATTTTTTGCTAGACTTCCGCCGATTTTCAAAACGACTGCCGAGTGATCCGAACAGAGATCATAGCCTTCTTCTACATTTGTGAAGTTGCGGGGAGCTCCTTTTGCGATAAAGAAGTCGACAAGGTCAGGTACTTTGTTTCTGTTGGTTGGCCAATACGTTGGCTTTCCCGTCGAAAGGAAAACCACGCCACGTTTCATGCTAGCTTTGAAGAGTACTCTACCTCTTGTTGAATTGCACCGTGATCCCCAAAAGGTGTTTTTCGCATTAAAGTCCCCGCCGATGATAAAATTCGACCCAAGTAAGTCGAAGAGGGGAGTAAGATCGTCGTCCGCTAGCCTATACTGTGGAGGAAAATAACTCGAGGCAATATTATAATCTAGGTGACCTATTTTTACCGATACTGAAGTTACTTGCATAGAGTCAAGCTCAATTTCTTCGTTTTTGTAATGCTTAATGCAGTCTTTGATGTAGAGAGAGGATCCGCCTCTCGAATTTTCTGATGGATGATGCGCGTGGTAGTCGATGTAACCTCTAATTTTGGGTCCGGATCCCTTCTTAAAGTGTGTTTCCGAAATCAGGCATAGGTCAATATTTTTTTCCCGTAGAAATACTTCTAGTTCGTCGATTTTCTTTAAAAGACCATTTGCATTCCATGTAAGTATGTTAATGAGCTTCATATTCATGATTTGTTATTGGTTTTGCGAGGTTTAAACTCTAGCTCGCTCAGTTTGTCAAATATTACTTGATTAACTTTAGTTTGTTGCTCAAGCTTTTCCAATATCATAAATAATATTTGAGATACCGAATCTGTTGTGGTAGGTTCTGGAGGTTTGCTTTTGTGTGACGCGACTTCAGCGTACGATCTTGGGCCGATGAGTGATGATTTTCCCTTTGTACTTGGACCGGCGACGTTTTCTTGCGGAGTTTGTATATTTTTTCTCGTCAATCTCGTATTTCTGACCGATTTGGGAGTTTTCGGCTTGTCAGCTCTAGAACGTTTTGGGGTTGTGGCCCTATCTACAATATGTTGCTTAACAGTTTCGTGACGTTTTTGTAACTCTATTGCGATTTCGCAACCTCGGTAGCTCGCCGGGTGACTTCCATTACAATTGGCGCAAGTCGCTGGGGCCTGACTGCTTACGTTGCAATCTTTTGAAAGATGTCCACCGGCGCATTTGACACATATCGCGGTTCTTTTTGGCAGTACGCTTGAGTATGTCGGAAGCCTTGGCATCGCTTACATTGAGGTACTAGTCTATTGCCCTTTCGCTTGGGCTCAATTTTTACCCTGATATTTAGGATTGTTTTTATTTTATATATTTCGTTTATGTTTTCAATCCTATCGAACGTCAGCATGAAAATAGGAAGACCGCGCTTGACCACGGTGTCTTTTTCTCCTTCCGTACGTTGTTTTTCTTTCTTAAGTATGTTCACGGCATCAAGAATTTTAAAGCCTTGGGCTTGAACATCTTCAACAATTTCTTCCTTCTTCCAGGTTGGGTGAAGTCCCCTAGCGAAAACCCGAAGCGGCTTCTCGAATTTGTTTTCGTAAGTATACCATTGTACATTCTCGGTATTTAATTTTTGCGAAAGTGCGCGATAGGCATCAGAGTCATCGACATTGACTTTCCATACATTATTTCGAAGAGAAATTAAATTATACTTCGTCCCCAGAGTATTTTTTTAAATATTTCGCAGCTTTCCGTAGTCTGCGACGACATTTATTGCAGGCGGTCGGCGAATTTTTTCTTCAATTTTCGCTGTCGATTTTTTTGACACGGTTGGTGTTTCATCGTGTTTATATACGGCCTCAACTACTGGCGAAGACCCAATTTTTCGTTTTTTGGTAGATCTTTTCTTGAGAGCCGGATTAGTTTCACGTGCAAGCTCTTCTTCGTCTGTCACGTATTCGCTTTGACGCTTCGGCGTGTCCTCACGTTTTGTAGTATCACGGGGATTCCTAAGAGCCTCGTTTTCTTTTCGTAACGAATCTACTTCATTTTTGAGCTCATGGTAGAGACTAAGCTCATCTTTAAGCTTAGCGCGGAGTTCGTTGTTTTCCGCTTCAAAGCATTTAGTTTTCGCTGAGTCCCGATTAACCGGCGGACTTCCTTTCCCGGAGATGATCGATCTAGGTGGTGGTGACCGAGGTACCCTTGGTTTCTTCATAAAGGGATTTGAAAGCAATAAATGGCTCTCCCCAGAATCCGTAGAGCCTACGTCCGAAGAGGGTGGATTTGCTAGTGATGCTGGATTACCACCTGGGGTATTACTTCCGTTCGTTTTGTCCATTGCATGGTTTGTATGCGCTACGCGCTCGGCATACGGAGGGTGGATTTTAGTCGCCTCTTACGACAGGCATGCCTTACCTCGGGTATATTCTAACCCCTACCCGAAGGGGGGTTTTTCTCGACGTATCGCCTTCTACAAGGTGTGGCACGAAGGCCTGAAGTACAAGTTAAGGCTTAGCTTACCAGAAAAACTCTATAGAATCTTAGAGTCTTACCTTCAAGACAGAATCTTTCGCGTAAAGTACGAAAATGAGTACTCGGAATTCAAAGAGATAAATGCCGGTGTCCCGCAAGGAAGCGTTCTCGGCCCAATATTATTTTTGCTTTATACAAGAGACGTACCCCACGATGAGGGAACAACTTTAGCTACGTTCGCTGATGACACTGCTATTCTCGCTATTGATACTACAGTTCAATTATCAACAGGGAAACTTCAGCGCGGTTTAGACAAAATATGCGACTGGACGAAGAGCTGACGAGTCGTCCAGCGAGACTAAGTCAACGCATGTTAACTTTACTTATAAATAGATAAACAACAAACTTTTATTCATTAACTCGGTACAAATCCCGTACTCTTATGAAGCGAAATATCTAGGAATGACTCTAGACGCAAAACTTAAATGGAAGCCGCACGTTAAAAAGAAATGCGACGAGCTCGAAATCAAGTTAAGAGAAATGAATTGGCTTATCGGAAGATTTTCGAAACTAGGCATATATAACAAACTGCTTTTGTATAAGCAAGTGCTAAAACCATCTTGGACGTACGGTATACAACTATGGGGTTGTACTAAATCAAGCAATATATCTATTTTAGAAACTTTTCAAAATAAGACACTCAAAGCAATCGTTAATGCTCCATGGTACATAAGAAATAGCGTTCTACACCGAGATCTAGGAATCGCAACCGTGTCTGACGAGATAACAAACTTTGTACTCGTCTTCGCGGACATTGCAACAATGAAATTATCCGAACTTTGGATCAGACAAATCTTACGCGGCGACTACAACGAATGAGACCGTTAGATCTATCAGCATAAGATGAAACCGCATAAATTGACGGTATTGTAGGTGCCTTCGTTGGAAGGCAGCCTGCCACACGTGATTACTACAGAAGCTTGAACTACTTGTTAAGAAAACTTAGTCGTAGTCTGACGGAAAATGGGGGGTTTTTTAGTGAGTAAGAATCTAGGTCCTCGTAGTGCCTATGAAGGTTTTTCCTACCTCCAGAAAAAAACGTTTACCTTCCTCCCAGCCTTACCACAAATAGCCGCAAACCCATCCAGTGCTCGCTTGAGCTCCTATTCGATCGATACCAGGATTGTTTAATCTTCTCCGAAAAGCAGATGGCTTATACTGACGCCAGACATTTGGAAAGATTCCTCACCAAGACTGCGCTTCACCTTCCAGTCCATATATGCTATGAAAAGGAGAGAGGCCAAAGACTGAATGGCCGTCAAAAGAGGCCTATTCAGTGCATAGTCCTGCAAAATTCTCCAGAGTTTATCCCGAGGAACACGGTCATAGGAATTTTTCAGATCTACAAAACACGCGTAGACCGGTTAAGTATAAAGCTTTATTTTGTCAAATTTCGAACAAAAACAAATAAACTACTTAAATAACATTTTCGGGTGAGTAAGCGTTTTTGAGATATATTGGCTCAATGATGCCGAAACGATGCCCTCTGCATACGTAAGTTAATTTTTGTAAAATCATTTATACGAAAGAAAAAATTAGAATAGCACCTATTTGTTAAGTAAAATATCTCGAAAACGGTAACTCTCACGAAAAAAAGTGGGAGATAAAATTGAAGTTTCCAACCAAGTTCAACCATAGGCTTAGTTCAAGTTTTTCTAAGCCTGTGCTAAAAAACAAAGTAGAAAATAGCTTTTTTTACCATATACGCAAAAATCGGGGCCCACAGAATTCAAGATAAGCAGCCAATGCTAGCTGGACGTCTCGGTTCGAATCCTGCCATCGTTACCTAAAAAAAAGATTTATCCTTTTTCATGGTCCCCACCTCCGCGAAGGTCTCACAAGCCCTCCGAGAGTATCATTTGCCTTGAAAAACTTCTCCCCTTGTATGTGAGGAAGTTAACACAGCTTACATTGTTGAGAAGTTGGAAAAGAAAGAAGAAAAAATCAAAATACAGTTTTATGGATTTGAAATTTTGAAAATGCCAAAAAAAGATCACAAGAACGACTTCCCCTCCTCTATCTCTCAAACGGTATAAAGTATAATTTTTAAATGAAAAACGGGCGTAGTCCATCTTCTGGAATTTTATAGAAAAATATTTATAGCTGTTACGGATACCAGCGGAAGAAAGATAAATAAGTTAGATAAAAAGGCAGTTGTGTGTGGGGGGCAAGAACCACCCCTTTCCGACGAGCTGGGCCATGCTTTATGCAATCATGCCAAGCTCCTCACACACAGCTTTTCCTTTCTCCTTCCACTTCTGTTCCCATCCTTATATCCCACCCTACCTCTCATTCGTGACAACTACTTTTCTTACGTTCTCTCTCTACTTCCTCATCCCTAACCAGAGTCCTCCTACCTCGTAACTAGGCAGGAAATTTTCGTTGTTAACACGTCAGTTCTGTATGTCATGAACCGGAAAGTTCCTTAACGCGCCTATTCAATCTCGACAGAACTTCGGAGTTGACACTATAAATATGATAACCCTTTCGTAGTTTGTCCCTGAAATTTTTTTTATTTCTTAACCCACTCCGTATATCATGAACTATCAGTTCTTAAACATAAGTTCATTCGCGACAGATATTGAGGATTGGAAACAGTTATTCGTTTCCTCATGTAAAGGCCAACAGATGTTGCTGTTGACAAAACCAAAGATCTCGTAAGTCATGAGCAGGAAAGTTAATTAACGCACCAGCTTCATTCGCGACGAGATCTTCGGTTTTGACAAAACCAAAGATCTCGTAAGTCATGAGCAGGAAAGTTCATTAACGCACCAGCTTCATTCGCGACGAGATCTTCGGTTTTGACAGCAGAAACATTTGGAAGTCGAATAGTCCCAGACATCTTATATTCTTATCTATTACCTGTTTAATTTTTTTATGCTTTGTTCTGGTTTCCCCTAAGTGTGTTGAAAGTCCAACCGCTCCAGGTCTTCCGACGAAAGTCCTCAGGACCAAGCGGAATCGCGGGAACGGTTGAATTTTTTTTTGTTTATTCTTGTTCCTTTTTGCAGTCGTAAGCTTACTTTACTTGTTAGGTTTAAATCAGTTTTTCTCAAAATCTTTAATTAAAGGTAGGGTTACTTTTAGCTAGTTTGTTAATTTTTTTCTACTTTTAGTGCTCGTTCATATGCACCACATAAACAAGAAGCTAGAAACATATAGCCTTACGCCAGTTTTCTATCTTTAGTTTAATTTAGTTTAAGTGTTGTGTTTTTTTCCTTAGTATTTCACTTGTTACCTCGAATCCAGCATTCTTCACAAGTACCAAATAGAAATCACCTAAGATATCAGCCTGGCTCGTCGCAGCTTTCTAGAGAAAATGCAGGACATATTAAATACGAATAATTGAAGCTCAATTCACTTCACTGCCTCAGACATCGGAACGGAATCTCTACCCGAACGTTCAAGGCCATATAAAAATTGACAAGTGGGGGTTAGTGTTCGATGGGAAATCAGAGACACTCACCATAGAAGACTTTGTTTTTTGGGTCGAGACACTCCAGTGTCAGTGCGACTGGTTCTAGGCAGAGATCTTACGCGAGATTTCCACCTTCTTCTTCCAGGGGGCGCGTATAATTGGTACTGGCAATTCCAAGGAGTCAACTACCACCCTGACTGGCTAACCCTTTGAGATGCTTTCATCCGCCAGTTTCGAGACTCGAAGTCTGATTTCGAGATTATGAGGGACATCACTGACAGAAGACACTGTGCATGGGAGTCTTGCGACAACTTTTTTTTTTCCGCCATAACCAGACTGAGATCTCAGCTCAGGATGCAGGTATCAGACGTGGAGCTGATCAAAATCGTCAAAAATAACCTCAACGGATGGAAACTGGTATATCCGATGGGGATCTTTTTAATTGATCAGCTAAGGCATGCATGTACGGATGGCAAACAAGGTTTTCCCTCGAGAGAATCTCCTCGCTTGTCTAGGCACTCCTCCCGCAACAATGAACTTGTTTTTACCGATGCATGGTATGAATTTTCCACAGGAAGACGAAGTGCCAGCACTCCAATACCACGGAACATTTCCTGGTTCGGTGCAAGTGAATTGCCAGAATCCCGCCAGTATCCGGAACATCTTCTGTTAGAGATGCGGGCAAGAGGGAGTTATTACTACCAAATGCCGCCGCTGTAATTTGGAAAACCGGACATCGAACGTGAAATCGACGGAGGAGTCACGCTCGACTCAGACCTCCAAATGGTATCCAAACTGGATTCCCAGACACAGACGGAGGAGGATAACAGTCTTCCCGTAGGTGTCAAAATCTTGAAGAATGAGAATAAAAATAAAAACGTAGAATTGTAAAATAGTAGTAAAATAGTAATGAAACCGCTTCATGAAACCGCTCTCATGAAACTGACTGAGGATCCTTGACAAATAAATCCTCGGCTTTTTGAAAAGTGGGGCCAGTGTCAGTATCCTTGCCAGAAATTGTTTAGATTTTGTCGAGTCTTTGTCCGTTTAAGTCCGTGTTAAAACAGCTGACGGCAAAAGTTTTTTTTTTTTTTTTTTTTTTTCCCCGTGGGTAGGTAAAAACCTTCATAGGCACTATGAGAATCGAACGCGCGTGCTCATAGTAGTGTGAGATTCTTACTCACTAAAAAACCTCCCAATCTTTGTAAGACTACGACTAAGTTTCCTTAACAAGTAGTTCATGCTTCTGTATAGTAATCGCGTTTGGCAGGCTACCTTCCAACGAAAGCACCTGCAATACCGTCATTATGTGCGGTTTCCTCTTACGACGCTAGATCCAACGGTCTTGTTCGTTGTAGTCGGCGTGCAAGATTTGTCTGATCCAGAGTTCGGATTATTTCGTGGTTGCAATGGCCGTGAAGGCGAGTGTGAAGTCCCTGACGGCAAAAGTAGGATTATAATCGGGAAAGTCACATTTCCAGTGACTTACAGAGATCAAACACATGATATAGCCTTTTACATAGTTCCAAACCTCGACCAAGAGTTGTACTTTGGCGTTGATTTTTGGAAATCGTTTCAGATAGCACCTAACGTCGTGAGTTCACTTAAGCTCTCGGAACCTGCTGTTGCCTCAAATGCTCACTGTGAAGAATGCCAGTGCTCGTTTATTTCCATTCCCATTTCACTTCCGATATTCAATCACAAGCCGCGTCAAAACTCAGGGCAATTAATAAACTATTAAAGCATAGCAAGCAAAACCCATAAATGCATGAAGCATTTAAGGACTATGAACTTGAGTCACCCTGGCACACGCACCATATAATATTTCGGTACCCACTCATGGCATTAAAAATATAGTAAAACAACCCAGCCATGCGCTGTTACATATAATGGTATCATATCGCTATACCATAGCTATACCGTAGCACAGTGCCTTTGGAATGCGCTATGCACTTGTCAATGAGTTGGGGGTTGAATTACCGAGGCGGTACAAATGCATGAATGCATGTGTAGCCTAATGGGGAGCAAAGTGCAAGTCGATGCACTATTGCCTTGACCAAGCAGATTCTATGGCTATAGCCGTTCGGTCAAATGCAAGGGTAAAGAAACTCATAAATGATGACGCTGCGGTTATCGGATATCGAGAAGAGGAATTGGGTAATCGAATGGAAATCGACAACCATAATTTTTGTATAAATAGCCTAACCAAAGTTTCAATAAATGTTCATTCTTAGAACCTCACCCTTTGCGATTGTTGTTTTTATTCTGTTCATCTGACGGAGCCAATAGGCTTTAAAAGAACTTAATTCGGACTAGCACTCTCCTCGCCCACTCACTTACCTAGTCTAGCAGCTTTGCTGCTGATAAGTATAGACGCCTGCGCCATAGCGGAGTCTAAGAGTTGGGACATTAATATCTTGTCTGCGTAGGGATATTTTTCAGATTCGGTTCAACATTCCTTCTGCAAGACATTACATGGCGACCGTGACAGGACAGGTCGAGAACACGAGACCCTGTCGCAATGAAAAAAAAAATTTTCCGACAGAAGAACGAGAGATTATGACTAGAAGATTTACTGAAGGAAGACCAACACCAAGAATCCCAAGCGGCGACTAGCAGCATGGACTACAGTCACAGACAACAGAAAACGACAGAAAACGAAACGCATCAATATCGTTAATTCAGAAACGAGATATTTTGGAAGAAAGACTTTGGTAGAATTATATGTAACAGACAAGAACACGACATCCTGAAGAAGTAATGCCACGAGCAACAAGGAACGTCAAAACTGTGTCATCAAAAAGTAGGCCCGTAAATATTTTTTTGCCAAATTGATTTAATGTTGTTTCGTTCACGCTATAATTAAATAACAGATATAATTTTTAAGAAAATTTCATTTGTCAATGCAAGCATAAGGTAATCTTATTTATATCAATATGCACACGAATTTCTAACTCATATTTAAATCTGTGAATCGAATTAAATACCTACCTAACAATAAAATTCTTTAGAACGCTTCTATTCTGAATAAAACACTGTATGCATAAAATTTATTAATGATATATATAAAAAAATTCATATATATGTAAAAATTCTTTAGATAGCAACGTCTTCTTACAATACTTTGTGTCTTGAAATACACGTACATGATAGAAAAAAAAAACTATTTTAGATACAGATCCCAAAATAAGTTCTTAGGAATAGAGTTATCGAGTAAACCAACATTGACAATGTGACGGACGAATTCAGTTTCAATACCGCCCAGAAAATTCCGACACTGACGTGTGACCAAGACAACACACGATCAGAAAATTCGAGAGATTTCCTCAACAACGTAGAACTTTATTATGACACGCTTGCGACTGCTGCTAAAGTAACTTTTATTAAATTTATCCTCCAATGTAAGATTCAATGTAAGGCTCGTACCGAGCTAGGGACAAGTAAGCCCAAAAATTTTGACGATCTCAAAAGAACTCTTTTGGAAAAATGCGGACCAAGAGAAAACTTCGAGGCAATTCAGTCAAAGCTGAGCCAAGCATATCAAGGAAATCGCCCCGTAAAGGAATTTGTGAGCGAAATTCAAACTCTTGTCATAAAGATGACAGAACTAGAAATTGCGGTCCATGGCGAAGCTACTCGTGAAACTCTTACTGCCGTCAATGATCGAAGAGGTTTAGCATTTTTAAAAAGAGGACTAAACGACCGATTAAGGATTATACTCGATAGCGCACGCCATACCAATCTTCAAGACGCTATCAATCACTTACTCGAAATTGATCCAGGTCCAGAAAGGACCTCCGAAAAAATTGAATCAATTCTTTGACCAGGAAAGCGAAAACCAACAGCATTTATCTTTCTGCTTTAGCAGTACTGGATTACACCACAGAAAATCGGTTTGCTATATTGGCAAATTTAGATGAAGAACTCATCCAACCAGACATCTTATGGGACAATGATCCTATGGATACTAGGATTGAAGAGTCAAAAGCCAAAAAAGCAAAGATTCTTAAAATATCAACTTCACTTACTAATAAACGCTCTGATAAATTTTCAACGCATGGAGCTATTAAGCGCATCGCGCGCAGATTGTCAGTAGATTATGCATATCAGGCTGGATTTATTTTTAACCTTCCTCTTTTGCAGCCAAGAATTATAAATAAAATAGCAGCAGCGACTTGGGGAGTCGATTGGGCAAGACGTGAATCCATGGACACAATTCAATTCACGATATATGCTCATTTAAATCGAATCCCACTGCCAGAAATCGAACACGAACCCACACACGACCATAATGGTGTTCAATTTTAGCCAAAAAAGGCGAGGCTGTGGACAGGGAAGTTTAATAATAGTCTTCTCATTGGTGACCATTGGTACCCCATTACTCCACTAGGAGCACCATCAACATCAGCGAAGTGAGGTTCAACAATGCGTTTGTAAGCACGAGAAGAACAAACCATTGGTGTTTGGAAGAGACGATTTCCAAGAAGAAAATGCGAATTAGTTTATAGTTAACAAAAATAATGTATTTATATATTCATTGGTTTCAGAATTGCGGCTTCATGCGTTTTGGAGTTTTGAAAAAACTTTATTTTCTTGGAGCTTCTTTTAACATACGTGTTAAGTTTTAAGTTCATCAGAAAGCTGTTCCCAGCCCTTTTGGTTTTAAACAGCACCTTTGCAGTCTGTTTTTTTACAGTTTAAAATTTGAGAGTGTTTCAACACAAGACCTATGATTTGTTATTTTTCTTTTTCGGTCAGTTTTTATTTACATTCCCTTTTTTCCAGTATATGCTCCGTATTTAAACTTTTTTGCTCAATTTGTATCTTCGAGTTGTGAAGTGAAACCAAATGAACAGTTGATTTAAATATTTTGATCATAAGACACAAGCACAATTGATTTTGAATTTTCGAAAATAATGACGCTCTCAACTTAATAGTGGGTGTGACTCAGTGACGTGCCGTGATGTTCTCAGTAAGGTGTTCTCCACCTTTTTTGCTACATAAAATGTACAGCACAATGTCTGTTTCCAACTTTTCCCAAAGCACGACGGGGACATGGAAGATAATGATCTTTGTTTTAAAGAGAAAGAAATATGTGAAAAAATGTTTGTAACTAAATTTCGATACGTCCTATTTTCTAAACGCAAATAAGTATATATCAGGGATGCTGATATTGATTTATATTTTCATAAAATTTGCCTTAAATTCAACTTGACAATTATTAACATAGTTCCCTTTTTCCTTGTTGTTGTTTTGTTCTCTGGGTTTTTCACTCCAAAAAGTAAATTTGCCTAGGCATACGAACACTGGTCACTAGAGCACATCGGACATAAGTCATCAATACGAAACTAAAACGTACATAATGAAGAGAAGAAACGATCAAAAACCAACAAAAAAAAAATTCTTTATTTTTGTTTGACTTTCTTCTCGAACACTCTCACACTTTTACTTACTGACATGGATAAATAAGACAATGCAATATATAATGAAATGGCATACCCAATACGATACCTCAAGCTCATAAGAGCAAGACAAAACAAGATCCAACACCAACTAAAGCCAACTATGCTAACATAAAAATTTGTACATTTATCAAACTTACTTGAGAGTGCTCTGGTTTTGGTGAACGAAATACTCAATCGCATGTAGTGATTTTGAATATTCCGGTCTAAGCATTTTTTTTATGAATGGAATCGCTCTGTTCACTGGAGAACGCGTTTGATGGTGTGTCAGCTTCACTGGGTGGGTTTTTTTCCAGCGCAGCAAATCTCAGGTATTGTTGTAAGCGGCTGTTGGGTGTTTGAATGTACGTTAATATTTTACTTCAATATTTTATTAAAAAACAAGAGGGAAAGTGAAACAGTGGGTATGCAAAAGCTTCAATCCATCTACGACGGATTGCAATAAAAGCAAAGATTCTTAAAATATCAACTTCACTTACTAATTAACCCTCTGATAAATTTTCAACGCAAAAGAAGCGTGAATTCAACAGGCATGCAGCTATTAAGCGCATCGCACGCAGATTGTCAGTAGATTGTGTATATCAGGCTGGATTTATTTTTAACCTTCCTCTTTTGCAGCCAAATATTATAAATAAAATAGCAGCAGCGACTTATGGAGTCAATTGGGCAAGACGTGAATCCATGGACACAATTCAATTCACGATGTATGCTCATTTAAATCGAATCCCACTGCCAGAAATCGCGGCTACAGTTGTTACCGCAGTATACGATATGCAAGCTAAGCCACCCCCTGACGATATTTTGAAATCATTTCAACGTCTTTATAATATCGGCTATGCCGAAACATGTGCAAACCGTCACAATAAAGAGGTTCACGCACTTAATGGTAATATTTTCTACAAACTAAGCCAGAAATAATAACTAGACTCTAGTACTATTTATGTATATACCGCTGGACATCTCCCACAATGGCACTACAGCCCGTTTGGCCTCAATGGTCAAATTGTTGTCAAGGGACGTGCATAAACATTTGCAGGCCTCTGGCCATTGAAAAGTAAAAAAAAAAAATAATTACAAAAGAAGAAATATATAGGATCAAGCGAACTGTTATCAGAAAAAGGTTTGACCTGCGACATAAAATAAGATTGATTAAATACATAAAGCAGTCTTAAGAAGTCTTACGTACATATGAATAAGCACAAAAAAAAATACATAAAAAAATAAAGGGAACAGGCTTCCGAACAGGCACATGAAATAAAATATTTTTCTACGTACTAGAGGTAATAAAGAATATAAAGATCAAACAATGAAAGATAGCTATTCAAATAAATATTAAAAAATGATGTTTTCTAAGGAACTAATAGCATTAATATTAACTGAATTAAGATTGTTAAGATAGTTAAGGTAATTAAGTTATAAAAATTATGATACTAAGATTATAACGTCTCAGAATAGTTCGCACTAATATAACAAAATTTCTTACACTAAGATCGTAAAGCTTAAACTTATTAAGATAAAGTTAAAACTTTGGGATATATATAAAAAATTTTAATTTTAATATAATTTTTTAAATACAGAAACCAATTAAAATTAAGTATATCAACAATTAAATATAAATATAGGAACGAACTAAAATTAATTGTAGTGTTAATAAAACTTATTAACTTATTATTAACTTATTAACTTATTATTAATAAAGAATTATTAGTTATTCTTATATTATATAAATGCAAAACCAAATTAAAATACCCATATCCAATCCTTAAGTAATTAAGATAAATTGTACTCTTAACAATTACTCCCATTGTAAGAATAAGTAAGAATCAACTGTTTATAATAAGTTCTAAAAGAAAAACTAAAATTGTATCTAGTATTCAAATTTAAAATAAAAAGGGTTTATTAATTTTACTTTTATTAAAAATTTGGAATAACAGCCTTACTATAAGTTAGTTGAGTAATTTTTTTTATTATTGCTATTAGTTAACGAGTATTTAAATTAAGTGATAACTATGGTTAGATTACTTTGAATAAATTGATCCAATCAATTATAAGTACTTAAGTTATAACATTGGATAATACATAAAAGAGATAAAAAAAAATCTTAGTACGTAGAAAGTTGATTGCAAAGCAACTAAAATTTATTAGGAAATAAGAAAATAAGTAAGAAAAAAATATTAATATCTATCGACATTGTTTAAAAGTGAGCAAGTTAATCAGAATTAAAATGTAAAATTATTGTTAGAAATTGAGACAAACATAATTTATCCAGAAACTAAAAACCATGTAATAAAAAAAAAACACAACAATAGATTGCTAATGTTAATTTAAACCTAAAAGAAGAAATCAAATATGTAAGTTGAAAAAAATTTTATTGCCCAAAATGTACAAACGACACGGTAAAAGAAGAAATCCCGTTACTCCGAGATTTCTCCTTTTTCCCCCAGGAGGGTGGTGTGAGGAATGCCAGTGCTCGTTTATTTCCATTCCCATTTCACTTCCGATATTCAATAACAAGCCGCGTCCTAACTCAGGGCAATTAATAAACTATTAAAGCATACCAAGCAAACCCATAAATGCATGAACCATTTAAAGACTATGAACTTGAGTCACCCTGGCACACGTACCATATAATGTTTTGGTACCCACGCATTGCATTCAAAAATATAGTAAGCAACCCAGCCATGCGCTGTTACATATAATGGTATCATATCGCTATACCGTAGCGCAGTGCATTTGGAATGCGCTATGCGCTTGTCACTGAGTTGGGGGTTGAATTACCGAGGCGGTACAAATGCATGAATGCATGTGTAGCCTAATGGGGAGCAAAGTGCAAGTCGATGCACTATTGGCTTGACCAAGCAGATTCTATGGCTATTGCCGTGCGGTCAAATGCAAGGGTAAAGAAACTCATAAATGATCACCCTGCGGTTATCGAATATCGAGAAGAGGAATTGGGTAATCGAATGGAAATCAATTTTTGTATAAATAGCCTAAGCAAAGTTTCAATAAATGTTCATTCTTAGAACCTCAGCCACGGAGATTGTTGTTTTTATTCTGTTCATCTGACGGAGCCAATAGCCTTTAAAGGAACTTAATTCGGACTAGCACTCTCCTCGCCCACTCACTTACCTAGTCTAGCAGCTTTGCTGCTGGTAAGTATAGACGCCTGCGCCATAGCGCAGTCTAAGAGTTGGGACATTAATATCTTGTCTGCGTAGGGATATTTTTCAGATTCGGTTCAACATTCCTTCCGCAAGACATTACATCACAATCTCACGTCGCATCAAATATCTAGAGTGAAAGCGGTTAGGCAAAAGTTCCGGTGCCACTCCCAGCACGGTCTCGGAATGACGACGCTAGAAGAGCATGTCATTGATTTATGAGCGATTTATGCCGCGTCTCCATTGATGGAGACGCGGCACCCATAAAGCAGCGCCACTACCACGTCTCTCCCGCGGTACAAGCCTTAATGCACGATGAGATAGACCGAATGTTGAAGCTCGGCGTTATTGAGGAGAGTGAAAGCCCTTAGTGCTTAACCGTGGTTCTCGTACGGAAGCCAGGCAAAAATCGTCTTTGCCTCGTTCTTATCAGTCGTCTACACGATACCTACTTTGTAAATAGTATTGACTCAAGGACGCATTCTGGCAAATACAGCTTGAGAGTCAGAGTAGGGAGCAAATTGCATTTGCGGTACCGGGAAGACCCTTGTACTGTTTTACTGCCATGCCCTTTGGACTGTGTAATGCAGTCCACAGGTTATGCCGCTTAGTGGACAAGATAATTCTTGAGGTCTTCGTGTTTCTTGACGACCTGCTCATAATAGCGTCGGACTTTGAGACCCACTTGGCTCTACAGGTCTCACCATCAACCTGGAGAAGTCCAAATCTGCTTCAAGGAATTGAAGTATTTGGGATTCCTAGTTGGTGGTGGGATGCTGAAAACTGATTCTGCGAAGATTGAGGCGATAGTGGACTTCCCAGTCCTCAAAAATCCAAAATATGTACGTACGCTACTTGGTCTAGCGGACTGGTACGGACTTCCTTAGCTTAACCGCCCCTCTCACAGATACATTGAGAAAGATGAATGAGAAATTCGTGATGACAAGTGAGGTTGGCAGCTTTCGAGAAGCCTTAACATTCGCTCCCGCTCTCAAGCATGTACTCAAGAATGTTAATGTGGATGTGGATGGACCTGAAAAAAAAATTTAAATACATTCAGTTGTACACAATGACAGAATGGTCAGTTAATGCTTTTTTGGTTTGGCTCTGATGCTTTCGTTTGCTTTCAACAAGAAGACTGAAATACGATCAACATGTTTTATATTTCTATGATGCCGCATCCTAGTCAACAAATATGTCAGCGAGAGAAATGTTCCGACACATCAACCATTCAACGCAGCCTTTTAATCGACTCTTCATTTATTTTCCCTTCATGCAGAAAATACTTAAAAATAATTTCAAATACGAAGAACAAAAACAAAACCTTTTAAACAAGAAAAAAGGGCGCATTGTAAACATTATATTGAAGCACTGAGTTTGTCTGAGATATAGTATAAAAAAAATATAAATAAAACAAGCAAATTCACAACTAATTTCTCGAAAAACTAACCAACTTCACTAGAGCAGTCAAAGCTGTTCACATTTTTTTTTTACATTTGACAGCAGATATATTCGAAAAAGTGTTCGGAAACTAGTTTTTCCCATGTGCGAATTTATCATAGACGGCAACCTATTAGCGTCTGGTGAATACGAAGCAAAAATTTAAAAATAAGAGCTACTTAAACTTAAAACCGATTTAAGATTGCTTTGTGAATACCACCCTAAGAGCTACTTAAATTCAAAATCGATATAAGATTGCTTCGTGAATACCGCCCTAATTGACAAAAAAATGCTTCTTTAATGCTCCATGGCAATCATACTCGCAGAACTTAACATTTCGAAGGTGGAAATATTCACAAATTAAGTTGATTATTTAAAATGTTTTACTCAACTCAAAACATGATTTTTTTGATAAAAATTTAGTTTTTTGAAAATTTTGTAATAAAGTATTCACTTAAAAAAAAATCCAGTGTACAGTAGAAAAAACAATACACAAAAATGTGGGCTTTTCGGTACAGCCCTGGGCAGATTTCGTTTTTTAAACCATCTACAGATGGTCTCTTTTCATTTAAGAAAAGAATTATAACAATCCACCCAGCCGAACTCTAGATATTCGCTAACACACAAAATATTTATATATTATATTAACATATATATTTATATAGATTAAACTATTTTTCAGCTTTTGTTTTTGTGTTTCATATTTATTCAATTAGGTTAAGGCTAAGATTAAGGGCGGCATTCACGAAGCAATCTTAGATCGATTTTCAGTTTAAGGAGGTAGCTCTTATTTTTAAATTTTTGCTGTATATTTACCAAACTCTAATAGGTTATTGTCTACGATAAATTCGAATATTCAAAAAAGAGGTTTCCGAACTCCCTTTCGAACTTGATTGTTGTCAAATGCTAAAAAATATCGTTGTCCATTAATTTTCACAAAGAATAAAGTGAACATCTTCCTGGAAGCCACTAACTAAGGTTTGCCCTGCAATAATTATTATGTAAACCAAATTACTTTGGAATTGTTATTTTTCAGACTGTTGTACATCAATCGATATTTATCAATAGCTACTGATAGTAGTTCAACACAACACAGAATAATTTATTTTCACAAGGAATTAAGTAAACATCTTCGTGGAAAGATATTTTTCGATCAACGCACGAATCATTGTAGACTCAAAAATGCGAATGTGAGATCTTGTTGCGTGGTAAAATTAAAACTAAATTAATCGATTACACCACATAAATTAGCATATAAATACATAATGTAAACATCATTAGTTGTGGGGTGCCGTGGCGTAGTGGTTAGTGTGTGTGCTTACTACGCCAGAGGTCTGGGTTCGAATCCTGCCATCGTCACTTCCGCGAGTGTCTGACAAGCCCTCCGAGAGTATCATTTGTCCTGAAAAACTTCTCAAAATGCCGTTCGGATTCGGCAAAAAATTGTAGGTCCCCTTGTATGTGAAGAAATTAACACACACAGCATACATTGTTGAGAAGTTGGCCCTGGTTCACCTCGAGCTGTTGCGCCACTCTATTTATTTAAACATCATTAGTTAGATGGCACGAACCCACACACGACCATAATGGTCTTCAATTTTAGCCAAAAAAAGGCGGGGCTGTAGACAGGGAAGTTTAATAATAATCTTCTCATTGGTGACCATTGGTACCCCATTACTCCACTAGGAGCACCATCAACATCAGCGAAGTGAAGTTCAACAATGCGTCTGTAAGCACGAGAAGAACAAACCATTGGTGTTGGGAAGAGACGATTTCCAAGAAGAAAATGCGAATTAGTTTATAGTTAACAAAAATAATGTATTTATATATTCATTGGTTTCAGAATTGCGGCTTCATAAACAAACAAGCTGTATAGTCATTGTAACAAAAGCAGTAGGTAATACACAATATTTTGAGAGACAGAAATATCCGCCAGCAGAAGTATAAATGTTGCCGGAGGTAGACAACACGGTAAGCGTGGACGAATCACATTTTTCTGTAAGAACGCATATTAATAATAACTTTTTTATAAAAATATTTAAACCTTACAAAATTGTGTATCTTCGTTCCTTGACAGTAGCTCCAGCCGTCGAAGGAATAAACCTCTTTTTGCGTTATTCTTTTCCATTTGGGATCGAATTTTAGGCTTTTTTAGCTCAACGAACTCATTTATGAAGGATTCTATGTTTTTTAAGCTTGTTCGTAAATAATACATACATATGTACATATCTCTTCAAAAAAGCTGCTACTGCAGTCATATGGATTGGGGATCGGTGTTGTTTCCGACAACACAAGGGCCATAAGAGGGTTGTTTTCATCCGCCTTCTTCTTAAATGTCTCTCCTCCGGTTTGGTATACTTCGATTTTATCTGTTGCCAATTCTTTTTTAATTGCGTTTTGGAGTTTTGAAAAAACTTTTATTTTCTTGGAGCTTCTTTTAACATACGTGTTAAGTTTAAAGTTCATCAGAAAGCTGTTCCCAGCACTTTTGGTTTTAAACAGCACCTTTGCAGTCTGTTTTTTTTTACAGCTTAAAATTTGAGAGTGCTTCAACACAAGACCTATGATTTGCTATTTTTCTTTTTCGGTCGGTTTTTATTTACATTCCCTTTTTTCCAGTATACATATGCTCCGTATTTAAACTTTTTTGCTGAATTTGTATCTTCGAGTTGTGAAGTGAAACCAAATGAACAGTTGATTTTAATATTTTGATCATAAGACACAAGCACAATTGATTTTGAACTTTCGAAAATAATGACGCTCTCAACTTAATAGCGGGTGTGACTCAGTGACGTGCCGTGATGTTCTCAGTAAGGTGTTCTCCACCTTTTTTGCTACATAAAATGTACAGCACAATGTCTGTTTCCAACTTTTCCCAAAGCACGACGGGGACATGGAAGATAATGATCTTTGTTTTAAATGAAAAAATGTTTGTAATTAAATTTCGATACGTCCTATTTTCTAAACGCAAATAAGTATATATCAGGGATACTGATATTGATTTATATTTTCATAAAATTTCCCTTAAATTCAACTTGACAATTATTAACATAGTTCCCTTTTTCTTTGTTGTTGTTTTATTCTTTAGGTTTTTCACTCCAAAAAGTAAATTTGCCTAGGCATACGAACACTGGTCACTAGAGCACATCGGACATAAGTCATCAATACGAAACTAAACCGTACATAATGAAGAGAAGAAACGATCAAAAACCAACAAAAAAAAATTCTTTATTTTTGTTTGACTTTTTTCTCGAACACTCTCACACTTTTACTTACTGACATGGATAAATAAGACAATGCAATATATAATGAAATGACATACCCAATACGATACCTCAAGCTCATAAGAGCAAGACAAAACAAAATCCAACACCAACTAAAGCCAACTATGCTAACATAAAAATTTGTACATTTATCAAACTTACTTGAGAGTGCTCTGGTTTTGGTGAACGAAATACTCAATCGCATGTAGTGATTTTGAATATTCCGATCTAAGCATTTTTTGTATGAACGGGATCGCTCTGTTCACTGGAGAACGCGTTTGATGGTGTGTCAGCTTCACTGGGTGGGTTTTTTTCCAGCGCTGCAAATCTCAGGTATTGTTGTAAGCGGCTGTTGGGTGTTTGAA
Organism: Neoascia interrupta; assembly: GCA_947623515.1. Taxonomy (NCBI): domain Eukaryota; kingdom Metazoa; phylum Arthropoda; class Insecta; order Diptera; family Syrphidae; genus Neoascia; species Neoascia interrupta. The sequence goes on along the minus strand of OX392463.1, from coordinate 71,507,930 downwards.
TGTACGTTAATATTTTACTTCAATATTTTATTAAAAAACAAGTGGGAAAGTGTAACAGTGGGTATGCAAAAGCTTCAATCCATCTACGACGGATTGCAAAATACCCGACCATACTAAAAAGAAAATTGCCACGCCTCCAAAAAGTGGGCGGGCTATAAAAATATAACTGTTGAATGCTTTATACTAGGCGGTTGCATACATTTCGGCCTAAAACTCCGCCTTTTTAACTAAAAAAATCACTTTTTTAACGCCACGCCCACAAAAGTGGGCGGAGGCACATACAATATATACATAAAAATTAGAAAGTGCTAGTATCTACAGCTTTTGTCATATAATTTTTTGTCAAATATCATATATATATATTTAAAAACAGTCATTTTAAGCTAAAATTACTTAAAAAGTGGGCGTGGTCAATAAAAAAGCTAAAATTTTTTGGCTACCTTAGAGACAATTATAAGGCAATACTACGTACCAAAACTGAATGCGCTAGCGCCATTGTAACATAGCTAAAATTTGCAAAATGTATTTTTTTAAATTAGAGATGGTCGCACATACAGGCCTGTAGTGGACGTGTCTGTGGGCGGATTCAGCTTATTTTCAAACTTGATCTGGAAGTCCTTCCAACCAACCCACAAAATTTCAGCTCTCTGCCTTAAAATTTAAGGCCTAAAAGTTGTTTACATACGGACGGACGGACGGACATGGCTTAATCGATTCTCCTGTCGGTCCCATTCATATCTCTAAAAGGTCTTAGGGGTCTACGGTGATTATTTCACTGCGTTTTTTACGAACTATACATCAAACTTAATATACCCTGGGTCGGGTATAATACATTTTTATTTTGGGAGCGAACTCCTTTATTCGAAGTCAAGATTACAACTGTCGTACTTAAGTCTAGCTAGAAATAATTACACCTATTGTTCTACAACTAAAACGTAACGGAATGCGGCATTGGCATCTCCTCTGCAGGTGGATGGTGTCGGGTGTTCCCGTTTGCTGGGAAAATGTTGTCGTAGGTGTGAGAATCTGTCTGCTTCTGCCGGCCATGACCCTGGTGCCTGATGTTGGATCTTGCTATGTTAACTATTCCCCTCCTAATTTGAATGTCCTCATTCAAAAAATTGACTATTGTAGATATTGGCTAAGGTCAGTGTTCTTGGTATTGTTTCAATTATTTCTGTGTTTTGTTCTAAGCTTTTATCTGGTATACCGACCTAGCCAAAAGAGTCAAAACACAACGTCTACGATGGCTGGGTCATTTAGAGCGGATGGACACCAACGCCCCGGCCCGGAAAATCTTCGAATCCACACCGCAGGGACGACGCGGTAGAGGAGCACCGAGACTCAGGTGGCGCACGCAAGTGGAAGGGGACCTCAGCCAACTTCGCGTGCGAAACTGGAGACGGCTAGCTAGAGACAGAGCTGGCTGGCGAAGCTTGTTGGCCGAGGCCCAGGTCCACCCCGGACTGTAGCGCCACCTTAAGTAAGTAAGTAAGTTTTATCTGGTATGATCTGCATATGGGTTACTCAATCGTGTACTTTTTCTATGAATATGGTTTTTTTTTGTTTTTTCCATATATGATGATCATTGAGAAAAGTATGACGAGGGTAGTTATTGCTCCATATGAAATCCATTTATTGGTCTTGGTATTGATGTTCAGCATATCTATTTCTTTTGTATTGTTTATGTGTAGTTCGCTTTTAGTGATAGAATGTTAAGCCGACTCTTTTCTAAAGGTGTTGGTTGCAGGGTTGCTGGACTGATCCGCATTCTAGGAATTTGTATGTTTTTTTAGCATACGCTATTGATCTCGATTGTTGTATTGGTGAATTTTATCAGAAAGGTGCCATTCAGTTTTCTTCTTGATTGGTCTATAAAGATGTCTCCGTCAAATTGATTTAGCATTAGGATTTCAGGTGATAGTTCTTCGGTGATTGGTAGATGGTGATTATTCATTGTGGAATATGACGCGTTCTCGCTTCTTAATAATCTAGTTATACATGTGTCATTAACTAAGTCTATCAATTAGTTTTGCTTACATACAGTTAATTTGTTAAATATTCTGCAATTTTCTTTTATGCCAAAAATTTCATTTTCAAATTTCAAAATAGTGTTATATGCTAAACTTATTGCTAAATTTCCCCTTTTTACAGGTTTTAATAATAATTTTTCATATGTTTTATTCGTAGTTAGGGGTATATGTATAAAAGTGCGGTTGTATTTGTATATACATTTATTTTTGAAAGCTCAAGTGCTTCCTCAATTGTATTGAACGGCAAGTTTTCTTTATTGAATGTATCTATTATAATCTTAATTTCTGATTTTTATAAAAGCATAGAATTAATTATAGAGTTCTTGGCCCATTAAATGGCAAACTTGATATTTGTTAGTTCTTCTTTAACTAGTCTTAATCTATATTTTATGCTTCGAATTACTTCATTATTTATACGATTATCTTATTTTATCGAGTTGGCAAGTTCATTTGTAATCATTGTCAAATTGTTTATTCTTTCGTTATATAACTTATTTATGGTAACTTGTCGGTTATTATTTTCTATAACATTGTTAATTTGTGAACTAATTATTTGAAAGTCTTCATGATCAGGATTTCCCGCTATATATTTCCATGCGGTTCCTATAAAATCTAATGCTCGTTTTTGTTTTTTGAAATTTACTGGTTTTATTGTTTCTAATATCTCAAATGCTTGCACTAATTCATGAGTCAGTAGGGGATACAGGGAATGGGTCTTAGGAATAAGAGTGTGTAAATGTTTGTTGATTTCTATCAAAAAAGTCTCATACTGTCGTATATCAATAATATGTATTAATTTGAGGTCTCCGTCTTGTATTTTAGCTTGTCCTTCGTCTATACTTACCATATGTGTAGCGGAATAATCTAATATTTGAATTTCTCCTAAGCTCCTTGACAGTGTCAAGAACAGTCTGTAATTAAAAACAAAGTTTTTTTTTAGTTTCTATTCCGTATTTTTGTAAAGTTTTGTAAGTTTCGTATGTGTTCCTTATGAACTATTCTCCCTGATTTAGTTGTTGTCCTATGATTTTCTTTTACTATTTCTTTTAAATAGCGCTCAATTAACTTTGACCCTATTCTTTTGTTTCTCTTGACATAAATTTTATCTCCAGGTTTGTAATTTTTTATACTTTGCCTCTTCTTGTTATGACATTTAAGATCTGCCTGTTGTTTTTGTTTTAATTTTTCCATGTTAGTTTGTCTTGTTTTTTCATAATCTTCAGGTCCAAAATTAACTGTCCTTCCGAAGAAAAGGTCTACCGGTACTTTTTTTGTAGTGGTCTGAAAAGTGTGATTGTATTCATTGGTTGCATTTTCAAGAAGTTCGTCAAAATTCGCGTTTGTTGCTCTCGGTTGTATACACCTCATTATTTCGATTAGGGTAGAATGAAATCTTTCTACTTATCCATTGACTGAACTTTTATAAGGAGGAGTTATGAAGACTCTCATATTTAATTCTTCTTTCAACATGAAAAGAACACTTTCTGACTTGAGCGATTTTTCATTATCTGTTACTATGCATTCAGGGACTCCAAATTGGAATATAATGTCTCTAAGGGGTGTACGAATATCTTCTATTGCTTTAGATTGAATTTTTCTTGAGATGGCAAATTTAGTAAATTTGTCTACGGCTGTCAGGACTAGCTTTTTTTCGGTGGAGAATATGTCTATATGAATCGTGTGACCTGGATAATTGGGTATAGGCGTTTCTCCTAAATTTGGGTGGTTAGGATGTCTGTCGTATTTGTTTTTTTTTACATATTGAACATAATGTGGTAATTCTTTTTATTTTCTTACTCATTTGTGGGAAATAATATTTCTCTATTATTTGGGATTTGTTCTCCAATGGACCCCGATGTGCCCTATTGTGAGTTTCTATTATTATTTCGTTTTGGTGATCTTCCGAAACTACGTCTTCTACTAATAATTGTGTCTATATATAATATAATATCTGATAATATCTGATTTTATAGCTTGCGAAATGAAGTTGATATAGTTTTTGAATTGTTCCCATAACATTTTCTGGGGCTGAGAGCCCATTAACTATCGTTGGATCGAAGAAGCGTTGAAAGATACCTATGAGATTTTGCGTATTGTAACTGGGTTCGGTAATTATATGTCTGCGGTATTTGCTAAATGGGCATGACATCTCGTGCTTACTTTCTTCGCCTAGTTTTAAAATCACTTGATTTCTGAATACATTTATAGGAATTTCTACAGACGGGATTAATCTATGTGCAGAGCTTTTAGCGCTGTGAAGTGCGGGCGTTAAAGAATTAATATTTGAAATTTCTGGACTGAATAGTGGATTTCGGGATAGGGCATCTGCAACAACATTGGTTTTTCCCTGAGTATATTTTAACTCGTAATTGTATTGCACGAGGAATGCCGGCCACCTTATCATTTTGTTATTCTGATTCTTGTTTCTCAGAGTGTAGGTTAGAGGTTGGTGGTCTGTGTAAATAATGACCTTTTTGGATCCGTAAAGGAATTTATTGAGGCTGTCAAGAGCCCAAATTATCGAGAGCATCTCTTTCGCGTTTGTTGCATATGATTCTTCTTCCTTTTTTAGGCATCGAGATAAAAATATTATTGTTCTTCCACTTTGGCTAAGCACTGCTCCTAGTGCGAAGTTTGATGCATCTGTTGTAAGCTCAAAGTCTTTATCAAAGTCTGGGTATGCAAGAATTACATCATTGGAGCAGAGAGAATTTTTATTTTATCAAAGGCTTTTAAAGCATCCTGGTCCAGTTGGATTTGTTTTAATTTTGATTGCGTTTTGGAAATTCTACCATCTTCTCCTCTTAGATGAATAGTGAGAGGTTTTGCTATTTTTGCAAAATCCCGAATAAAGCGTCTATAGTAACCTGCCATTCCAAGGAAGGATCTGAGATCTCTCAAAGTTTTTGGAATTGGAAAGTCGGCAATAGCTTTAACTTTTTGGGGATTAGTTGTGATACAAGATTTTGTTACCACAAAACCGAGAAATTCTACCTCGGTTTTAAGAAATTCACATTTATCTAATTGGATTTTTGCGTTGGCTTCTTCTAGTGTTTTAAAAATTATTTGAATGTCTTGGAAATGTTGTTCTAATGATTCGCTAAAAATTATTATGTCATCGATGATAAAGTAGCATCGAATGCCAATGTGTTCACGTAACATATCATCGATAGCTCGCTGAAAGATCGATGGCGAATTTTTTAATCCAAACAGTACTCTCGTAAACTCATATTTACCGTTGTTTACGGAGAAAGAGGTTTTCTCCATGTCAGATTCCTTAAGTAAGATTTGATGGAATCCGCTCTTTAAATCTACTATCGTAAAATATTTTGATTTTCCTAAGTTTCTGGAATAGGATACCTATCTGAGGTCGTTACCAAATTCAATTTTCTGTAATCGACCACGAGTCGATATTTCTTTTTTCCTGACGCATCGGGTTTTTTTTCCTACAATTATTATTGGTGCATTGGTGACCTTGAGGGTCGTATAATTCCATTACTAAGAAGTTCACCAATTTGCTTATCGACTTCATGTTGAAGAGCTCTAGGATAGGGGTATGATCTTGTGTAAATGGGGTCGTCTGTGGTTGTATTGATTTCGCCTTTCACTGATGTAAGATAAGTGAGATTTTCATTTGGTTCGGTAAATAGGTTCGGAAAAAATTCAAGAGTGCGTAGTAATTCTTTTTCTTGAGAAGGATTAAGGTGTGATGTTTTAATTTCTATGTTATTTACTGCGTGAGACTGTAATTGCTTGAAGGGAATGTTATATTTGTCTTTTAGAATTACGAAATTCTTGTCAGTATGTATGACAGCTCCTAATTCTTTTAGGGTATCATTGCCTATGATACCATCAAAGGTACTGAGTCCGTTCAGGATAAAGAATTTAATTGGGCCTATTTCAGGTCCGAGTATTTCGAGGTTAGAATGATGTGTAATTTTTATTTTTCCAGTGACTGAGTTAGCACAAAAAGGTTTTGCGTTTGGGATAGGTTTTCGAATGTATTTAGATTTAATATAGTTTTTATTGGATCCTGTGTCGAGTAAGAAATTTAAAATTTTTCCGCTCTTCATCTTGAATTCGTAATATGGTAGAGAAGAGCTTTCTAGTCTAAAAAATTAAACTCTTCGAGTTCTTCGCAAAAGTCTGCAACATGTGCTTCGGGTGGATTAATTATAGATTCTGGGTCTGAAGGCGTGGTTTCCGAGTTCTCGAACTCTTCTTGGCTATTTATGTTAAAGTTCTGTTATTGGTTTCGCTGCGGAAACGGTGCTTTTGTTTGGAAACTGTGCATACGTTCCTTAGGCTCGGTTTTTATTTGTAAAGTAGGTTGAGGATGTGGCTTTGGGGGATAGACATTACGATAGTTAAAATTCTGGTTAGGCTACGCGTTTGGTCTGGGGGCATAACTGGTATGTGGTCTTTCATTTAATTGTGGTTGTTGGGAGAAAAATGGTCTATTTGTATTTTGTTGATGATAATATCTTGGTGGGGGCTGGTGGTATTGGCCTGAAAAACCAGCTTGATTGTTTGGTACGTTTTGAAAATTTTTATACACTGGCTTTCGTAAATAGAATTTTTGCGAGTTTTGAGCATAATTAGCTCTATAATTCTGATTTTCTAACATAAGGCACAAATGGAGTGCCCCAGGAAGATCGACTGGTTCCTTGATCCCCAGTAATCTAGGCAAATCACCTTTAAGCCCACGTTTAATCGAGTGCTTTGTTGCGATATGTCTGAGTAAGCATTTGCATGGCTTCGTGACCTATGTCCATGCAACATAGGATCTTATTATAAATTAGAGACAAATCTTATTTAAAATTAGAGACAAATGGCTATATTCCATCTGGTAGAAGCTTTGAATGGTATTGTTGCCTTAAGTTAATAAGTTAGTATTCGAGTGTTGCTTCATCCCTCTTGTCAGCATAGTGCTTTACTAAGCACTTAGAGATTGAGGCCCAGTTGAGTGGAGTGTTATAGGACTCCAAAGCTATATCGGCGTTCCCCACTATTTTGTTACGGATGACATTAAGGATTCCTGAATAGCGTGGGGTTCCCTTGAGATGTTCATATAATTTTATCACGCGTTTAACGCTTTTTTTCCATGAATTAAATTCAGTGGGATCGCCCGAAAATTCTCGTAAGCATCGGACCACATCTGTGATCCAGTTTAAATCGTTAATGTCATTAACGAATTCCGCAGAGATCGATTGATCTTCCACACTGATACTTGAATTTGAATTTCGCACACTGTGCAGAATTGAAGGCATTTGTTTAATAAGTGTTCCTTGTACAATTTGTGATATAAGTGTATCCAATTCCGGAGTTGTTCTGACGTCCGTGGAGGACGAAGTTGAGAGAAACGAGTTATTATGTCGATCATTCTGATTTGGAATATTATTTTGAGTAGAGCTACTTGTCGTAGCGATAACCAGAGGGGGATTGGTATTGGTATTAGACATGTTTACTATAGTGTTAGTTGGAGGAGTATTATTGTTAGTAGTAAGGGCAATTGTGGAGGATGCAGGCACAGTACTGGCACCTGTCCTAGTCTCAGGCATTATAAAATGTTCAAGTAAATTTTTTAAATAATAAACCTTTTCTAAAAAATATTATGTAACCGTGTCTTAAAATAATTTATATATTTTCTTTGAGAAATATTTTACTTCTGTTTCTTTCTATTCAAGTTAAATTTTTTTCACTTATTACATTTATTTGCTTTTAACTTTCTTTTCAATTTTCAAATTTAAGTTTTCAAATTTCTTTTCAATTTAATTTTATTCTCATTCTTTATCTTTCAATTTAGTTTAATATTTTAACTTTTTCTTTTAATTTATCAATTTATATTTAAATATTTCAAAATAAGTATTTTTCACTTATTTTTACTCATATTTATTTTTCACTTTCTTTTTTTTTAAATTTTTAATATTTCCTTAATCTATTCTTACATGATAAAAATGACTTGCATTCGGCTGATACTCTCAAGTATCTCCCTTTTGCTTCCTACTCGGGGGCCTCGTTTCCTTGGACGTTAATCTTGAGCTCCTTGGTGTTCCTTTTGGTTCTTCTGGGATCGAGTTTGTATTTCGCGTTGGCACCTTTTATTTTGCACTGGTGCTTCTTGAGGACTCACACAAGTTTTAAGGTACTGACACTTTTTAACTAACTCTGGTCCCTGCTGCTCGGGCGCCAGTTAATATTTTACTTAAATTTTTTATTAAAAAAATAAAGTTTTATTTTGGGAGTGAACTCCTTTATTCGAAGTCAAGATTACAACTGTCGTTCTTAAGTCTAGCTTGAAATAATTACACCTATTGTTCTACAACTAAGACGTGACGGAATGCGGCATTGGCATCTCCTCTGCAGGTGGATGGTGTCGGGTGTTCCCGTTTGCTGGGAAACTGTTGTTGTAGGTGTGAGAATCTGTCTGCTTCTGCCGGCCATGATCCTGGTTCATGATCCAACTTGCTGTGTTAACTTGTATTCGACCTTTTTTTGTTTGCACATTTCCTTCGGGTGGGTGCGCTGTTCATTAGAGAACACTCTGGTGCGGAAGTGAAATTCATTATAAACAAGTTTGATGGTTTTTAAGGTTGCACTAAAGTGAACCATATAAATATATGTTTTTGAGTGAAGTTAACCATATTATATAAATATGGATCACTTTGGTGCGACGCTGCAGAGTGAACGGGAAGAGCAAATCTTTTAAATTTACCATTTTTGATATGCTTTTCGAATAGGATTTTAATAACAGAAGTGCACAAACACCTATGCCAGACGATCTTAGCCTTGGGTGTGCGGAGAACACCTGCGCACCTTAGAATAAACGTCACTGGTATGACTACTGGTAAGTTTTATGAGCGCTCATAAACTGGCACTAAAGCTCATAGTTAAAGATTGCTTCGTAAATACTGCGCTAAGATTTAATTAATTTTTTCACTAAGATTACTATTTTTGTAAGTTAATGTCTTAAAAATGCGTTTATTTAAAGTTCAAAAAGCAAATTTCTAGCATGCCCTTATGTATGAGCACTTGAGTATGAGTAACCTTAAAATGTATGTATACAAGTTTATGTATATAGCGGGCTGAAAATCTAAATATGTAACTTTCATGATGCCCGCTACCACCGTTGAGCGTTGTTTCTCAAACCTGTTTGTTGTCATCAGCAACGTCCGTCATTTTCTTTCGTTTGTTTCAGGAGTCACCAATGAAAAGCCCAGCTTGAGAATGAGCCTCTTTTATCTAAGGGCGGGGTAGATTCACCACGTCAAGGCTACGATCCTAATCGTCTAATGCATATACCTCCCTACAAGAAACAGATATATTTCCTTGTAGATGCGAAAGCAAAACTTTATGTTATAACCATAAATTACTGAATACCTAGATATTCAACTTGCGTCCCTCTTACCCTCCAACACCCATTTGCTTCCGTTTTTTATAAACCCTTTAAAGCTTTCATAAAGCTTTAGTTGAATGGGGATCTAATGTACTTTATGTATATATGCAGTCTAATACACACACACTGCAACCATCACGATTTCCTGCGCTGGCCATAAGCACATAATTCCTTCAAAAATGTTTGCGGTAAATAATGTACCATCGGTGCACACTGTCAAAACAAATGCATTGGAAACACAGCTATCCATCCCAAGCAAGATAGCTGGCACCTACGTGTGTTCCAAACACACAAACAGCGGCGAAAAACGTGTGGCCTGTGCATCGGCATGAAATCCAGAAAAAGTTTAGGAGATCCAATTACCACCAGACAATATAAAATAAAATAGACCAAACTGTTTATGGTTCCGTTGCCCAGCTGGATAAACATGGGAAAATCCTTTGCTTTTCTAGGAATGCGAGTATGGTGTCCTTGTTTACATTTTGTGAGCCATGTTTTTGTCGTATTACCCTGGTTCCCATTCCGCCTCGCTGTTGCTGTAACAAACTTAATGTCATGTACCTTGTTACGGGTACCTGCGGAAGGAAGATAAATAAATTAGATAAAAAGGCAGTTGTGTGTGGGGGCGAGAACCACCCCTTTCCGACGAGCTGAGTCGTTCTATATGCAAGCATGGCAAACTTCTCACACACAACTCTTCCTTTCTCCTTCCACTTCTGTTCCTATCCTTATATCCCATCCACTTCCTGTCATTCGTGACAGCTCCCTTTCTCACGTTCTCTCTCTACTTTCTCATCCCTAACAGAAGTCCTCCTACCTCGTAACATAAGAAGCCTTGAATAAATCAAAAGCTTCGAAGATTGGATTCAAAAACATAAAAGTATTTTCGATCATTCATTCCTGATCAGAATGCGTAGCTGAAGCTGACGCATTCAGCGCAGCGTACCGCTGATATCGATCACAATGAGACGCTAAAGCTGAGTACAAGCTTGGGATGTTTGTCAACTGGTTTTCATTACACCACAGTGGCCGAAATTTATGACATATGTATTTTTTTTCCTGTCTGGAGTTTTATTATATTTTGGGATGAGGTAAGTAAAAAATCTTAAATTTGTTACAAAACACGTAATTTTAGTCACTTCTGATTCCCATAAAAACACTTAAGGTAGGATTCAAACCAAGGTAGGATTTAAGCACACAGACTAACCACAACGTCATGGCACATGGTCCTGGAAAATGTTATCGGGAAATATATTTAGTTTTTGGAGCAAATCAGACTTAAGAAAGCTGAAGAGTTATGCGGCTCAAACCTCATATTCAAGAAGAAAAACGCCCTAATGGTTATTTTCCGGAAGCTTATAAGGTGATCAGACACGGCTTTTGAATGCTCGGTCTCGAATTAAAAATATGAATCCAATCGACGTATTCTCTAGAACACAATCAATGGCTTGTTTATGCCATGTAACTCCAAAACAACAATGTTCAAGAGTTTCAAAAAGGCATGCCTACTACTGGACTACCGAGGCAAATTCCTTTGCAAGGGTTAATAGCGATTTACAGAATATTGAATCAATCCACTGGTGCTAACTGTGAAAACGGGTATGTCTATGCAGATTTCGTTCACTGTAGTTTGGGAAAAAAAAATCAATAGACTGACATATAAAACAAAGGCGGGAAATAAGAGCACAAGAGTATTAAATCTACTGTTTTGACTTACAGACTATGGCCTTGACAATGGCTTAATACTGCTGAATACAGCTTATATTCAGTGATAAAAGCCTTACGAGGCTAAACCAGTCTCAATAATACCCCTCTTGATAGGAGGTTGAGACAAACGCAGTATTGCTACTGGATAATTCTGACAAGGCTATATCCAGACTCAGCTTTAAGTTTATAGTATTTGAATGGATATTCCGCCCGATCTGCAATAAATACCTTTTAAAATTGAAACTTCCAACTTAAACTTTTTAAGCCCAAGCAAACGATATATAATACTGCGTATTTTACCGCTTTTTTAGAAATCCAAGTCCGCAGAATTTAAGAAAAATAGCTAATGCTAGCGGCGGTGGTTTTTATATGGAAAAAGTCTAACGATAAATTGATAAAGAATAAAAATTGCTGTCTTATGGATTTGAATTCTAAGAAATGGTAGATAAACTAGTGGGAGGATTACAATTTGCTTAGACAAATCGTTAGATACCCATCCCGATTGACCACCGTCAAGCTCCGAATTGCGTTACAAATCTTGGTTGTCAAATTTTAGTTTCTATTAACTTAAATATACATTATTCCACAGGAGTATAAATGGAGTAATTTAGTTTGATACTGGCTAAAATGTAACATAGGGAAATAATAACGCTAGACCCCCTGACCTTAAGGGCATATGATCGAGACCGAATTCTGAGTTGAATGAGCCATGTCCGTCCGTCCGTCCATATGTCACCAATATTTAGGCCTTTAGTTTTGAGTTAGAAGGCTAAAATTTTATAAGTAGGCTCCCTGTCATCCGAAGCAATACAAGTGTTAAAATCTTTCGAATCTGTCCACAGACACGTCCACAATCGGTCTAAATGTGCAACTACCTCCAGTGCTTTTAAAATTGTAACACGTCGTGAAAAGCTCAAATTTGACATTTAGCATCTCCTAATGAATATAAGATATAAAAAGTAAAAACAAAATCGGCAGACCACCCCTAGTGGGCGTGGCATCGATTTAAAGAGTAAACCTTTAAATGCAATTTATTCAATATTTTTGTTCCAAATCGGAAATTTTTACTATATATTTATTATGTAGAAAATACTTGGTTCTACATTTGGTGCATTTAAAGTTTATGGCCACGCCCACATTTAGAGGCAGAATTCTAGAAATACCTATAAATTTCCAGAAAAACATGGATTTAGATTAGTAAATCTTTTTTAGCTTTACTAAGGATAGAACAAAAAATTAAATTTAGCACATGAAGTATGTACACCGGAAACTATTTTAGATTTCGTTCATACAAGGTTTTTGGCCACGCCCCCCTTTAGTCATCAATTTTATAAAATTATTGAATTTGAACCAAAAAATTACAGTGCTAATATTGACTTTCGGTTAAGGGAGTTGGACATGCCACGCCCCTTTTTTAAAAAAAGGATACGAAAACTTGTAAAGAATAATTTTTTATACCCCATCCCATAGGATAGGAGGTATATTAAGTTTAATTCATAGTTTGTAACATAGAGAAATAATCACCGTAGACCCCCAAGACCTTAAAGACCTATGATCGAGACCGAATTCTAAGTCGAATGAGCCATGTCCGTCCGTTTGTCGGTAGTTCTTAGGCCTTAAATTTTGAGCTAAGCACTTGAGACTTGATATCTGTTCTTTTTTAGGTCCCGAAGCAGTACAAGTGTAAAATTTTTTGAAATCCGCCCACTGACACGTCCATCTTACTAAACAGCATGAAAAATCCAAATTGTCGTAGGAAGCTGGAATCTTGTATGCCATATCCTCGCTTAAGTGTTTTGTGATTGACATTTAAAAAAATTGTGAAAACCGCCCTCTTGTAGGCGTGGTCATATTTCATATGCCATCTAATAAACGACTTTTATTTGCTTTAAATCCAAAAAACTTTCTCTATAAAATGTTCAGATATGTGCGTGAGCTATCAACTGAAATAAATAAAATTAAAAGAGCTATTTTCTACTTTGTTTTTTAACATAGGCTTAGAAAAACTTGAACTTAGCCTATGGTTGAACTTGTTTGGAAACTTCAATTTTATCTCCCACTTTTTTCGTAAGAGTTGCCGTTTTCAAGATATTTTACTTAACAAATAGGTGCTATTCTAATTTTTTCTTTCGTATAAATGATTTTACAAAAAATAACTTACGTATGCAGAGAGCATCGTTTCGGCATCATTGAGCCAATATATCTCGAAAACGCTTACTCGCCCGAAAATGTTATTTGAGTAGTTTATTTATTTTTGTTCGAAATTTGACAAAATAAAGCTTTATACTTAACCCGTCTACGCGTGTTTTGTAGATCTGAAAAAGTCCTATGACCGGGTTCCTCAGGATAAACTCTGGAGAGTTTTGCAGGACTATGCACTGAATAGGCCTCTTCTGACGGCCATTCAGTCTTTGAGTGGGAACTGCAGAAGCTGTATTCAAAAAAATGGTGTCAAATCGCATATTTTTAATGTGTGCGCTGGATTTCGCCAGGGCTATCATTTGTTCTACCAACCCTCCTTTTCATAGCATATATGGACTGGAAGGTGAAGCGCAGTCTTGGTGAGGAATCTTTCCAAATGTCTGGCGTCAGTATAAGCCATCTGCTTTTCGGAGAAGATTAAACTGGTATCGATCTCAAAGGTAAACGTTTTTTTCTGTTGGTAGGAAAAACCTTCATAGGCACTACGAGGACCGGCCGCGCGTGCTCATAGTAGTGTTAGATTCTTGCTCACTAAAAAACCTCCCATTTTCCGTCAGACTACGACTAAGTTTCCTTAAAAAGTAGTTCAAGCTTCTTTAGCAATCGCGTGTGGCAGGCTGCCTTCCAACGAAGGCTCCTACAATACCGTCAATTTATGCGGTTTCATCTTATGCTGCTAGATCTAGCGGTCTCATTCGTTGTAGTCGGCGCATAAGATTTGTCTGATCCAAAGTTCGGATAATTTCATTGTTGCAATGTCCGCGAAGACGAGTACAAAGTTTGTTACCTCGTCAGTCACGGTTGCGATTCCTAGATCTCGGTGTAGATCGCTATTTCTTATGTACCATGGAGCATTAACGATTGTTCTTAGTGTCTTATTTTGAAAAGTTTCTAAAATAGATATATTGTTTGGTTTAGTACAACCCCATAGTTGTATTCCGTACGTCCAAGATGGTCTTAGCACTTGCTTATACAAAAGCAGTTTGTTATATATGCTTAGTTTCGAAAATCTTCGGTTAGCCAACACATTTCTCTTAACTTGATTTCGAGCTCGTCGCATTTCTTTTTAACGTGCGGCTTCCATTTAACTTTTGCATCTAGAGTAATTCCTAGATATTTCGCTTCATTTGAGTACGGGATTTGTACCGAGTTAATGAATAAAGGTTTGTTGTTTTTTTTATCTTTTTATAAGTAAAGTTAACATGCGTTGACTTAGTCTCGCTGGACGACTCGCCAGCTCTTCGTCCAGTCGCATATTTTGTCTAAAGCGCGCTGAAAATTCCCTGTTGATAATTCAACTGTCGTATCAATAGCGAGAATAGCAGTGTCGTCAGCGAACGTAGCTAAAATTGTTCCCTCATCGTGGGGTATGTCTCTTGTATGAAGCAAAAATAATATTGGGCCGAGAACGCTTCCTTGCGGGACACCGGCTTTTATCTCTTTGAATTCCGAGTACTCATTTTCGTACGTCTCGTTCGGACATTTTCCTGGTTTCGAAACCATTATGACCTCGGCCACTTTCCATTCCCTTGGAACGTATAAAATTCTCATAGAGGCGTTAATGATATAGAGTAGCTTGACCAAAGCTTTTTTCGGTATCTTCTTTAGAATTTCGCTAGTAATTAAGCCGTAGCCAGGGGCTTTGTTGTTTTTCAGATTATTTATCGTTTGACGAAGTTCAGCCAATGACACGGTTTTTATTCTATAATTATCTTGTACCGCATACGGATTGAGCTCCTCGACCAACGGTTCCTCGTCAAACGGTTTGAATGTTTCTTCTAGGTAATTTGCAAATAAATCCGCTTTTACTTTGTCTTCTCTTGCCCATTCGCCGTTGGCTTTTTTAATGGCGCAGAGTGTACTATAGGCTTCTTAACCGACTTGAATGCTTTCCAAAGAGAGTAGTTCGAACCCTTATCGGCAGTCAAACTTTCGAGGTAAGCAGTCGTCTCGCGACTTTTAAAGTCTTGAAGTTCGTGCTTCAGCTTGTTAGAAAGGTGGTTGAAGATGGTCTTATCCGGGGGTGCTCGCGAACGTTGCCATCTCTTGCGCGCCCTCCTCTTTTCGAATTTTTTGCAATGCCCACTTTTGGGGGCGTTTTTAAGTAAAAAATCAAATTTTTAAAATAAAACTGCGATCAACACGTGTATACTGCATGTGAAAAAAAATATGATAAAAAAAATTATGTTATTGAAAAGGGGTTGATGCCACGCCCCTTTTTAAAGAAAGAAGATTCTTAACTAAAAATTCTTAACACAATAAAAGTTAATAGAAACTGAAATTTAACAACCAAGATTTTTGACGCATTTTGGAGTTTGTCAGTGGTCAATTGGGATGGGGTATCCAACGATTCGCCTAGGCGGATTGTAACCCTCCCACTAGTTTTCTTATTTAATTGTATGCGTTAATGGAAACGGTACGGGGATGGAAAGTAAGAAAATTAACGAATGGAAGGAAGATAGGAATGTAAGGGTGAATAGGAAGGGAAAGAAGAATAGGAACAGGGTATACCGCGGTCCGTCACAGATGGACCGAAACTATAACATACGCACTGTTGCACTTACTCACTGGTTGTTTTTAGAATTTATTATTACAATTACAGTTATAATTCTCCTCCTTTAGTGCTCATATTTTTTATGCGATGTGGTATACACGTGTTCTTGATTCCATTATTAAATAAAAAATTTGGCGTGGCAAAAATTTATTCATTTCAGTTGATAGCATACCCACATTATCTGAACATTTTATAGTGCAAGTTTTTTGGATTTAAAACAAATATATCGACAAAACCGTTTATTAGACCGCCCACATGGGGGCGGTTTTAGCTTTTTTGTGAAATGCCAATCATAATATAAGTGTATGGATATACATAAGTGAGGATATTGCACACTGAATTTAAGGTTTCTACGACAACTTTGATATTTGATGCCAATTAGTAAAGTGGGCGTGTCAGTTGGTGGATTTTAAAATTTTTTTACACTTTTACTGCTTCAGGACCTAGAAAGAATAGACATTAAGTTTTAACTTCCTAGCTCAAAATTTAAGGCCTAAAAACTACCGACCGACATACGGACGGACATGGCTTATTCGACTAACAATTCGGTCTCGAACATATGCTTTCAAAGTCTTGGAGCCTACGTTGATTATTGCGCTATGTTACAAACTATGAATCAAACTTAATATACCTTCTATTCTGGGATGGGGTATAAAAAGGCAAAGAAAACGTATGTGCTTCATCTATATGCAAAACTGTAATAGGTGATTTAAAATAAATAACGCACGTGGCCCATCTTTTGAGATTCTACCAGTTATGAAATAGTAATGCTACGGACACGCGGCGACAGAAAAACGTGTGACTAATTGCAGTCCGACTAGAAGCACAGGCGTTTCAATAGTAGACAGCACTCGATTACGGCTTAGGCAATTCGTCACGAGACTCGATTTGAGACAAACTTCGGAACTGCGACTCTCTCAACCCGCACGGCAAACAAATACCTAATTGCTTTTTTATTCAATGATAAAAAAAGACCGTCAAGTATGAAGACATACGCGGAGTGGTCCGTCGGCTTTTGTTGAAGGTTATGGTCATCTATATTGCGCACTTTGTGTAATATTCTATTTATTTATTAAAATTATTTCTGGATATATTTTACAGTCTGTAATATATTTTTTTCGTAGTGTTATCTACTGTTCTTATATTGGGTTTCGTTACTCTAAAAAAAAGGCTGGCAAAAAGCCTTACCGTTACGAAAATAGAGGGAGAGACATACTATTTCTTGACCTTTTTTAGGAGTTTTATAATTTAAGACCCATAAAACAGCAATTTCGATTATTTTTAATTACCGTTAGTCTTTTTGATCAGTTTTACAACCACCTGTGCTGGCATTTGCCACTTTTCTCAAATTCTGAGAAAACGGGAAAAAAATGCTGTTTTTTATTTCGCTTGTTTGAATAGGCTTAAGAACTTAGGGTCGAAAACGGAAATTTTGAAACGTTTTTGATGCATACTTCAGCCAAATTTAAACAAGATCTTCAAGATAGAGATCAGGATCAAGATAAACAAATCTTTAAAAAATAGTTTTCGAAAATGTTTTCACGTTTTTCAATTAAATCTTTTAAAGTCTTTGAATACTCGGAGCCTGCTGTGGTTTTGTATAAAATTTAAGAAGATGGACTATGCCAGGTGTTAATTTAAAAATTATACTTTATACCGTTTGGGAGATAGAGGGGGAGACATGCGTTCTTTTGACCTTTTTTATAATTTTTTAAATTTCAAATCCATAAAACAAATATTTTGAATTTTTTTCCAGCTCACACTTGACTTTTTTCCAATAGCACAACCACAAGCACTAGCTTTGGTTTTTTTTTTAATTCTAAGGCCACCGGCTTATGCGTAAACGGTAAAACAAGCTCCTCTTTTATTTCTCGTTTTTTAAATAGGCTTCTAAAAACTTAAGTTAAAAATGGAAATTTAAGAAAATTTTAACACAGCCTTCCCTCCTTTTGTAAGCTTTGTACTTTAACCGAATCTGAAAAAGATCGCCTATATCGTTAAGCTCCTAGAAGACTTAAAAAAATTGTTTTCGAAAATGCTTAGTATGTTTTTGAGGTAAATCTCAGAAGAATTTAAAATTTCAAAATCCGCTATAATTTTCCTTAAAATTTTGAATTATTTCTGATACGTGTGATTTTTTCATAAAATTCCATCAAACAGCACCGGAGAAAAGGGGGAAGGGGCCACATTTTTTTTTTATGCATTTTTGCGATTTTTTTTCGAAAATGAGTCAAAACTGCAGTACTCAAACTGTTTTTGAAAAACATGATTTAAGCACTTGGTTTACTTTGAGTTGCTTTATACGTGTGTTCAATATTGACTTTGGGCAATAAGCCGTTCAAAAGTTATGGCCTCCAACACTTTGAAAAACGTCATGCATTTTCGATTCTTCATTCCTCAAAAACGTTTTGATATTTTCAAAAAGATTTATTTTTTGATTTAAGCTTAGTACTTCTTAAACCTAAGTTTCGTTTTTCTAGTTCTTGCCTGCTAAACTTATTGAAAAAAACACTGAAAATATTAAGTCCATTTTCACATGAAATTTCAAACTGTAATTAAACCAAATAACGGTGCCTAAAAAAAATTGTCCTCTTTGGATTCTCTGACTATTTCCGCAGTTTATACGCACACCAAATTTTGTCTTTCTACGACTTACCGTTCAGAAGTTATAAAGCGATTGGACGGACGGACGGACAACGTTGTGATACCATAAGAGGTCCTTTTTCCATTTTTGGACGGACCGCTAATGACGTTTTTCACCATAACTCACTGGAATCAAACGAATGTTTGTGCCTAAATTGTGTTCGACTCCGAGATGTGCTTCGAAACACTTTTGTTGACTGACTTAAATAATGGTGCTAGCGAATATATCGCACTATTCCTTGATGATCTAAAGCACTGGCTGCCATATGGGGTGTTGTTGGGGCTTTTGCGGATAAAAGTCATAATGTATGCCAATGATTAGTCATTTTGGCAGATTCTCCTGCATTGCTACAATAAATAATCAACAAACTATAAGAATATTGCAAAGTGCGGGGCTTTTAGATTAATATTGAAAAGTCGAAAGTTATGATTTTTAGGGACGGAGCCGGAAATGCTGCGAGAGAAGAGAGCTGGAAGTATGATGGTTTCAGATTGGACGTTGTTTAACATTATACAAATCTAGGAATGAACATTGCCAGCAATCTAAATATGAACCAACACCTGAAAGCCAAGGCTGAAAAGTCTATATCTGCAGTCATGGCAAATTGGTGCAGCATCTTTAAAAGCAAATTTTTATCTATCGACTTCAAGTTTCGAGTATTCAATGCTACTGCGGGAGCAGTCCGACTCTATGGCGCATAGGGTTGGGGGACGAAAAAGTTCGATACTGTTGAAAATGCGCAAAGATTCTTCGCAGAAAGACGAAGGATCTTTCACCTACCTCAATACGCCAAAGTACATGTACGAGCTGGAAACTTGCCTCTCATCCATGTTAATAACTACCCTCAAGTTGAATGCGGATTATTTGCTCAAGATTAAGAGTATGCCAGATGAAAGGAACTCGAAAATTATTTTAATATATGCTGAACTCAGAAAGTCGCTGTTCCTGAAGGATTGGGTGGAGTTGGCATCAAACTGTGGGCTGGCGGTAAATTTCTCAGAGTTGTTGGCAACGCAACTGAAAAGGGTACTGTATGAGACAGTACAGCTCAAAGACGAACGGGAGAGGTCTGTTTTCATTGAGAGTGCTGAAAATCAGAAGAAAGGATTTTCTACTCAAGACTAAACTACAATCTGAAGGGGCAACCAGATTGTCCTGTTTTAACTAAAGTAAAAGTCCACACAAAAATTTGCACTTGCAATATTTAAACTCTGTTAAATTTTTGCTTAACCGCTTAGATTATGCATACTGTTTTGTTTTAGCAACTAAAGTCTGCACAAAATATTGTGCTTAGGATTATTATAAATTTAATTTTTTTTTTCTTTTTCATCTCGTTATGCGGAAAAACGCTAATTGCAAATTCAAGCCACTTAAATATCAAATCAACAAATCTTTTTATCTTTTTTTATTTGCAATTCTTGCCCCTCAGTCAGACGATAATGATGTCATGCTTTAATTTTATTCATATACGGAAAATGTAAAATTTGTTCACTTTTAAGAAATGGAATAAATCTATCTATCTATCTCTCTATCTATCTATGTCGTAACTTTTACGCCACTTATTGTGCAACAACCAAATTTGCACAAATACAACCTCATGAACGTTAAGCCAACCTATGAAGCTTTGCAAAAAAAACTTCTTTGACTTAGAACAGTTTAAGTGGAGATATATTTTGAAGAAAATGTTTTTTTTTTTTTTTATAGAAGCGAAAATTAAAAACCGCCCAATATATGAACAGTTGACTGCAAACTACAAAAAAAAGTTTACAAAATAATGTTTAATAGTTCCATTGATAATTTTAATTAATAAATAGAGTTAAACAAACTGCATAAAAAAGATGAGCATAAAAAGATGAGATGTCCTTCAACAAAAGCCGACGGACCTCTCAGCGCATGTTGTCATGCCATACTTGACGGTCCTTATAGCCTACCCAGGAGGGTATATTAACTTTTATGTATAGTTTTTAGACCTTTTAGAGTTATAAATGGGACCGACAAGAACATCGATTAAGCTATGTCAGTCCGTCCGTCCGTATGTAAACAACTTTTAAGCCTTAAATTTTAGCTAGACAGCTGAAATTTGTTGAGTGTGCTTGACGTGGAGTCCTTCAGATCAAGTTTACAAATTAGTTGAATCCGCCCACAGACGACCACCTATAATTTTTAAAAATATCTTTTTTTTGGCTATGTTACAATGGTTTCACAGTCAACACATTCTAGAAGAAACTACTCCTAACCGGGAGGAAGTACCAGACATCACAGTCGAAGAGGTTGGGAAGGCGGTTAAGGACCCCAAAAAAAACGAAAAACGGTTGTGCCCCGTTTGGATACCCTCAGAGTCCGGATGGCTCAAGACCTTCATCTCCAAACTTATAAGAGGGGATTCGATGCCTAATCAGTGGAGGGAAGGTTATCTACTTCCTTTGTACAAAGGTGATACACGAAGCTGTGACAGTGGCGTATTGGGGCCGCTCGGGGCAGACCCAATTTATGCCACCCCTGGTAATTTTTTGACACAATAAAAATAAGCATTTCTCTACCTACACACATGTTTGTCACTAAACTTGGCAAAATTTCTCTTAAAAATTTTGTGAACTGTTGTTCGTCCTACTTTCTAGCGAGTGAAGCATAAATGAAGCCCCAAATTTAAAACGTTTCTATATTAATTGCTTTCCGATTTCCCAATGCCTAAGCGAATAAGAATAACTTACCCTAGGATATTAAATAAACTTTAATAAAAATTAATAACTTGTATAAAAATTAATTCCCATTAAACTTTAATTATCTAAATTAAAATTCTTATTATTCTAAATTATTTTAGAACTTAAATGTGCTTAAAAAAATTATTTAAGTAAAAGATCAAAGCATTTAGTTTAGTTTAAAATTTTGAATTTAATTATATTAGTAAAAACAAAAAGTTATGTAAGTTATAATAAAATGCAGGTTAAGGGGTATCCTTTTGTCTCTTGTTGCGCTTGACATTTAAATGTTCTGATGTTAGTCGATGAGCAATTTTTAAATCCATGTTGTCGTTTTCGAGAATCTCAACCAATAGAGCGTGTGCCAAGTGTTTGTTTCATTCAACTCAGAATTCGGTCTCGATCATATGCCCTTAAGGTCTTGGGGGTCTATTATTATAATTTCTCAAAGTTACATTTTCGCCTGTGCCAAACTTAATATGCTCTATTCCTGTGGAACAGGGTACAAAAATTCGATACATGTAGTAACTAATATGTACAAAAGCAAATATACATTTTTAATATTTTTAATTGTATTTTAATAACAATTAACCGCCAAATAACTTTCTTTTTGAAAATGCTATAAAAAAAGTACTGAATATTTTCTCAAACTTCTTTTTTTATTTGAAAATACAATCCTTCCGGTAAATAATGGAAAATAATTTCATTCAAATTGCTGCCTCGGCTGGCCATGCAGTAGCCTATACGATCGGTCCAATTTTTAAGTACATTATTTTTTATAAACAACGCCAAAGAAGATAAACTGACTGAAATACAAAATAACAAATGTTAAGGTCTATGCTTAAAGACAATAATGCAAATATATTGTTATGTGACGACAAGAAATAAAACAGCATGCAGGAGTCGCTGAATGCACCCATCGATTCACTCTACGAACACACCCGCTCCATTCACTGAAAGAACATACCCAACTGTCATTCCAGTCATTTCACCGCAGCTGGAATATTCGAAGTTCGAATTTCGTTTTCCCCTCCTTGGAATTCAGCAGAATAGTACCAATGGAAAATTACCAAAGAGGAAGTATGGAACGTACTAGAAGGTGCTTAATTATATTTTAAACGTGCACTTGTAAAAATCGATAATAAAGTAAAAAGTGATTGAATTGAGTTTAAGTGCTGAATTCTAAGTAGTAAAGTTGAATAACAGTGTGATTTGAATTTAAATAAGTTTGTTTGATAAATAATTTCACAAACTCTTCATCACACTCTTTTATAATAACACAAATCATTGTCTTATTATAAAAGAGTGTGATTATGAAATTGAGTTTTATTCAACGAACCCCAGGCAAAAATATTACAGATAAAACTCATAATTGTGCGGGTTAATTCTACAGTGGAATTTTCCGGACAGTGTTACTGTGTTAAACACTTTTAAGTGGAGTTTTCTAGAGCAAGTAATACCAGCGCGTAAATAGCGCCGGTGACTAAAACGGAGATATCGTGTGTGCAAACAGTGTCGGTGACTCATACAAATTTGATTCTGGAATATTCCGGGTATATTGAAACTGATTGTGCGATAAAGCTATAATTAACTAAGTTATAAAAACAGTGTCAGTGATTTGTTTATTCGCGAGTGAATTTTCTGGAACAGACATAAAACATAAACTGATTGTGTTGTGAAAATTGTGTATAGATAATTCAAATGGGTCACGAAATTCAACAATTGACAACAGCTGAATTGAAAGAAGAATTGGATAAAAGAAACCTCCAGACTTCAGGGCTCAAAAGGGAATTATTGCTCCGGCTCAAGGACGCTATTACCGAGGAAGGTGGAAACCCAGACAAGATGCTGTTTGAAGTTCAAGAAGAACAGCAACAAAGCGCAGTAAGTACTGCCGATGAACTGCGGGCTTTTGTGGAGTTGCTCTTGGAGAAATTGAGGAAGCTGGAGAGCGGCCCGAAATAACAAAAGAATACTCTCGAAGAACAAAATAACGTTATCGAAAGAAAATTTTATGTACAGAAGAATGGTCTAGAGAAGCAATTCGAAAGTCTGGACTGTAAACTCGAAACGAAGCTTAATGCCCAAAGTTCGATTTTTATACCCTATTCCACAGGAATGGAGTATATTAAGTTTGATACAGGCGAAAATGTAACAGAGAGAAATCATGACGATAGACACCCAAGACCTTAAGGGCATATGATTGAGACCGACTTCTGAGTCGAATGAGCCATGTCCGTCCATCCGTTCGTCTGTCTGTCCCTATGTCACCAATTTTTAGGCCTTAAGTTTTGAGCTAGGAAACTGAAATTTTGTACGTAAGCTCTCTGTTATTCGAAGCAATACAGGTGTCCAAAATCGGTCTAAATATGCAACAACCTCCGATGCTTACATGACTGTAAGACGTCGGGAAAAGCTGAAATTTATTATTTGGCATCTTCTAACGATTGCAAGTCAATAAAAATAAAAATAAAGTCCGCAGACCACCCCTGGTGGTCGTGGCATCGATTGAAAGTGTAATCTTTCAAATGCAGTTTATTCAATATTTTTGTTCCAAATAGAAAATTTTTTACTGAGCATATTATGTAGAAAGCGCTTTTTTCTAAGTTTCTTTCACACAAAGTTTTGGGCCACGCTCACATTTGGAGACAGGATTTAAGAAAAACCTCTTATTTTCCAGAAAACATGGATTTCGACTACTTTTTAGCCTAACTTCAGTAAGAATAAGAAATAAAATTTAGCACATTAGCTTCAGCGTGTTCTATGCTAGATTTCGTTCCTACAAAGTTTTTGGCAACGCCCATGTTTGGAGGTAGATATTACGAATTTGTTGAATTTTAACGAAAATATTACATATTTGAGTTCCAGATCGAAAAAATTTTACTTAATATGTTATGTAGAAAATACTCTACATTTTGTTCACACAAAGTTTTGGACCAAGCCCACATTTAGAGGCAGAATTCCATAAAAACCTATAAATTTACAGAAAAACATGGATTTCGACTTTATTAGCTTTACTAAGGATAGAATAAGAAATAAAATTTAGCACATAAAATACACCTGACACTATTTCAGATTTTGTTCATACAAAGTTTTTGGCCACGCCCATCTTAGAGGTCGTTTTCACAAAATTATTGAATTTGAACCAAAAAATTACAGTTTTGCGTACATTTTAGCCGCAAACTTGGATATTTTTCTATGCTAATATTAATTTTCGGTTAAAGGGACTGGACATGCCACGCCCCTTTTTAAAAAAAAAAGTAAACAAAAACTTATAAAGAATAATTTTTTTGCAAATGGTAACGGGACGGGGATGGAAAACAAGCAAATAAACGAAAGGAAAGGAGAATAGGAATGGAAAGGAGAAAAGGAATGGAGAGAAGAATAGGAATGGAGAGGAGAATAGGAATAGAAAGAAGAATAGGAATGAAAAGGAGAATAGGAATGAAAAGGTGAATAGGAATGGAAAGGATTATAGGAATGGAAACGATAAGAGGAAAGGAGAATAGGAATAGGAATAGGGTACACTGCGGTCCGGTACAGACATACCGAAGCTATTACATGCGCACTGTTGCACTTACTCACTGGTTAAAGGTAATATCGAGACAATAGATCAAATGTTAGAAGCGAAATCCGATAAAGTAGAATTTCAAGTGGAAAAGGTGGATTAACAGTACGAACAGCTAGCTAAAGAGCTCTACGTCAAGAAGCAGAAAGTTCGGGAATATTCCTTTGACAGCCCAAGATGCAAAAGAAATGCAGCCGCCTGCGTTCGAAGGTCAGAGGGTCTGGCCGATTTATAAGAGGCACTTCGAAGCCGCCGCGACCGATGCGTTTACTAATGCCATTGCGGATGGAAAGCTACAAATAGCTGGTAGAATGGCAGGTAAGAAGACGCTTGCTGAAGCACTAGCATTTGCCCGGACAATGAAAGCAGCAGACCAAGCTATGCAAGGTAGTCATCGCATCAGGGAAATGGCTACCTTGGAGTGCTCATATCAACGCGTGGAAATGGAAAGACAAAACACGAACAACGGTCGAGGACAAAAAAGGTCCTGGAATTGCAACAAGTTGAGACACCTACAGCGACAGTGTAGAGCTCCACATAGACCAGCAAGCTGCCCAAATTGCGCTAGAAGAAGGCAGAACAAAGAAGCATCTGGCAGGGACAACGTACACCCTGCTGAACCCACCCAGGACCATCATCCAAGTTTCGTAAACAAAGCGCTGCAAAAAGAGTCTGACAGTGGAGGCAATCATCGCCAACAGAAAATATGTGGCCACTATTGACACAGGTGCCACGGCCTCCATCATCCGAAAAGACCTTGTACATAATACCAGTTGCTACAGTCTTAAGACAGCTACAAAAGAACCAGCCAAAGTATACGGGGAGGTGCTGCTACGGATACAACCCGCGGGGCAAACCTTCTCACATGAATTCTTGGTGGCCAACATATGCGACGAATGCATCATTGGAGTGGACTTCATGAAGGCGCACAAGGTAATTCTAGACCTTCGAAGGCAGATGCTAAGGTATCGAACCGTCGAGATCCCTATGGTATATGGAAACGACAACGCTGTGAATCTTCGAGCGATACTGGGAAGCGATGATGTTCTGCGGCTCTCTTCAAGAACAGTTGTTGGGACACGTTTGGAGGGTGATCCTGGGAACCACCGTTTCTATCTCATCGAGCCAGATAACAAAAATAAGCTTAAAAGTTACGTCGTGAGAAAAATTCTTGCAGAACCCAAGAACAACATGGTGCCGGTAGGACTGATGAACCCAAAAAAGCGCACCGTTAAGCTCAGAAAAGAAGAGGTGATTGGAAGATGCGTACCCATTGCAGCCCTTTTTTTGAGCCTCCTGTGTCTCCATCAAAATTGACCGAGATATGTAAGACTATACTCGGAGACTGTGAGCTAAATCAGGAGCAGCAAACCATAGCGAAAAATCTCATTGCTGAATTTGCTGATATATTTGCGTCACAGGATGGAGACTATGGTCGAACACACTTAGTACAACACCGCATAGCCACCGGAGATGCTAGACCAATCCGCCAACCTGCTAGACGACTTCCGTTGGCGAAACTGTATGAGGCCGACAAGATGATTGAGGTTTGATTGAAAGCTCGAAAAGGCCGTGAGCGTCGTCTGTTGTACTGGTGAAAACGAAGGTCGGCAGCACTCAATTCTGCGTGGATTAACGGAGGCTTAACGATGTTGCAAAGAAGGACAGCTACCCTTTGTCTCGAATAGATGACACATTGGACACACTCTCAGGGCAAAATGGTTTTCCACCCTCGACCTGAAAAATGGCTAATGCCAGGTACAGATCCATCCAGAAGACAAAGAGAAGACCGTTTTCGCAACTGGTAATGGACTATAGCAGTTGACAGTAATGCCATTTGCCCTATGTTACGCTCCGGCCACTTTTGAGCGTCTTATGGAACGTGTCTTACATGGTCTGACGTGGAAAACCTGCCTGGTATATGACGTCACTGTTTTGGGAAAGGCGTTCGCTGAGCATCGCGACAACTTGAGGGAGGTGTTCTCACGACGTCGTGCAGCACACTTGAAGCTTAATCCAAAGAAGTGTGCGCTCTTCAGAGCAGAAGTTTTATTTTTTTAACTCCATCATCGGATGGAGTGAAGACAGATCCAGAGAAAATCAAAGCTGTGAATAGTTGGCCAGTTCCTAAAGACAAACACCAGCTAAGGAGCTTTTTCGGTCTTGCAACGTACTACAGGAGGTTCGTCGAGGATTTCGCCGGGATTGAAAAGTGTCTGCACCAGCTCACTCAAAATGGAAGACAATTCAAATGGTCAGGTGAGTGCGAAAAAAGCTGTCAACATCTGAACAGCGAAGCACCGATACTGACTCACCCCATGCCTAGCAAGACATTTATTGTGGCGCAGACGCTAGCAATGTGGGTATTCTCGCAATTGCATGATGGCCAGGAGAAAGTGCTAGCATACTTCAGCAAAGTTCTTACCCGACCAGAGAGAAACTACTGTGTTATTAGGCGAGAACTCCTTGCTCTAATACTGGCGACGAAACATTTCCAGAAATACCTGGATCTCGAAAATTATTTTAATATATGCTGAACGCAGAAAGTCGCTGTTCCTGAAGGATTGGGTGGAGTTGGCATCAAACTGTGGGCTGGCGGTCAATTTCTCAGAGTTGTTGGCAACGCAACTGAAAAGGGTACTGTATGAGACAGTACAGCCCAAAGACGAACGGGAGAGGTATGGTTTCATTGAGAGTGCTGAAAATCAGAAGAAAGGATTTTCTACTCAAGACTAAACTACAATCTGAACGGGCAACCAGATTGTCCTGTTTTAACTAAAGTAAAAGTCCACACAAAAATTTGCACTTGCAATATTTAAACTCTGTTAAATTTTTGCTTAACCGCTTAGATTATGCATACTGTTTTGTTTTAGCAACTAAAGTCTGCACAAAATATTGTGCTTAGGATTATTATAAATTTAATTTTTTTTTTTTTTCTTCTCGTTATGCGGTAAAACGCTAATTGCAAATTCAAGCCACTTAAATATCAAATCAACAAATCTTTTTATGTTTTTTTATTTGCAATTCTTGCCCCTCAGTCAGACGATAATAATGTCATGCTTTAATTTTATTCATATACGGAAAATGTAAAAGTTGTTCACTTTTAAGAAATGGAATAAATCTATCTATCTATCTCTCTATCTATCTATGTCGTAACTTTTACGCCACTTATTGTGCAACAACCAAATTTGCACAAATACAACCTCATGAACGTTAAGCCAACCTATGAAGCTTTGCAAAAAAAAAACATCTTTGACTTAGAACAGTTTAAGTGGAGATATATTTTGAAGAAAATGTTTTTTTTTTATAGAAGCGAAAATTAAAAACCGCCCAATATATGAACAGTTATATATATATGAACAGTTATATATATATGAATATATGAACTGCAAACTACAAAAAAAAAGTTAACAAAATAATGTTTAATAGTTCCATTGATAATTTTAATTAATAAATAGAATTTAACAAACTGCATAAAAAAGATGAGCATAAAAAGATGAGATGTCCTTCAACAAAAGCCGACGGACCTCTCAGCGCATGTGGTCATGCCATACTTGACGGTCCTTACCCAGGGGGGTATATTAACTTTTATGTATAGTTTTTAGACCTTTTAGAGTTATGAATGGGAACGACAAGAACATCGATTAAGCTATGTCAGTCCGTCCGTCCGTATGTAAACAACTTTTAAGCCTTAAATTTTAGCTAGACAGCTGAAATTTGTTGAGTGTGCTTGACGTGGAGTCCTTCAGATCAAGTTTACAAATTAGTTGAATCCGCCCACAGACGACCACCTATAATTTTTAAAAATATCTTTTTTTTTGGCTATGTTACAATGGTTTCACAGGCAACACATTCTAGAAGAAACTACTCCTAACCGGGAGGAAGTACCAGACATCACAGTCGAAGAGGTTGGGAAGGCGGTTAAGGACCCCAAAAAAAACGAAAAACGGTTGTGCCCCGTTTGGATACCCTCAGAGTCCGGATGGCTCAAGACCTTCATCTCCAAACTTATAAGAGGGGATTCGATGCCTAATCAGTGGAGGGAAGGTTATCTACTTCCTTTGTACAAAGGTGATACACGAAGCTGTGACAGTGGCGTAGCGTGGGTTGGGGCCGCTCGGGGCAGACCCAATTTATGCAGCCCCTGGTAATTTTTTGACACAATAAAAATAAGCATTTCTCTACCTACACATATGTTTGTCACTAAACTTGGCAAAATTTCTCTTAAAAATGTTGTGAACTGTTGTTCGTCCTACTTTCTAGCGAGTGAAGCATAAATGAAGCCCCAAATTTAAAACGTTTCTATATTAATTACTTTCCGATTTCCCAATGCCTAAGCGAATAAGAATAACTTACCCTGGGATATTAAATAAACTTTAATAAAAATTAATAACTTGTATAAAAATTAATTCCCATTAAACTTTAATTATCTAAATTAAAATTCTTATTATTCTAAATTATTTTAGAACTTAAATGTGCTTAAAAAAATTATTTAAGTAAAAGATCAAAGCATTTAGTTTAGTTTAAAATTTTGAATTTAATTATATTAGTGAAAACAAAAAGTTATGTAAGTTATAATAAAATGCAGGTTAAGAGGTATCCTTTTGTCTCTTGTTGCGCTTGACATTTAAATGTTCTGATGTTAGTCGATGAGCAAATTTTGAATCCATGTTGTCGTTTTCGAGAATCTCAACCAGTAGAGCGTGTGCTAAGTGTTTGTTTCATTCAACTCAGAATTCGGTCTCGATCATATGCCCTTAAGGTCTTGGGGGTCTATTATTATAATTTCTCAATGTTACATTTTCGCCTGTGCCAAACTTAATATACTCTATTCCTTTGGAACAGGGTACAAAAATTCGAGACATGTAGTAACTAATATGTACAAAAGCAAATATACATTTTTAATATTTTTAATTGTATTTTTTTCTCTATCAAATCCTTTTAGGCATAGATGGAAAAAATTGAAGGGAAAATTCTTCAATTTTTTTTTAACTCAAGATAAAATAACTTTACATAATATGTACGTTTTCACAGTTTTTTTATAACTTATAAGAGGGTCCGCCAAATAACTTTCTTTTTGAAAATGCTATAAAAAAAGTACTGAATATTTTCTCAAACTTCTTTTTTTATTTGATAGTACAATCCTTCCGGTAAATAATGGAAAATAATTTCATTCAAATTGCTGCCTCGGCTGGCCATGCAGTAGCCTATACGATCGGTCCAATTTTTAAGTACATTATTTTTTATAAACAACGCCAAAGAAGATAAACTGACTGAAATACAAAATAACAAATGTTAAGGTCTATGCTTAAGGACAATCATGCAAATATATTGTTATGTGACGACAAGAAATAAAACAGCATGCAGGAGTCGCTGAATGCACCCATCGATTCACTCTACGAACACACTCGCTCCATTCACTGAAAGAACATACCCAACTGTCATTCCAGTCATCTCACCGCAGCTGGAATATTCGAAGTTCGAAATTCGTTTTCCCCTCCTTGGAATTCAGCAGAATAGTACCAATGGAAAATTACCAAAGGGGAAGTATGGAACGTACTAGAAGGTGCTTAATTATATTTTAAACGTGCACTTGTAAAAATCGACAATAAAGTAAAAAGTGATTGAATTGAGTTTAAGTGCTGAATTCTAAGTAGTAAAGTTGAATAACAGTGTGATTTGAATTTAAATAAGTTTGTTTGATAAATAAAGTGTTTCATTGTGTTATTATAAAAGAGTGTGATTATGAAATTGAGTTTTATTCAACGAACCGCAGGCAAAAATATTACAGATAAAACTCATAATTGTGCGGGTTAATTCTACAGTGGAATTTTCCGGACAGTGTTACTGTGTCAAACACTTTTAAGTGGAGTTTTCTAGAGCAAGTAATACCGGCGCGTAAATAGCGCCGGTGACTAAAACGGAGATATCGTGTGTGCAAACAGTGTCGGTGACTCATACAAATTTGATTCTGGAATATTCCGAGTATATTGAAACTGATTGTGCGATAAAGCTATAATTAACTAAGTTATAAAAACAGTGTCAGTGATTTGTTTATTCGCGAGTGAATTTTCTGGAACAGACATAAAACATAAACTGATTGTGTTGTGAAAATTGTGTATAGATAATTCAAAATGGGTCACGAAATTCAACAATTGACAACAGCTGAATTGAAAGAACAATTGGGTAAAAGAAACCTCCAGACTTCAGGGCTCAAAAGGGAATTATTGCTCCGGCTCAAGGACGCTATTACCGAGGAAGGTGGAAACCCAGACACGATGCTGTTTGAAGTTCAAGAAGAACAGCAACAAAGCGCAGTAAGTACTGCCGATGAACTGCGGGCTTTTGTGGAGTTGCTCTTGGAGAAATTCAGGAAGCTGGAGAGCGGCCCCAAATTACAAAAGAATACTCTCGAAGAACAAAATAACGTTATCGAAAGAAAATTTTATGTACAGAAGAATGGTCTAGAGAAGCAATTCGAAAGTCTGGACTGTAAACTCGAAACGAAGCTTAATGCCCAAAGTTCGATTTTTATACCCTATTCCACAGGAATGGAGTATATTAAGTTTGATACAGGCGAAAATGTAACAGAGAGAAATCATGACGATAGACACCCAAGACCTTAAGGGCATATGATTGAGACCGACTTCTGAGTCGAATGAGCCATGTCCGTCCATCCGTCCGTCTGTCTGTCCCTATGTCACCAATTTTTAGGCCTTAAGTTTTGAGCTAGGAAACTGAAATTTCGTACGTAAGCTCTCTGTTATCCGAAGCAATACAGGTGTCCAAAATCGGTCTAAATATGCAACAACCTCCGATGCTTACATGACTGTAAGACGTCGGGAAAAGCTGAAATTTATTATTTGGCATCTTCTAACGATTGCAAGTCAATAAAAATAAAAATAAAGTCCGCAGACCACCCCTGGTGGTCGTGGCATCGATTGAGAGTGTAATCTTTCAAATGCAGTTTATTCAATATTTTTGTTCCAAATAGAAAATTTTTTACTTAGCATATTATGTAAAAAGCGCTTTTTTCTAAGTTTCTTTCACACAAAGTTTTGGGCCACGCTCACATTTGGAGACAGGATTTAAGAAAAACCTCTTATTTTCCAGAAAACATGGATTTCGACTACTTTTTAGCCTAATTTCAGTAAGAATAAGAAATAAAATTTAGCACATTAGCTTCAGCATGTTCTATGCTAGATTTCGTTCCTACAAAGTTTTTGGCAACGCCCATGTTTGGAGGTAGATATTACGAATTTGTTGAATTTTAACGAAAATATTTCATATTTGAGTTCCAGATCGAAAAAATTTTACTTAATATGTTATGTAGAAAATACTCTACATTTTGTTCACACAAAGTTTTGGACCAAGCCCACATTTAGAGGCAGAATTCCATAAAAACCTATAAATATACAGAAAAACATGGATTTCGACTTTATTAGCTTTACTAAGGATAGAATAAGAAATAAAATTTAGCACATAAAGTACACCTGACACTATTTCAGATTTTGTTCATACAAAGTTTTTGGCCACGCCCATCCTTAGAGGTCGTTTTCACAAAATTATTGAATTTGAACCAAAAAATTACAGTTTTGCGTACATTTTAGCCGCAAACTTGGATATTTTTCTATGCTAATATTAATTTTCGATTAAAGGGACTGGACATGCCACGCCCCTTTTAAAAAAAAAAAAGTAAACAAAAACTTATAAGGAATAATTTTTTTTGCAAATGGTAACGGGACGGGGATGGAAAACAAGCAAATAAACGAAAGGTAAGGAGAATAGGAATGGAAAGGAGAAAAGGAATGGAGAGAAGAATAAGAATGGAGAGGAGAATAGGAATGGAAAGAAGAATAGGAATGAAAAGGAGAATAGGAATGGAAAGGATTATAGGAATGGAAACGATAAGAGGAAAGGAGAATAGGAATAGGAATAGGGTATACTGCGGTCCGATACAGACATACCGAAGCTATTACATGCGCACTGTTGCACTTACTCACTGGTTAAAGGTAATATCGAGACAATAGATCAAATGTTAGAAGCGAAATTCGATAAAGTAGAATTTCAAGTGGAAAAGGTGGATTAACAGTACGAACAGCTAGCTAAAGAGCTCTACGTCAAGAAGCAGAAAGTTCGGGAATATTCCTTTGACAGCCCAAGATGCAAAAGAAATGCAGCCGCCTGCGTTCGAAGGTCAGAGGGCCTGGCCGATTTATAAGAGGCAGTTCGAAGCCGCCGCGACCGATGCGTTTACTAATGCCATTGCGGATGGAAAGCTACAAATGGCTGGTAGAATGGCAGGTAAGAAGACGCTTGCTGAAGCACTAGCATTTGCCCGGACAATGAAAGCAGCAGACCAAGCTATGCAAGGTAGTCATCGCATCAGGGAAATGGCTACCTTGGAGTGCTCATATCAACGCGTGGAAATGGAAAGACAAAACACGAACAACGGTCGAGGACAAAAAAGGTCCTGGAATTGCAACAAGTTGAGACACCTACAGCGACAGTGTAGAGCTCCACATAGACCAGCAAGCTGCCCAAATTGCGCTAGAAGAAGGCAGAACAAAGAAGCATCTGGCAGGGACAACGTACACCCTGCTGAACCCATCCAGGACCATCATCCAAGTTTCGTAAACAAAGCGCTGCAAAAAGAGTCTGACAGTGGAGGCAATCATCGCCAACAGAAAATATGTGGCCACTATTGACACAGGTGCCACGACCTCCATCATCCGAAAATACCTTGTACGTAATACCAGTTGCTACAGTCTTAAGACAGCTACAAAAGAACCAGCCAAAGTATACGGGGAGGTGCTGCTACGGATACAACCCGCGGCAAACCTTCTCACATGAATTCTTGGTGGCCAACATATGCGACGAATGCATCATTGGAGTGGACTTCATGAAGGCGCACAAGGTAATTCTAGACCTTCGAAGGCAGATGCTAAGGTATCGAACCGTCGAGATCCTTATGGTATACGGAAACGACAACGCTGTGAATCTTCGAGCGATACTGGGAAGCGATGATGTTCTGCGGCTCTCTTCAAGAACAGTTGTTGGGACACGTTTGGAGGGTGATCCTGGGAACCACCGTTTCTATCTCATCGAGCCAGATAACAAAAATAAGCTTAAAAGTTACGTCGTGAGAAAAATTCTTGCAGAACCTAAGAACAAGATGGTGCCGGTAGGACTGATGAACCCAAATAAGCGCACCGTTAAGCTCAGAAAAGAAGAGGTGATTGGAAGATGCGTACCCATTGCAGCCCTTTTTTTGAGCCTCCTGTGTCTCCATCAAAATTGACCGAGATATGTAAGACTATACTCGGAGACTGTGAGCTAAATCAGGAGCAGCAAACCATAGCGAAAAATCTCATTGCTGAGTTTGCTGATATATTTGCGTCACAGGATGGAGACTATGGTCGAACACACTTAGTACAACACCGCATAGCCACCGGAGATGCTAGACCAATCCGCCAACCTGCAAGATGACTTCCGTTGGCGAAACTGTATGAGGCCGACAAGATGATTGAGGTTTGATTGAAAGCTCGAAAAGGCCGTGAGCGTCGTCGGTTGTACTGGTGAAAACGAAGGTCGGCAGCACTCAATTCTGCGTGGATTAACGGAGGCTTAACGATGTCGCAAAGAAGGACAGCTACCCTTTGTCTCGAATAGATGACACATTGGACACACTCTCAGGGCAAAATGGTTTTCCACCCTCGACCTGAAAAGTGGCTAATGCCAGGTACAGATCCATCCAGAAGACAAAGAGAAGACCGTTTTCGCAACTGGTAATGGACTATAGCAGTTGACAGTAATGCCATTTGCCCTATGTTACGCTCCGGCCACTTTTGAGCATCTTATGGAACGTGTCTTACATGGTCTGACGTGGAAAACCTGCCTGGTATATGACGTTTTGGGAAAGGCGTTCGCTGAGCATCGCGACAACTTGAGGGAGGTGTTCTCACGACGTCGTGCAGCACACTTGAAGCTTAATCCAAAGAAGTGTGCGCTCTTCAGAGCAGAAGTTAAATATCTGGGCCATGTTATATCATCGGATGGAGTGAAGACAGATCCAGAGAAAATCAAAGCTGTGAATAGTTGGCCAGTTCCTAAAGACAAACACCAGCTAAGGAGCTTTTTCGGTCTTGCAACGTACCACAGGAGGTTCGTCGAGGATTTCGCCGGGATTGAAAAGTGTCTGCACCAGCTCACTCAAAATGGAAGACAATTCAAATGGTCAGGTGAGTGCGAAAGAAGCTGTCAACATCTGAACAGCGAAGCACCGATACTAATTCACCCCATCCCTAGCAAGACAATTATTGTGGCGCAGACGCTAGCAATGTGGGTATTCTCACAATTGCATGATGGCCAGGAGAAAGTGCTAGCATACTTCAGCAAAGTTCTTACCCGACCAGAGAGAAACTACTGTGTTATTAGGCGAGAACTCCTTGCTCTAATACTGGCGACGAAACATTTCCAGAAATACCTGAGTGGCCAGAAGTTCATCTTGCGTACGGTTCAGTTCAAAAATCCTGAGGACCAAGTCGCGAGATTGATAGAGCCATTGCAGGCTTTTGACTTCGAGATACAACATCGCAAGGGAAAACTGCACTGCAACGCGAACGCGTTATCCCCAACGCGTTAGCCCAATTGTAAGCATTGCATGCGACAATTGGAAAAGGACAAAGGTTTTTCTGTCCAGAGCATAAGAGCCGAACCTGCAGAAGGCTGGATTACTGGGGAACTTCACAGCGCACAAGAAGAAGACCCTGACATTGACCCAATCCTTGCATGGAAGTAATCTATGGAGAAACCCAGCGCAAGGGATATATCCGACAGAAGTCCCACATTAAAGGCATATTGGGCGCAGTGGGACTCTCTTCGTGTACAATATGGCGTTATGCGAAGAAAATAGTAAATGCCGGATGGAAAATCCTTTAAAATGCAACTTGTGGTTCCACGATCGAAAGTCCAGGAGATTCTATGGGTTATGCACGATGGAGGGTCCGGTGGGCACTTGGGCATCAACAAAACCCTGGAAAAGGTACGGGAACGTTTTTATTGGCTGAGTGCAAAAAGCGACGCGGACCGTCGCAGGACCGTTTCCGGAAACTTAAAGTGGTAATCGTTACATCCTTGTTATTGCCGATTACTTCAGCAAGTGGCCCGAGGCATTTGCGATCCCAAATCAAGAAGCGAAAACCGTTGTTGACCAGATAGTGGACCACTGGGTGTGCAGGTTTCGAGTGCCAATGGAATTACATTTCGACCAGGGAAGAAACTTCTAGTCATAGATATTCCAGGAAGTATGCGCAGCAATCAGACTACAGAAGACACGGATCACACCTCTTCACCCACAATCAGATGGAAACATCTCTCTAAAGTCGTGGACGAGAATCATCAGGATTGGGGTCGGCGAATACCTTTATTCATGGCCTGCCGGAACTTCAGAGCACAACTAGATATAATCCAACTGAAGTTTTATTTGGACGAACTGCCAGGCTACCCAGTGAACTCAAATTCGAATTTCCCGTTGAAGACCAAACATGCGAGGAGGACTACCTGGCGGACCTTAGAGAATGGATCTATGATATCCACCAGAGAACCAGAAGCAATAAGAGTTGCAAGCGACCGCATGAAGACGAGATACGATGCGCGAGCAACAGCACCCGAGTTCAACGAGGGAGATCTGATATGGCTCTACAACCCATGTCGTAAAAAGGGAAGATCGCCAAGGCTACAGCAAGACTGGCAAGTTCCGTACCAAGTTGTAAAGCGAATTAATGACGTGGTGTTCCGAATATTGATCAGGTATAATGAGATCAATCAGGTATAATGAGAGTCATATTCGCTGAGGTGCCTCTTTTTGCCCCCAAGCTCGATTTTGGGCTATCTGGGGAAAATGGAGCGAGATGTGTGCGTCCAAGGCCAAAATGAGTGCGCTTGATGCAGCTCATTTTGGGCTTTGAGTTCGTTTCAGGCTACACATTTTAGAAATCCGCTGCGTTTCAGGTCATCTTATCGAGGATCGCATGAGGTGAATTCGTGGCAATCGTTTGGAGTTTTTATTCAGATTTCCGTGCAGAAAGGTTGACTTTTCCGAACCCCGTGCAAGAATGCTCGACTATTCCTTTCAAATAAGGATTTATTTATTATTTTTTTAATGCTGCATTGTTCGCTTCCATGGTAAAGAAAGAAATGAATAAATAGATTGCGAAAAACAGTGAAATCTTTGTTTGTGTAGGCAACAGAGGCGGCTTGCCCATAGGTGCACATGAGCACGTGACCCTCCAACTTTGAGATAAAATTTACCTTGTTTTTTACTAGATTATATTCTATATTCAACTTTTCAACCGTCACCACAAATTTAAAAAGTAACGTGTCAGAAACAAGTGGCAGAAACATTGCTGCATATTTTTTCATACAAATTCTGGTATCTCAACGGAAAATAGAAAAAGAAACAAACGTCTGGACACACTTCTTTAACACTTTTTTCTTCAAATTGTTGCAAAGCCGATCGCACGTGCGATGGACTTTCTTATGACATCCATGAAAGTTGAGCAAGTATGGGTACGCAAAAATGTTTCAAAATAGCTTTTACACTAACAACAACGAGGAAAAGTTCGTTCCAGCTAGCAACCAAATGAGCACACAAAAAGTGTGCTCCGTTCGTCAATGCCTTGTATATTTGTTGCAAACGTGTCTTGGCCTTGTTGATGGAGTTATGTATCGTTCAAAATTTTGTTTGCAACTTTTGAATGACTAGTTTTTTGTATTTAATAATGATGGGATACATACTGTAATGTTTTCGGCCTGGGGTTCGTTGAATAAAACTCGATTTCACTTTTATGATTTCACAATGAAACACTTTATTTATCAAACAAAACTTATTTAAATTCAAATCACACTGTTATTCAACTTTACTACTTAGAATTCAACACTTTATTTCAATTCAATCACTTTTCACTTTATAACCGATTTTCACAAGTCAACGTTTAAAATATAACTGTCCCGTACGAGCCTGTCACCCGTGTATTTATACAAAATTAAGCACCTTCTAGTACGTTCCATACCCCTTTGGTAATTTTCCATTGGTACTCCTCCGCTGAATTCCAAGGGGAAATCGAAATTCGAACTTCGGATATGACAGCTGCTGTCAGATGACTGGAATGACAGTTGGGTATGTTCATTTAGTGAATCGAGCGGGTGCGTTTGTAGAGTGAATCGATGGGTGCATTCAGGGACTCCTGCGAGTGGTTTTATTTCTTGTCGCCACATAACATTGCCCCCCTCTTAGTTTTGTTCGTCCCGAACAAGTACGTCATCATTGCTTCCGTGGTAGCGATGTAGGCGATCAACATGGACAACTTTCATCTTCGCTCTTGGTCCTCTTTGGATTCGGAATACGACATCATTAATTCGCGTTACAACTTGGTAGGGACCTTCCCAGTCTTTCTGAAGCTTTGGCGATCTTCCCTTTTTACGATGTGGGTTGTAGAGCCATACCAGATCTCCCTCGTTGAACTCGGGTGCCGTTGCTCGCGCATCGTATCTCGTCTTCATGCGGTCGCTTGCAACTTTTATATTGCTTCTGGTTCTCTGGTGGATGTCATTAATCCTTTCTCTAAGGTCAACCACGTAGTCCTCCTCGCATGTGGGTTCTTCAGTGGGAAATCCGAATTTAAGCTCACTGGGTAGCCTGGCAGTTCGGCCAAATAAAACTTCAGATGGAGTATATCCAGTTGTACTGTGAATAGCATTCCGGTAGGCCATAAGGAATAAAAGTATTCGCCGATCCCAATCCCGTTGATTCTCGTCCACGACTTTAGAGAGATGTTCCTTCAGCGTCTTGTTGAAGCGTTCCACCATTCCATCTGATTGTGGGTGAAGAGGTGTGGTCCGTGTCTTCTGTAGTCCGATTGCTGCGCATACTTCCTGGAATATCTTCGACTCGAAGTTTTTTCCCTGGTCGGAATGTAATTCCATTGGCACTCCAAACCTGCACACCCAGTGGTCCACTATCTGATCGACAACGGTTTTCGCTTCTTGATTTGGGATCGCAAATGCCTCGGACCACTTGCTGAAGTAATCGGCAATAACCAGGATATAACGATTACCGCTTTCAGTTTCCGGAAACGGTCCTGCGATGTCGACGGCGATCCTTTCAAAGGGAGCACCCACATTGTACTGGTGCATTTTACCCCTGGTTTTGACTTAGG
The DNA here is from genome assembly GCA_947623515.1 of Neoascia interrupta. Classification (NCBI taxonomy): domain Eukaryota; kingdom Metazoa; phylum Arthropoda; class Insecta; order Diptera; family Syrphidae; genus Neoascia; species Neoascia interrupta. The sequence goes on along the minus strand of OX392463.1, from coordinate 71,468,908 downwards.
GTCCCTTACTAGCAGCACAAGTAATACACTTTCGACACCAGCTCTCAACGTCGCTTCTTGCACTCAGCCAATAAAAACGTTCCCGTACCTTTTCCATGGTTATGTTGATGCCCAAGTGCCCACCAGACACTCCATCGTGCATTTCCCGTAGAATCTCCTGGACTTTCGACCGAGGAACCACAAGCTGCATCTTAAAGGATTTTCCATCCGGCATTTCCCATTTTCTTCGCAGAACGCCATCTTGTACATGGAGAGAGTCCCACTGCGCCCAATATGCCTTTAATGTGGGACTTCTGTCGGATATATCCCTTGCGCTCGGTTTCTCCATAGATTCCTTCCATGCAAGGATTGGCTCAATGTCAGGGTCTTCTTGTTGTGCGTTGCGAAGTTCCTCAGTACTCCAGCCTTCTGCAGGTTTGGCTCTTACTCGCTGGACAGTACATTCGTCCTTTTCCTCCTGTCGCACGCAATGCTTACAATTGGGCTCACATGGTCTCCGGGATAATGCGTCCGCGTTGCAGTGCAGTCTTCCTTTGCGATGTTGTATCTCGAAGTCATAAGCCTGCAATCGCTCGATCCACCTTGCGACTTGGCCCTCAGGATTTTTAAACTGCAGTAACCATTTGAGCGCGGCGTGGTCGGTACGCAAGATGAACTTCTGGCCGCTCAGGTACTTCTGGAAATGTTTCGTCGCCAGTATTAAAGCAAGGAGTTCTCGCCTGGTAACACAATAATTTCTCTCTGGTCGGGTAAGCACTTTGCTGAAGTATGCTACGACTTTCTCCTGCCCATCGTGTAACTGCGACAATACTGCGCCAACACCCACATTGCTAACGTCTGCGTCCACAATAAATGTCTTGCCGGGGATGGGGTAAGCTAGTACCGGTGCTTCGCAAAGTCGCTGCTTCAGATGCTGAAAGCTTCTTTCAAACTCACCTGACCATTTAAATTGTCTTCCTTTCTCAGTGAGCTGGTGCAGACACTTTGCAATCCCGGCGAAATCTTTGACGAACCTCCTGTAGTACGTAGCAAGACCGAGAAAGCTCCTTAGCTGGTGTTTGTCCTTGGGAACTGGCCAACTTCTCACAGCTTCGATTTTCTCTGGATCCGTCTTCACGCCATCCGTCGATATAACATGCCCCAGATACTTTACTTCTGCTCTGAAGAGCGCACACTTCTTTGGATTGAGCTTTAAGTGTGCTGCTCGAAGTCGTGAGAAGACCTCCCTCAAGTTGTCGCGATGTTCTGCAAACGTCTTTCCCAAAACGATGACGTCATCCAAATATACCAGACAGGTTTTCCACGTCAGACCATGTAAGACACGTTCCATAAGACGCACAAAGGTGGCCGGAGCGTTACACAGACCAAATGGCATTACTGTAAACTGCCAAAGCCCATTGCCAGTTGTGAAAGCGGTCTTCTCTTTGTCTTCTGGATGGATCTGTACCTGCCAGTAGCCACTTTTAAGGTCGAGAGTGGAAAACCATTTTGCTCCAGAGAGTGTGTCCAATGTGTCATCTATTCGAGGTAAAGGGTAGCTGTCCTTCTTTGTGACATCATTAAGCCTCCGGTAATCCACGCAGAATCGAGTACTGCCGTCCTTCTTTTTCACCAGTACAATAGGCGACGCCCACGGACTTTTCGAGCTTTCGATCAAACCTTCTCTTTCCATGGTCGATATCATCTCGGCGGCCTCGTCCTGTTTAGCCAACGGAAGTCGTCTGGCAGGTTGGCGGATTGGTCTAGCATCTCCGGTGTCTATGCGGTGTTGTACTAAGTGTGTTCGACCATAGTCTCCATCCTGTGAGGCAAATATATCAGCAAACTCGCCAATTAGATTTTCCGCTATGGTTTGCTGCTCCTGATTTAGCTCACAGTCTCCGAGTATAGTCTTACATACCTCGGCCAATTTAGATGGAGAGACAGGACTTGCAGGCTCACTCTCAGCTATTGTCGAAATGGCTGCAACGGGCACACATCTTCCGATCACCTCTCCTTTTCTGAGCTTAACGGTGCGCTTATTTGGGTTCATCAGTCTTACCGGCACCATGTTATCCCTGGGCTCTGCAAGAATTTTTCCCACGACGTAACTTTTAAATTCACTTTTGTTGTCTGGCTCGATGAGATAGAATCGGTGGTTCCTAGGATCACCCTCCAAACGTGTCCAAAGAACTGTCTCTGAAGAGGGCCGCAGAACTTCATCGCCTCCCAGTATTGCTCGAAGATTCACAGCGTTGTCGTTTCCGTATACCATAGGGATCTCGATGGTTCGATACCTTAGCACCTGCATTCGAAGGTCGAGAATTACCTCGTGTGCCTTCATGAAGTCCACTCCAATGATGCATTCGTCGCATATGTCAGCTACCATGAATGCATGTGAGAAGGTCAATCCCTCTAGTTGTATCTGTAGCTGCACCTCCCCGTATACTTTCGCGCTTCTCCTGTAGCTGTCTTCAGACTGTAGCAGCTGGTGTTATGTAGCCATGACGTCTGAACAAGGTCTCTTCGGATGATGGAGGCCGTGGCACCTGTGTCAATAGTGGCCACGCATCTTCTGTTATCGATGATTGCCTCTACTGTCAGACTCTTGTTGCAGCGTTTTATTTGCGAGACTTGGATGATGGTCCTGGGGGCGTCGATTCCATCAACCAACTTCTGCTCCGACATCCTGCCAGATGCTTCTTCATTCTGTCTCCTTCTAGCGCAATGTGGGCAACCCGCTTGTCTAACTGAGGCTCGGCACTGTCGCTGCAGGTGTCCCAGTTTGTTACAGTTCCAGCATCTCATTTGTCCCCGAGTGGTGTTCGTGTTTTGCCTTTCGATGTCGATGCGTTGACATGAGCACTCTAGACCAGCCATTTCCCTTATGCGATGGCAACCTTGCGAAGCTTGGTCTGCAGCTTCCATTGTCAGGGCGAATGCTAGTGCTTCAGCGAGACTCTTCTTACCTGCCATTCTTACAGCCATTTGTAGCTTTCCATCCGCAATGGCATTGGTAAACGCATCGGTTGCCAACTCGTTTATTATCTCCCTGCTGGTGTTGGGATAAGACAAATTCGCTAATCGCTCGATGTCGGCTTGCAACTGTTGAAGCGTCTCACCCCTTGTCTGAACTCTTCGGCGCAACTGGACCCGGTAAACTTGTTGCATGTGGTCGTCGCCAAACCTCATCTCGATGGCCTTCACCATGGCATCATAATCTTTTTGTTTTTCTTCAGGGATGGTCTGCAGCAGTTCGGCAGCTGTTCCTCTGAGCGCAAGCGTGAGAGCAATTGATTTATCTTCGTTGTCCCAGTTGTTTGTCAACGCTGCAGCTTCGAATTGTTTCCCATAAATCGGCCACGATGTTTGGCCATCGAAGACAGGCGGCTGCATTTCTTTGCGTCGTGGACCGTCGGGCAAATATTCTCGCACTTTCTGTTTCTTAACTAGCTCCAGCTCCTTAGCCAGTTGTTCAACTTCCGATTTGACTTCAGTAAATTTTTCCTCCACGCTTTCAATTCTTTGATCTACTGCCTGGAACTTTTCCTCAAAAAACGCATTCTGGGAATCAAGTTTGCTTTCTAGAGCTTTCTTCTGCTCATCGAACTTAGTATCTAGCTTTTCATCGAGAGCGTTCTTTTGTTCTTTTTGGCCGCTCTCCAGCTTCTCGAATTTGTCTTCGAGAGCGTTCTTTTGTTCTTCGAAAGCATTCTTTTGTTCTTCGAAAGCATTCTTTTGTTCTTTTTGGCCGCTCTCCAGCTTCTCGAATTTGCCCAGAAGCAACTTCATGAAAGCGGGCATTTCATCGGCAGTACTTACTGTGCTTTGTTGCTGTTCTTCTTGAACTTCGAACAGCATCGTGTCTGGATGTCCACCTTCCTCGGTAATAGCGTCCTGGAGTCGGAGCAACAATTCCCTTTTGAGCCCCGAAGTCTGGAGGTTTCTTTTACCCAATTCCGCTTTTAACTCAGCTGTTGTCAATTGTTCAATTTTTCGACCCATTTTGAATTGTCTTCACACAATTTTCACAACACAATCAGTTTATGTCTTATATCTGTTCCAGAAAATTCACTCGCGAATAAACAAATCACTGAAACCGTTTTTATAACTTAGTAAATTAAAGCTTTATCGCACAATCAGTTTCAATGTATCCGGAATATTCCACAATCAAATTTGTATGAGTCACCGACACTGTTTACACACACGATATCTCTGGAAAGTTCCACTGCAAAAATAAATTGTTTTAGTCACCGACGCTATTTACGCGCACTTTTTCTAGAAATCTCCACTTAAAATTGTTTGACACACTAACACTGTTCCGGAAAGTTCCACTGTAGAATTAACCCGCACAATTACGAGTTTTATCCCCAATTTTTGACACCAATGTAATGTTTTCGGCCTGGGGTTCGTTGAATAAAACTCGATTTCACTTTTATGATTTGACAATGAAACACTTTATTTATCAAACAAAACTTATTTAAATTCAAATCACACTGTTATTCAACTTTACTACTTAGAATTCAACACTTTATTTCAATTCAATCACTTTTCACTTTATAACCGATTTTCACAAGTCAACGTTTAAAATATAACTGTCCCGTACGAGCCTGTCACCCGTGTATTTATACAAAATTAAGCACCTTCTAGTACGTTCCATACCCCCTTTGGTAATTTTCCATTGGTACTCCTCCGCTGAATTCCAAGGGGAAATCGAAATTCGAACTTCGGATATGACAGCTGCTGTCAGATGACTGGAATGACAGTTGGGTATGTTCATTTAGTGAATCGAGCGGGTGCGTTTGTAGAGTGAATCGATGGGTGCATTAAGGGACTCCTGCGAGTGGTTTTATTTCTTGTCGCCACATAACAATACATACATTTATTCGTTGCCGAAAGAGTACTTTTTTAATATATATTTTAAGGGTTTCTTTTAAACATCGCATGCTTCCGAGAGATAGAAGAATTACAAAATCGTAAGCTATACACCCCTCTCTTGATTACCTAATGCATACAAAATCCAACAGTTTACAATAAAAGAGTTTATGAAACTTACAGTGGAAAATAATGCAAACAAATGTTAATTAATGTTGTTGTAAAAAAAAATTAGGTCAAGCAAAGTGATAGGCCAGCTTACGATAACCCAGGTACCAAAATCAAATACCTATAGGTATATCCTTTTCTAAAAATGAATAAAAGCAGGAATTTCGGCCCATGGATATGTGGAACACTAGAGTAGGGGAACTTGTGGGAAACTTGAAGGGCTTAAAATTCGGACAAGAGCTAATGTATTGAAAAATAAACTGACTGCGCTTTATGCTTCAATGTAAGAAACATGATGAACAACAATTACGTTATAATTGCGTAGGTACTCAATAGAAAAATATGTGAGGTTACCTTTAAGGGTAACAAAAAATTAAACAGTATATGTAGACTTACCTATTTAAGTTAAAAATAGAGCAAAAGAATAGATTTTGCTTCGGTTTTGTGCCTAGGAACTACACCTAAAAATTAGTAAAACTCTTTTGTATCTTGTTTTTTATTAATACTTGCAGTTACATAGCAATACTTTTTTAAACCGATCTCATTAAGGGATTTGTTGTTAGGAAAAATTGGGTGAACCCCTAAAATATAAAATATAAATATCTAATATAAATACATACTATAAATATAAAATATTAGAGTGATACACAAATCACGATCGTTCAAGATTTAAAACAGAAAAACCACTTTAATTATTTGCAACAGGAACATTGACCTTGTTGATTCTGTGTCGGTTGTTATAGTTCTAAATTACTCTGCTACACAATGATTTAGCATTATTGTTTGCCGTAAACACTATTGATATTTATCATAGCTATTGGGGATAACTTCGGTGTTTTTTGGAATACCTGTGGAATCCTAGGTAAGACTTAAGTGGAACTTAAGACTTGTGTGAACTTTGTAGGCTTTACTTGATTATAAAAATGTTAAAATAGTTTTGAAAAATTCTTGAAAATTCATGCGCAAAAATAAAGTAAGTATCTTTTTGCGAATCAATATTAATTTGCAAATCAAATATTTTATTTTCTCCATATTTCAAGAGTATGAGAGCGGATATTTATACCCGACCCAGGGTATATTAAGTTTGATGTATAGTTTATAACGCAGTGAAATAATCACCGTAGACCCCTAACACCTTTTAGAGATATGAATGGGACCGACAGCAGAATTGATTAAGCCATGCCCGTCCGTCCGTCCGTCCGTCCGTCCGTATGTAAACAACTTTTAGGCCGTAAATTTTTAGGTACAGAGCTGAAATTTTGTGGGTTGGCTGGAAGTCCATTGGACCAGATCAATTGAAAATTAGCCGAATCCGCCCACAGACACGCTCACTACAACCCGTATTTGCGACCATCTCTAATTTAAAAAAATACTTTTTCTAAATTTTAGATATGTTAGAATAGTGCTAGCCTTGTAATTGACCTTGAAGTGGTAAAAATATTAAAGCCTTTTTATTGACCACGCCCACTTTTTTAAGGGATTTTAGTTTAAAATGGCTGTTTTTCAATAAATATATATGAAATTTGACTAAAAATTATATGACAAAAGTTGTGGATATTAGCATTTTCTAACTTTCATGTATAAGTTCTATGTGCCTCCGCCCACATGTGGGCGTGGCGTTAAAAAAAGTGATTTTTTTAGGTTAAAAAGGCGGAGTTTTAGACCAGTAGTATGCAACCAACTAGTATAAAGCATTCAACAGTTATATTTTTGTATCCCACCCACTTTTTGGAGGCGTGGCAGTTTTTTTTTGGTATGCTCGGGTATTTTGCTATCCGTCGTAGATGGACTGAAACTTTTGCATACACACTGTTGCACTTTCTCACTTGTTTTGTGTTTGATTTTGTTTTGATCTTAAGAAGAACTGGAACTGAAACTCATGAGTAAAGTTTGAGTCTATTTTGAAAAGTCTGCGTAGGATAAATTTGTCTTTGATTAACTCACAACTTACTGTAAATGCTCACAGCATTTGTACATTCTTTCAAGCGAGATGAAATACTTCGCCGGGTTTGTCCAATGAATGCGGATGGCAGCTAAAAGGCACAGCACATACTGGTGTCTAGAATTGGAGCCGATCTTTGGCTGAATGTTACTCTTGCTTAAAAGATCACCTTTTCTGGCGGTAACATCTGTTTTACTCTATATTGCCTTAGAATTCTGGATACTTTGTCAGTGACAAAGCCGCGTTGTCACAAGGAACAGAAACCAAAACAGAATTTCATACATTAGCAACGCAAAAAGCGTTCAACAAATTTAGGTTTCAGTTGCTAACGTATGTAATTCTATTTCTGTTCCTGTTTTACGTTGCTTGTAACAACGCGGCTTTACATATATTGGTAAAAAATTTCTTGTTCCACTTATTGCAATCTTTTGAATTCGTGTTAAAATTTTATTTTAAAAAAGACATGGGATCATCTATAGGAAATACAGAAGAACGGATAGCTCGTCGGTTGATATAGCTTGAATACACTTTGGAGTGGGAACTAATGAGATAAAATTAAACGCATCGTAAAATCGTGTTGTCACAAGGAACAGAAAGGGAAAAAGAAACAGACTTTCATACATTAGCAACGCAGAAAGAATTCAGCGAATTTAGGTTTCAGTTGCTTACATATGGGATTCTGTTTCTCTTTCAGCTTTAAGCCACGTTAAGCCGCGTTGTCACACGCAACGTAAAACAAGAACAGAAACAGAATACCCTACATTGAAAACTGAAACCTAAATTCTCTGAATGCTTTTTGCCTTGCTTCTTGCCTTGCATGAAATTCTGTTTCAAGGAACAGGAACAGAAACAGAATTTCATACATTAGCAACGTAAAAACCTTTCAGTGAATTTAGGTTTCAGTTGCTAATGAATGTAATTCTGTTGTTCCTGTTTTACGTTGCTTGTGACAGCGCGGCTTTACACCAGCACTGCAATCATATCCACTGGCTAGTAATATGATTGCATTCCCCGAAACGAAAACAGCTAGCAATCGCAGTCCAGTAAGCTGGCTACTTCAATTTGCGCAGGTGGAAGATGATGTCGAAGAAATAAAATATAATCAAATAAAAAAATTATGCATGCAAAAAAAATGTACATTAAAAAAAAAATACAAAAATACAAAATACATTTTTATGAATGTTGTTATAAATCGCGTGATATTTCTTTTCAAGCGTAGGGTTCTGTAATTTGTTTCATGTGAATAAAAACACTATCCATGTCCAGGCCTTACGTTTGTTCCTTTATTTCAGCTTGAGACGTCAATTTATCAATTTCCATTACTTTATGTAATTGGATAAATAAACTAGTAATAACTAAAATGAAATTATTCATGAAATTCGATGACAAAATAAATAATTAAGCAATTCAACTCCGAGTTTAGTTTAAATGTACCTATTCAAATAAAAATTCAAAAAAAGTTCTGCACTACTAAAAAATTTATCAAATTCTTTTCGCAAATAATTTTTTTTAAGAAGTTTAAACCAAAAAGTCGCAAGTAATTTTTTTCTTACAAAACGCATAAATTGAACTCACCAAACGAGAATCAGCTGCCTTTTGACATTTGTGTAATCAAAACAAATTCGATTTTCATTTAGTGAAAAACTTTATCGAAATGGCGGTCGGCCATGCATTCGAACAGGGGGAATAACATGTAGCATTTCTTCAGAAAAGCACGTACCGTAACTGTTTCGGATCGTGGTAGTGCAGCTAGAACCTACACGCGATGGCAGCTGGAAACAACTTTTTCTCAGTATGGTCATGTCTCTGCTGGGGGGTTTGCTGATTCTAGTTAGGCGGGGAGATTGGAAAACTTCCTGTATGCATGCCGTGTGAATGAAATGCATGAATGCTTGTGTAAATGTTAGCATGAGTGATAAATCCCCCTAATCCAAGGTGGAACAGCATATGCCGAAGGATGAATGCCTAGTGGGCAACTAGTTTCAAGTATGCGAACCTCGGGTGCTTGGCGAGACTCTATTTTAAATAACTGCCCGAGTGTACTAGTCCGGAGCTCTGGCAGACGGGAATGATATTTCTAGCGGTATTCGTGGGTACAAAATTAATTAAGAAAAAGATAACAAGGGAGAAGACAGCTTTAAAAATCTCAAGCACAAAAAGGACGAAGAGTCCTCCAATAGCACAACTTTGCCTCCACCTCAAGCTTCCAGAATCAAGAAAACTATAAATGGACAATAAAATGGACAAGTTGAATGTCCAAGAAAACAGAAAAAGGCTTAGTGGTTCGGCGAGGAAGAGACTCGCTTATCTTCTGAAAATGGGGGTGAGTGTAGAGGAAGCCAAGCTAAAAGAACTTCAGCCTATAAAAGAGGCTGATAAACCGGCCGCAAAAAGAGCAAGGTCTGCTGAAGAGACACCCCCACAGGCCACGAAGAAGAAGCTCGCAAGAGAGGACAAACCGCCAACAAGGTCCAATGCGCAGAGTTACTTCTGGTACATCATGCAGAGATGTTTTCTCGGGGAAAAAATGGCTATCCTAGCCAAAAATTTTCCTGCCGCGATGAAGACCACCGACCAGATGTGCTCCATACAAGAGGCTATTATGGACAAGGCAGTTGCTCAGAAAGAAAGCAACGTAAAAGTCAAATTCATAGGAGCTACGTTTAAAGCAGGCTTCCTAATGCTGCATTGCAAAAATGATCAGACTGTAGAATGGATGAAAATAACAACACAACAGCTGAAGCCGTGGGAAGGAGCCGACTTAAGGGCCACTGATGAGGGTTCAGTTCCTCAGCCATGTACCCTAGTTGGATACTTTCCGAGTGCTGCCAGCTCAGAGTCGAAAAGAATACTTGACACCATTCAAGGACAAAACGAAGGCCTTATGGTAGAGTCCTGGAGGATATTAAAGAGGGTGAACAAGGGCAACTCAGTTATGATGCTCTTATCGATGGACCAAGCAATAGCAAAACGGCAAGAATCCGGAAACAACAAAATTTGGTACAGATTTGGTCAAGTCACCCTGAGGAAACCAGCTCAGGATGATAAGACAACGGGGGAAGCAGCTCTCGCAGAAGGCGACAAGGCGGCCAAAAAGGTTACCAAGGGCGATGAAGAGTCGTCGGCCCCAATATGATTAAAATGTTACAAGCCAACCTGCAGAAAGCAAAGGCTGCTTCTGCAGAGATATGCCACAAGTATGCTGCTAATTCAGGAACCTTGGATTAACAGAGGCCTAATAAGAGGGCTCGACATTAAGAACTGCAAGTTGGAATATGACACAACAGCTGAGTCTCCAAGAGAAGCTATCAACGTAGAAGAAACTCTTAACTACATTCTCATTCCAGAATTCACAAACAGGGACACCGCAAGCGTACTCATCAATCTGCCTGGTGAAAATAGTGTAGAGGTAGTGGTTACCTCAGCCTACTTCCTAATGCTGCATTGCGAAAATGATCAGACTGTAGAATGGATGAAAATAACAACACAACAGCTGAAGCCGTGGGAAGGAGCCGACTTAAGGGCCACTGATGAGGGTTCAGTTCCTCAGCCATGTACCCTAGTTGGATACTTTCCGAACGCTGCCAGCTCAGAGTCGAAAAGAATACTTGACACCATTCAAGGACAAAACGAAGGCCTTATGGTAGAGTCCTGGAGGATATTAAAGAGGGTGAACAAGGGCAACTCAGTAATGATGCTCTTATCGATGGACCAAGCAATAGCAAAACGGCAAGAATCCGGAAACTACAAAATTTGGTACAGATTTGGTCAAGTAACCCTGAGGAAACCAGCTCAGGATGATAAGACAACGGGGAAGCAGCTCTCGCAGAAGGCGACAAGGCGGCCAAAAAGGTTACCAAGGGCGATGAAGAGTCCTCGGCCCCAATATGATTAAAATGTTACAAGCCAACCTGCAGAATGCAAAGCCTGCTTCTGCATATGCCACAAGTATGCTGCTTTCAGGAACCTTGGATTAACAGAGGCCTAATAAGAGGGCTCGACATTAAGAACTGTTAGTTGGAATATGACACCACAGCTGAGTCTCCAAGAGTAGCTATCAACGTAGAAGAAACTCTTAACTACATTCTCATTACAGAATTCACAAACAGGGACACCGCAAGCGTACTCATCAATCTGCCTGGTGAAGATAGTGTAGAGGTAGTGGTTACCTCAGCCTACTTTCCGGGAGAGGATTTAGAAGCACCTCCGTGGATAACTGAACGACTGGTCCAATACTGCCAAAGGACGAATAAGATCCTCCTCATTGGCTGCGATGCCAACGCTCATAGTGTGCTATGGGGTACTAGCAACAACAATTCAAGAGTTGAGTCTTCAACTGATTTCTTACTTAGCACTAACCTAGCATTAGTGAACAAATGTAAATCACCCACTTATCGAAATAAGGACGGAGGCGTTAGACCTTACATTAATTACTAACAAATACCTTAACTTAATCTACAACTGGAGAGTCTCAAAGGAAGCCTCATTTTCAGACCATAAACACATCTTATTTAACCTTACGATCAACTGAGAAATGAACTGATTGGGTTCAATCTGAGCACAAATACTCCAGAGTAACTGGATAGCTCAGTCGTGAATCTCACTGAAAAAATCCTATCCTGATACCACCCAAGCTGCCCGCTCAAAGAAAAAATCACAAATAAATCTGTACCCTGGTGAAATCCTGAACTGCATAAGCTTAGGAAAGTTGCCAGAGATGAGTTCAACAGATCCAAAAAAACAGGCAACTGGAACAAGTACAAAGAATCTTTAACTAATTATAATAAAGAGTAGAGGAAGTCTAAACGGAGGTCGTGGAAAAACTTTTGTTAGAACCTCAAAGACTCACCGGAGACGGCAAGAGTTCATACGGCGCTCTTAAGAGGTAACCAGGCCTCTATTGGACTACTCAAAGACTCTGAGGGTAACCTCACACAAAACTTCAAAAATACTTTAGATTTACTGCAAAAGACTCATTTCCCGGGTTGCACTTTAAAGGTGGCAATGGTTCTGTAAGGAACCCAACCAACCACTTTCCCTACAACAAAGGAAGAGGCTCTGCTATATATAAAAATATATCGTTTGATTAAGTTGAATGAGCGACCAGGAACTTCAAGCCATATAAGGCTGCCGGAATAGATGGTATCTTTCCAGCCCTTCTCCTTCATTCCCCCAACAGACTAAAGGCGTGTCAAGTTATAATTATTAGATCAGGCCTACTGTCAGGTTATATTCCCCAAAAATGGAGGGAAGTAAGGGTGATATTCATTGCTAAGGAAGGAAACACACCACCCGACCTTCCCAAATCATACAGGCCAATAAACTTATCGTCTGTACTACTTAAAGTAACGGAAAAGCTTATTGAGCTAGAGATCAAAAGTGATGCTCTTCAAAAAGCGCCACAGCAAAAACTACAATTCGCCTATCAGAAAGGGCTATCCACAACCACTGCCCTCCACAAATTAACAGAGGTGGTTGGGAAATCCCTTATGGCTAAATGTCGCTGTAGGGGTCTTTATGTACATAGAAGGAGCCTTCGATAATGCAAATCATGACTCCTTGACCAATGCTCTAAAAAGAAAAAATGTTAATCATCTCATTATTAAATGGATTAGCAATAGGATTAGCAACTTAGGTAATGTGGAAGTAGGAATAAAAACCATCAAAGGGTGTCCTCAGGGAGGAGTTCTCTCCCCAGTTTTATGGTCAATACTTGTGGAAGAGCTACTCACTGTACTAAACAACAATGGCTTCTATACCATTGGATATGCTTATGATCTAGCCATTCTTTTAAGAGGCAAACATGAAGATACAATTGGTAATCTTATGCAAAAAGCCTTGAAAACAACTTGGGAATGGTGTGAGGGTGAAGGACTCTCTATAAATCCCAACAATACCAACATTATTCGCTTTACAAGAAGGAGACAGAACAAGCATCAAACCCTAAAAATTAAATGTATTCATCTTACAACCAGTGAAGAGGTTAAGTTTCTAGAGATAACTTTAGACAACAAATTCACCTGGAATCAACATTTGAATTTAATATGCAAAAAAGCTACGAAAGCTTTATGGACCCTAAAATAGCTCGTTGGCAAAACATGGGGACTCAATCCCAAAATGAGCGTGTAGGTCTAAACTCAAATGATCAGGCCATTTATTTTCTACGGCGCTGCCATATGATGGAAAAAGTGTGAACAGCTGTGAAGGCTAGCGTGCATCTGTACCACTGGAGCTATGCGAACCACTCCCACAGCTGGTAGGGAAGTCCTTCTAATCCTTCCACCACTACATAAAGCAGTTCAGGCAGAAGCAGCAAGACAGGCTATAAGTCTTCAACGCAAAAATACAAACAAAGAAGGTTATCTACAAGGGCATCTAGAGATACTGAAGAAAGTGGATTTGGTCAGGGAACTGACACTTTTCAGCGATATCACAGACCCTATTGTAAGTTTTAGCAAAAACTACAAAATCTTAATCCTAAAAAGAAAGGTGCCATAAAACATACTTCTCTGTAAAGAAGCCACAATTTTTCAAGCCGAACTCTTTGCGATTAACGAAGCAGCCCAATGCATTTATAATAGAAACCTCACCAATGTGAAGATCTCACTATTCTCGGACAGTCAGGCAGTCCTAAAAGCTCTAAGGAGCGACAGATATGACTCCAAGGCTGTTTGGGAATGTCACCAAATTCTAAATACACTGGTTACCAAAAACAGTGTAAATCCGATTTGGGTGCCGGGACACGAAAACTATGAGGGTAATCAAAAAGCCGACACTCAAGTCAAATGGGGAGCTGAGATTCCTTTTATAGGGCCTTTTCCCCTCTTTGGTTTCACTAAGGCAGATATTTATCATCAAATAAAAAGCTGGACTATCAGTATGATATGTTTACAAAAGTGGAATAATCTGGCAGGCCTCAAGCACTCCAAAAAATTCCTCAGGTACAACCCCAAAAGATCCAAGGAAGCCCCATAGAACTCAACAGATCTGATCTAAGATTGTTATGTGGAGCTCTCACTGGACATGAAGCATGTACCAATGGAAAATTACTAGCGTCGAACCGGCGAGAACATGGTAAATTTGTATAAATACCTGGATGACAGGCTCGGACAGGACTGTGATATTATAAACGTTGACTTGTGAATTCGATCACTTTTTACTTTACTTGGTAGTAAAGTAAAAAGTGATCGAATTGAAATAAATCGTTGAATTATAAATAGCGAGGTTGAATTAAGTGTGATTTGGATTTAAATAAGTTTTGTTTGATAAGCAAGTGGGAAAGTGCAACAGTGCGTATGTAAAAGCTTCAGTCCATCTACGACGGATTGCAAAATACCCGACCATATCAAACAAAAAAACTGCCGTGCCTCCAAAAAGTGGGCGGGATATAAAAATATAACTGTTTAATGCTTTATACTAGGTGGTTGCATACATTTTGGCCGAAAACTCCGCCCTTTTAACTTTCAAATTACTTTTTTTAAAGCCACGCCCACAAAAGTAAGCGAAAGCACATACTACACATACACGAAAGTTAGAAAATGCTATTATCTACAACTTTTTTCATAGAATTTTTAGTCAAATTTCATATATATTAATTGAAAAAAAGTCATTTTAAGCTAAAATCCCATAAAAAAGTGGGCGTGGTCAATGAAAAGGCCAAACTTTTTTGGGTACTTCAAAGACAATCACAAGGCAATGTAACATGCCAAAAATGAATGCAATGTTACATAACCAAAAAAGCTAATTAAAAGTATTTTGTTCTAAAAAAAAACTGGATTTGATTTCCCTATTCCCGGTCCTCAAACAAAAATATATGCGTACTCTCAGAAAGTAATTGTAAATATACTAGCCCGGCAAGTTTTCACAACAGGCGTAGTTGGTTTCGGGTACCCACAATTAGTATAAAATTTTTCACAAAAGAGGTACTCCGGCTCTTCTGTATATATAACAAATTCTTGTGGAGGCGCAGTGAGGTTGCAGTTTTGAAACTGTTTAAATTTTACGTTAATTAAGTCCACCAATTGTGCTTCATCGGCATCAGCAAGAGTTGGAAGAGGCTTATTGCATACATGGCTATGGTAACATTTACGAAAAAGCCAGACGCAAACATACACAAACTGTTTTTACCAAGCAAGTCAGTAGGTAGTAATCAAATTTTGAGGCAAATTAACCAAAAACGGGTTTATGGGCTTAGAATTAGTGGCATTCATCCTTGTCTAATTAAGGGCTGATTGCACACCGCCTCCATGTGCACTGGCTCGCAATTCCGCTTCTGGAGAATTGCAACGATGTTGGGTTTAATTCCACCACAACTCCTTATATCTTCAAAAAATTGTTCCAAGCAATCCTAATTAAGATTGCGAGTAAGGACAAACTCGGAATCAGGGACAAAGAAATCAGAGAAAATATATTTAAAAGCCATCCCTTTATAAAAAGAACTGATTGGTAATGTTTTTAACTTTTATGGAAGCGAGACATCTGGAAGCTTCCTGGAGAAAATCAGATTTCATTTTGCTATGGGTAAAAGCAAATTTGCATGGTTTGCCTTTTTTACGGGTAGAAGAAATGTCTATATTGAAAAGTCTTTAAAAAAACTGAAATAACTGCGCCGTACCATTGTCTTCACCGAAAAGTGTTGCTAAACCTGCTGAAACTGAGTTGCTTAAGGCTTGAGTAGTTGACTGGTTTGACTCTATTTTTTTCAAAATTGTTTGGCGGTACGTGGGCCTCTGACAATTTGTACGTACATTGTATATGACGTTTACCCTCAATGTCATGAACTTTTAAGACATCTTTCCAAGTAACTTGCATAGCTGAACCTGTAGAGTTATGAAATGTCATGCATAATTTTTTAGGAGGCAAATTCTGGTACCTACTTTAAAAAGGATGAGGAGAATCGTGAAAAAAATTACTATTGTCTACCTCGAAATAGGGCCTAGCAACACTTACATCTACCAATCGTGCAAAACTCCGAAAATTTGATCCCTGATCACAGACAAAATGAATGGGCTTCAGCCCATTTTTCTGAAGTTCGCGTACTGCTTCAAAAAAAATTTTTTTCAACATTTTGCGATCACACGAGCTGCGTACAAAATAGTATGCAATATGATGTTTCGATAATTTTGCTATGCCTTGCTCCATTATAACCACTACACTCTGTACAGGATGCCTTGACCGGAGCTCCTGATCAGGGGCGTAGCGAGAGTCCGAGCCATGGGGAGGAGTGACTTTAATTCTAATGCCCACTTATTATAGAAATTTGCGACTGTTCAATACCAAGGACCTTCCATTAATTATTATTATTATGTATAGCTTTATTGATACATACATAAGTTAATTACAGAATATAAACTTGTGGTTGGGTTACAACCCGCTTAGACAAATCGTTGGATACCATCCCAATTAACCTCTGTAAAGCTCCAAATCACCGAGCCTCAAAAATGACAATCTCCATTTTGGATACCATGCCCCAAAATGACAAGCTAAAATGGGGCGTGGCATCAACCCCTTTTCAATAGCATTGTAGTTTTTGTTCAAATATATTGTCGAGATGAGATTTGCATGTGTTAAGTGCATTCTATATCTAAAATTAGGTTTTTATTCAAGTACACCCCAAAAAGTGTGCGTAATAAAAATTTTTCTTGTAAATTAATTGTATACAGATATACGTTAATATATAAAGCAAGAATTTCTCGATTACAAGCAAATATATTGCATACAATTGCAGTTTGAAAAACGGCAAATTAAATGCGGGGATTTTTTTGAAAAGTCAATCACGCAAGGATACTGCTTACCAAATTTCAGTGTTCTACGACAATTTTGATTTTTCATGCCTTATTAGCGTAGAAGTAGTCAGTGGAAATACTTATTAGCATAAGTGGGCGTGTCAGTGGAAAGATTTCAAAAATGTTTACACCTGTGCTGCTACGGTTCTGCTACGCCTAAAAACTACCGACAGACAGAGTGGATAACTTGACAATCAGCATATGCCCCATCTTCCAGAAAGGCGATCTCATGTCTTGCAAGAACTATTGAGTCATATCCATATTTTTTTTTTTTTAAATTTTACCACATATTGGCCCATGTTTTATGCTTGCGTACAATTTGCTTGATAAAACATAAACAGATCAGACCTTATAGGTATTTTATGGCACTATCATCGATTTTAAAGTATGTATCCAAAAACCGTTTCTTATTTCAGCTCCGCTATAGTTTTCTTTCAAACCCCGAAAAATTCTCTGTGTGAAATTTTTTTTAATGGCACATGTAACCGATACTGTGTGGTGCCGTGACGTAGTTATTAGTGTGTGTGCTTCGTACGTCACGTCGGAGGTCTAAAAAAAAGAAAAGAAAAGAAAAAGACTGCTTTTTTTCACGGTTCCCATATGTGTTCCACATCAATCATTTGGGCTTTGGAGAAAGTTATGGGAAAAATCTCTTTCGCGATTTTATTCCGAAAATACATCAAAAGAGCAGTTTTAAAACGGTTTAACCGAAATTTGATTTTAGTTTTTGTTTTAGCTGTAATTGCATCATGTGTTTACACAATATCGGCTTTTAAAATACATTTTTTTTGTTTGAGGGTGGACGGAGGCTTAAACTCCAAAATCTTTCAGAGATACCAATATGCATACTAAAGTAGGTATATAATACCGAAGGACTCGATATCGGTTATGCCCGATTTCCACGTGCTGAAAAACCGCCCATTTATAAGAGACACTATGAAAACTGACAGAACTTACCTCAAGCCTATTCTAACCCCGACCTGGCAGGGGAATGTGCAATCCACATAATGTGATGTAAAGTGATTAAAAAGTTATGATCTCAAACACGCTGAAAGCGGGCACATATTTTTCTTTCCTAATTTCTCAAAAACTTTTCAATATGTTGGAAAACTCGATTTTTTTTTATAAAAAACCTTTTAGCACAGACAATAAATATAGGTACAGATGTCTTATGCCTGTACAATATTTTGGTGCATATTTTATATTGCATATTTATGTGCAAAGGTATTTATTGTCTATGCTATTAATTTGGTGTATGTGTGTATATTTTTCTTTCTGAATTTTTTTTTTCTTCATAAAAATTGCATTCCGTCCAAATTTCCACATTTTAGTCCTTCTAACATATCCCAGATTCTGTCTTCTACGTATAAACGGTCATCTCTTAGATTAATTTTCTTCTTCGGGTGCTCAGTACGGAGTGAAATCCCTGTTTCCTTAAGTCTGGCAGAGTTTCGTAGCACATTCGTAGCTTTTTCACGGGATCTCATCTGGACAATAATCGTGGCTTTATTGGGATCACGGCTTTTTACTTTAAAAGTTTTTTTCTTCCAACTGCAAAACTTTAGCTGAAACCATCGTGCTATGTTTTTAACGTTTTTAACAGTGAATAAATTGTTAAAGTCACTTTCGGTGGGGATTTCCTTGACAAGTTCGGAGTTATTTTCGCGGAGGATTTCTTTCAACCGTTCTCTATCAGAAACGAAACTATTGGATTAAGCAATGTTTATAAATACTAGGTGACTGACCGATTTTCAGTTCCAATGCTCACACATTAAACGCAATACTGCCTAGTGTTTTTGGCCAAGACGATATGAAGGCACGTAAAGTGTTAACCGAGTGTTAATCATATTCCCATTAAGCGGTCATAGGTGAGATCAAAAGAAATCGATTTTGTAACGTTTTTTTTTTTTCAAAACATAACGGTTTTTGAGTTGACATGACAAGAAACTTATCGGATTAACCGCGTTAATCTAGTACAATACTACAATCACCCCGAACGTTTCGCTCAAGCGTGGTCACCGGGAAACTGCTATGAAAGTGTTATCGCTGAGATCGGCTGTGTAGATTGTAGCGGTGCGTAGACGGTTCTGACTCATCTTGTTGTTGTAGTTGGGATGAAGGTGCTTGAGAGCAAACTGTACCTGTACTAGCTACATCACCGGGTGTTTCTAGGACGATTGGGAGTGGGCGTGTGATGTTGATCACGCGGTCCCATGTACGCGAAAGTATAAAACTATCATCACGATTGAAGTTTTGGTGGCGTTTTATGAGCTAATATCTTGGCTTGATCAAAATGGATCCAGTGGTGTTCATCTGGATTATCCAAGATATGCTCGCATATTGCAGATTTTAATAGAATTTTCCAAAATTAGAATTAGATTGCAAATTTGCAAATTAAAATTACAAAATTGCAGAGCAATAGAATGTTCCAAAATTAAAAGCGTTTTTGAAAAAGAGATAACTAATATATATAATTTTTTTTTGCTTTTCGAAAAACTTTTTTTTTTGAATACTAGGATGGACGGAGGCTAAAACTCCAAAATCTTTCAAAGATACCAATACGCCCTCTATAGCAGGTACATAATACCGAAGTAGCCGATATTGGTCATGCCCGATTTTCACGTGCTAAAAAACCACCCATTTATGAGAGACACTATGAAACTGCCAGAACGCACTTCATAGTAGTAAATTTTCGGTCTCTCATAATACTTCTTGACTACAACTAAGTTAACTTAACAAGTAGTTTACGCTTCCATAGTGTTAATCGCATTGGATAGGTTGCTTTCCAGTGAATGCACCTACTAAGCCGTTCATTCATGCGGCTTCACCCTACGTCGCTAGATCGAAGGGTCTTGTTCTTTGTAGTCGTCGCTCGTTGTTAACATCGTTAAGAGTCTCGTTAAGAGTACGGATCATTTCATTGTTGCAATGAACATGAAGGCGAGCATTTAGCTTTCGAGCGAAGTTTGTTACTTCTTCGCCCACGGTACCTATTCCTAAATCTCTGTGAATATCGCTATTCCTAACATACCATGGAGCATTCACAATTGCTCTTAGTGTCTTGTTTTGGAAAGTCTGCAACATGGACATGTTGCTCGGCTTGGTACAACCCCAAAGTTGTATACCGTATGTCCAGGACGGCTTTAATACCTGCCTGTACAAGAGCAGTTTGTTATATGTGCTTAATTTCGAAAATCTTTTAATAAGCCAATACATTTCCCTGAGCCTAATCTCGAGCTCGTCACGCTTCTTCCTTACGTGTGGTTTCCACCTTAGTTTAGCGTCCAGTGTCATCCCTAGATACTTCGCTTCATTTGCATAAGGTATTTGTGCAGAATTTATGAACAGAGGCAAATTGTTAACCCTTCTGTAAGTGAAATTCACATGCGTAGACTTGTTCTCGTTAAGAGCCATTCGCCAAGTCTTCGTCCAGACACAAATTCTGTCCAATGCTCGTTGGAGGTTTCTCGACTGATTGATGACTCGACTGATGACTCGACTGATTCACCTGTTGCCAGGATGGCCGTATCGTCCGCAAACGTGGCCACGACTGTCTCGTCATCTAGAGGTATGTCTCTTGTGTAGAGCAGGAACAGGGTCGGACCGAGGACGCTTCCCTGGGGTACGCCAGCCCGAATTTGCTTGAAACTCGAGTATTCACTACTACACCTAACACGAAAGAGTCTGCTTTCAAGATAATTTTCCAATATTTTAAACATGTCTTCCGGCAAGTTTTGCCGTAGCTTATATTTCAAGCCTTCGTGCCATACCTTGTCGAAGGCTTGCGATACGTCGAGGAAAGCGCTTGAACATATTTTTTTCCCTTCTAAGGCTTTTTCAATTTCATGCGTTATTCTGTAGACTTGATCTATTGTGGAATGGTTAGGTCTGAAACCGAATTGATGATCCGGGATCAAGCGTCTTTCTGCAATTATTGGTTGTAATCGCTTCAGCAGAAGTTTCTCGAATACTTTCGATATTATCGGCAGAAGCGATATGGGCCTATAAGATTTTTTATCATTTGCGCATTTCCCCGGTTTTGGAACCATAATGACTTCAGCAACTTTCCATTGTCTTGGAACGTATAGAAGTCTAAGAGAAGCGTTTATCATATAAAGTAGCTTGACTAATGCCTTTTTTGGTAGCTCTTTTAATATTTCGCCAGTGATCAGGTCGTAACCCGGGGCCTTATTATTTTTAAGTTTGCTAATTGTCTGTCGGAGTTCAACTAACGAAACTTTTTTCATTCTAAAGCTATCAGGTTCCCCGTTGTTGTTTAGAACGTCAGCCAACGGCGGACCGTCAAAAGGCTTGAATGTTTCTTCTAAATGTTCAGCAAACAAATTCGCTTTCTCTTTGTCTTCTCTTGCCCATTCGCCGTTAGCTTTTTTTATTGGTGCCGAGTGGATTATAGGTTTCTTGATAGACTTAACTGCTTTCCACAGTGAGTAGTTTGAGCTCCTATCTGCCGACAAGCCTTCAAGGTATTCAGTGGTCTCACGATTTTTAAGATCTTGCAACATTCCTTTCAGTTTGTTAGAGAGGTGGTTCAATAGGGTTTTGTCTGGGGGGCCCTCGTGCCTTGCCATTTCCTACGCGCTCTTCTCTTTTCACGAATGAATTCTTCGATTTCGAGCGGATATGTTTTACGTACATGCCCGTCGGTGCTAACTGCGTTCTTTTGGGACGAATTGTTGTTCCAAGCAGCGCTCTGAATTGCTTCAATGAATTTGTCAACTGCGGTTTCTAACTCGAAAGGAGTTTTCAATGGCACGTTCAAGCCAACACCCTCCTTACAGTCCTTTCTGAAAGCGTCCCAGTTCATGTTTTTGCTAGCTAATCTAGGAGCTCTTTCTATTTTCGCCAGTCTTCCACCCATCTTCAATATAACTCCTGAGTGGTCTGAGCAAAGATCATAACACTCTTCAATTCGCGTAAGGTATTTGGGGTACCCTTTAGCGATGAAAAAATCGACAAGGTCAGGCTTTTTATTCCTATCGGTTGGCTAATATGTTGGCTTACCCGTGGAGAAAAAGTCCATCCCACGCTTCATACTATTTTTGTACAATAATCTGCTTCTTGTTGAATTGCATCGTGAGCCCCAAAAAGTATGCTTCGCGTTAAAGTCACCCCCAATGATAAAATTGGACCCAATGAAGTCATACATGCGATCAAGATCGTCTTCCACCAGTCTATATCCTGGCGGGAAATAACAAGATGCAATTTTATAATCTAAGCAGTCAATTTTTACAGAAACTGAACTGATCTGCATAGAGTCTAGCTCAACTTCTGTGTTCTTGAAGTGCTTTATGCAGTTTTTAATGTAGAGGGAGGATCCTCCTCTTGAATTTTGCGAAGGGTGATGTGCGTGATAGTCATTGTAATCTTTAAGTTTGGGTGTAGACGCGTTTTTAAGGTGAGTTTCCGTAATCATGCAAATATCAATATTGTTTTTCCGTAGAAATACTTCTAGTTCGTCTATTTTATTCAGAAGGCCGTTTGCATTCCATGTTAGTATTTTAAATAACTGTTTCATATTCATGTTCTCTTGTAATTTTTACGAGGCTTAAACTCGAGCTTGCTCAGTTTGTCAAATATAACTTTGTTGATTTTAGTCTGATCCTCAAGTTTCTCCAAGATTACAGCAAGGATCTGAGACACTGCATCTGTTGTGGGCGATCTTGCCTTGTTTTCGTTTGCCGCAACCTGTGCGTATGATTTCGGTCCGATCAGTGGTGGTTTCTCCGCTGCACTTGAACTGGCGCCGCTCTTTTGTGGAGCTTTTACGCCTTTTGTCGACGCCTCCTTTGCCAATCTCGCACTTTTGATCGGCTTTCGCGTCTTTGGAGTCTTTGGCTTAGGAGTTTCAGCAGTTTTTGGACGTCCTAGGCTTTGATTCTGACCTCTAGTACTTTCCTTAAGAGGTTCCCGTCCCTTTTGCAGCTCTATGGGTACTTCGCATCCTCGATAGTTCGCGGGGTGGTTTCCGTGGCAATTGGCGCAAACTGCTGGAGCCTTTATGTCAACTTTGCACTCTGTTGACAGGTGTTTTCCGGCACATTTCACGCAACGTGGTTCTTTTTGGCAGTAGGCACTTGTGTGCCTGAATTCTTGGCATCGCTTACACTGTGGTAACAGTCTATTGCCTTTTTGCATGGGTTCGATTTTGACCCTGATGTTAAGTATCATTTTTATTTTATAAATATCGTTTATGCTCTCAGTTCTTTCAAAGGAGAGCATAAAAATTGGAAGGCCGCGTCTGATCACAGTGTCTCTTTCTCCTTCCGTGCGTTGCTTTTCCTTTTTAATGATATTGACGGCATCAATAATTTTAAGGCCTTTATTTTTTACGTCTTTTACAACGTCTTCTTTTGTGCATGATGGGTGGAGCCCCCTTACAATGACTCGCAGTGGTTTTTCCTACATATTTTGATAAGTATACCACTCGATTCTTTCTGCATTCAGTCTAAGAGACAGTGCGCGATAGGAATCGGCGTTGTCAACATTTACTTTCCATACGTTATTTCGGTGCGAGGTAAGCTTATAGTTTTCTGTTCCCACCGTGTTTGCAAGAAGGTTGCGCAATCTCCCAAAGTCTGCTATCCCGACGATGTTTATTGCGGGAGGTGGACGAATTTTCGCTTCTGGTTTAGCCTTGTTTGAGCCAGAGGGCTTATCTTCTTTTTGTATTACTTCGGGAGAGGAATTCGCCTTTGGCTTCTTGCTAGCCGTTTTCCTTAAGACTGAATCGGTCTCAAGTGCAAGTTCATCCTCGTCCGTGAAGTATTCGACTGCTGGTCAGTTCGGTGTTACACACTCTTTCGTTACCTCACAGTCTTTCGTTAAACGAGTATTTTTAATATCCTCGTTTTCTTTTCGCAGAGAGTCAACTTCCATTTTTAGATCTTGGAAGAGTCGCTCCATTTCAGTAAGCTTAGCTCGGAGTTCATTATTCTCCTTTTCTAAGCTCTTAATTTTTACAGAGTCCTGGTTTACCGGTGGACTGCTTTTTCCGGATATGTTCGATCTAGGTGGTGGTGATCGATTTAGTTTTGTCCTTTTCTCAAAAGGATTTATAAGCAATAAAAGGCTCTCCCCAGAATCCGTAGAGCCTGCCTCCGAAGAGGGTGGATTTTCCAGCATAGCTGGGCTGCCACCTGGGGTAATCAAATCTTTCGTTTTGTTCATTGCCATTTTTTTTTTAACTTGTCGTTTTTATGAGAAATAGGTAAGTCACTTCTATTTTCATTTTTAAATACAGCCGCCCCTTTGGAGACAGACGCCGACCAGTGAGCCGCACAATGTGTGACAGACGCTTCTGGATTTTAATTTAACCTTCAGATTCATCTATAAGTTAAAACCTTACTGCCAAAAGTTGCCCCAAATGGAGCAGCATCGACAGCATCCGTTGAAACATTAAAGAATATTTCTTCCGGTGGATATTAGTCGGCTCTTACGACAGGCATACCTTACCTCAAGACTATTCTAACCCCGACCTTGCAGGGGTATGACCTTGCAGGGGCTTTTCGAAAAACTAAGTCAGTTTTCTTTGAAAAAGTTGTTAAAATCAATGTGCAAAACATTTGAAAAACATCTGCATCTTTTGAGCTTTCAGTTAAGCTATAAAACCTAGTTATAGCTTCGCATAACACCTTTAAATATTCCTTTTAATTCAGACAGAAAGGTTTTCAAGTAAATTTAAAAGTTTTTAAGCGAGTTTAAAGGTTTCTAAATTATTGTATTAGTATTAACTCTATTTTTCGCAGGTTTATGTTGCATGCAGATGCATAATTAAAAATAATTTGAGCGTTTTATTTACTTTATTTTTTAAATTTTGTGCACCGTCGAATCAAAATTCGATAATTAGGCATCACTTATTACTATAATGAGCATTATTGGCATAATAATGGCGCCTCATAGACCCTTTGCTATCAATGTTAGGAGGGGCGTCATTTAGAAACACTGAATTGGGCCCAATACTTTGCCCGATAATTTTACTGGCGAAGCCTGTAAATAATACTTCCTAAGAAACAATTTGTTTGGATTATGGAAGATTTTCCTCTGAAAGAGCTGTATAAGGTATGGTATATGGTATTCCAACAGGACCACTGTCCTGCTCGTTTTAGAAGGTGAATTCGGCCAATTCGAAGAGGAACCCCCATTGCTTGGCCAGCAAAATCTCTCTTGCTGGCGCCTATCTCTCTCATGGGAATTTTTATGCTTGGGGCACATAAAAACACTTGTTTTCGACCTTCAACCAGTCCCTACGCTCGAAAAATTTATTTATTTATTAATGAGCATTTCTGAATAATTGACCAGTTATATGCCACTTTTGACAGCAAATGGGCGTCTTGGCGGCGATTTCGGGTGTCCGGTGGGGGGAAGTAAGGAATGTGCTCACATTTGTAAAGAAATGTCGTAGTATGGGTAAATTCCTCTTTTTCAGCTAGTGGGCATAGCCGTTACAAGTCAGAGGTTGAATATCTAAGTGTTCAGTAATTTGTGATCTTGGGTCTAAATGACTAATAACACCTAGTATATAGTAGGGAAGCATTAATTCGAAGCGGATATACCACCCTTATCGGGTGAAAAAGTTGCTGATAGAAACGGGTCTATGCATTTGCTCCTAACGAAGAAACGGTCCGTCTGTAGCGGACCTCGTATACGATATCCTATTCTCATTCTTCATTACCTTCCTATTCTCCTTCCCATTCCTGTATGGTTTTTCTTTTTTAAGCTCTTCCCGTTTTTAACCTCTTCCCGTTTTTAGCCTCTTCCCGAATCATTCATAAACTAAAAAAAATATCTCATTCCTTAAGAGGGGAGTCTACCTAGAATGATGATTTTAGAGGCATTTTTTTGCGCGTTTTACTCGCAAACGGTGGTACTTTTTCTCCAAAATTTTTTGGCTGTGGGTAGAATTTCCAAAATTCCAAAATGAACGGTTGGTTACGTGTACAAAGGCCACAAACTTTGGCAATTTATTGCGCACTTTACAGCGAAGTTATCGACTTTTTTAGATTTTTTAAATTTTTATAGGAAACTACATATATTTTTATCGATTTGTCGTCCAGGTATATTTTAAATTAAATTTAATAGAAACTGCCATTAAAAATTCTATACAATTTCCATACAAAATAGTTCCCCAAAAATTCAAAATCATTTGTTGGCGCTGTTTTAAAAAATTCAAATTAAAGCTTTTATATGAAAGCTCTTCTTATGCTCTTTAAATGAGAGCGAATTCTGATAAATAATGTCGGAAAACAAAAACCCAAAGCCTTGTTAGGTTCCCAGTGAGGAAAGTTTGCTATTTTTGTCGTCCTGACAACGAATTGAAAGAAACAGAACAGACTAAGAATTCGCGTAGATATATATCATAATATATTATTATAATATATTATAATATAATATATATATAAATATTTGATAATTGTGTTTGTATTGAAAAGGTTTATAAGTGTTTAATTATTTTAATTTTACTAAGGAGTACCTACATGTTTTGCTTTGAAGTCAAACAACAGAATCGATGTTTTGATAATAATTGTTTATACGCTTTTAAAAAGTAACGGTCAAGTGGTATCTCTCTCTCATGTATCTTCCTAGACTATTTAACATGTCAATAAAATCAAGATCTGGGTTTCGTCTGCGTTTAACATAACCTAATAATGAGAAAATCTTTATTTAATGCCTGAAATTAAGCATTTTAGATATTGAACTGGTCGAATAATATTTTCAGTGTAAATTCAATTTTTTAAATATCAGTGAATAATTTTGTTGGTAGAGGAGATGTATTATATACGAGACTTCTTACGTGCAACTGGGGTTTTTATACCCGACCCAGGGTATATTAAGTTTGATGTATAGTTTGTAACGCAGTGAAATAATCACCGTAGACCCATAAGACCTTTTAGAGATATGAATGGGATCGACAGGAGAATCGATTAAGCCATGTCCATCCGTCCGTCCATCCGTCCGTCCGTATGTAAATAACTTTTAGGCCTTAAATTTTAAGGCAGAGAGCTGAAATTTCGTGGGTTGGTTGAAAGTCCAGTCCTTCAGATAAAGTTTGAAAATAAGCTGAATCCGCTCACAGACACGCCCACTACAGGCCTGTATGTGCGACCATCTCTAATTTAAAAAAATACATTTTGCAAATTTTAGCTATGTTACAATGGCGCTAGCGCATTCATTTTTGGTACGTAACATTGCCTTATAATTGTCTTTAAGGTAGCCAAAAAATTTTAGCTTTTTCATTGGTCACGCTAGCTTAAAATGACTGTTTTTCAATAAATATATATGAAATTTGAAAAAAAAATTATATGGCAAAAGCTGTAGATATTTGCATTTTCCAACTTTTATGTTTACATTGTATGTGCCTCCACCCACTTTTGTGGGCGTGGCTTAAAAAAAAGTGAAAAGTTAAAAAAAGTTTTTTAGCTAAAAAGGCGGAATTTTAGTCCGAAATGTATGCAACCATCTAGTATAAAGCATTCAACAGTTATATTTTTATATCCCGCCCACTTTTTGGAGTTGTGGCAGTTTTCTTTTTGGTATGGTCGGGTATTTTGCAATCCGTCGTAGATGGATTGAAGCTTTTGCATACCCACTGTTGCACTTTCCCACTTGTTTAATTTATTTTTACCCACGCCCCCATAAGTGGGTCTGGGCTAAAAATTAAAATCAATTAACTGTAATTTCGTTAGAATCATGACAAATTGCGTTGAAACCGAAAATTTTTGCAAAAAAAAACGTTTTTTCCTAAACACGCCCCTTAAAAGTGGGCGGAGTTCAAAACTTTGTATGGAGCAAACCTAGCTAATAGTAATATCTTGAATATTTGATAAGCAATTTTTTTCAATTTGGAGTAAACTTTCCGAGAAATCGGGTTTTTAAAGATCTAATATGGTAAAAGTGGGCATGGTCGATATTGTGGGCGGTCCAATTTTCGCCCTCTAAGAGGTTTTGGGACATTATTGCTCTATACCAAAATTTGAATTCCTGCGCTTGTCTAACTTGACCAAAAGGCATTTTGAAAGAAAATTTGAAATGGAGGTTGTCTTACATTGAAGTTAGTAGTGGGCGTGGCCGTCGGCGGATTTAACTAATTTTTACACTTTGTCTGTACAAATTAAGAACCAAGATATAATCCAGGCTTGAACGTCCTAGCTCAATTTTAAAGATCTAAGAACTTCACACTCACGGTCAGACGGACGGACATGGCTTAATCGACTCACCAGTCGGTCTCGATCATATCTCTAAAAGGTCTTAGGGGTCTACGGTGATTATTTCACTGTGTTACAAACTATGCATTAAAATTAATATACCCTAAGCGAAATCTAGAAAAATCTAAGCCGACCTTTTGTGCTAAACTTTATTTCTTATTCTTCCTTAAGTGAAACTAAAACGCAGTCGAAACCTATATTTTTCTTGAAAATTATGGGTTTTCCTCTAAACAGCATATTTTGAAATTCACTACATGAATACATACATATTTACTAACACATAAACTACAAACTTAAAAAAATAAAAAAAAATATCACCTTACATCTCGGGGCACTGTTTCAGTGTTATAGGTTCGTCTTTCCTGAGAGAAAAAATTAAAAAAGTCACTGTTTTTTGTCTTAGGTTAGTGCTACCTTTAGGGTAATTTCGAAAACGCAGATGACAACTCAGTGGTGTTTAAAACACCTTTTAAACAGGTGTTTTAAGGCGATCACGACTCTAGGAAATTAAGAACGAACGTTGTCGTCGGGAGCCATAAATCGGTGATCTGTATCATCGAAGTGCACTAAGTTTTCATATCAAACCTCATATTTCATCGCCTTGTACGCGAGCGCGTGAAAGTATAGGATGACTGGACTAAGAAGGGTAAATATAAGAATATATTTTTGCAAATGCTATTATAACACAATAAAATTGTTATTTTCAGAGCCAAGGTTTTTAAGAGCAAAAAAAAACATTTTGGTCGATTTCATGTTCGACCAACCACAAAGAGTTCGCCAGGGGCCAGTTTAATACTCTCTTAGTTCATTTTGATGAATGAACTATGTGTATTAAATTTTCTTTTTGCAGTGTTGGACGGACATCAAATCGGCTATGAAAAAATAGGCCAGCGAACATAAGAAACTCACCATCAACATAACAGGCGGTGGAAACATCCTTGACCTTGACCGACTGGGTCCCTTCAATGACTTTGAGGACAAGATGGTGTCCCCAGTACCGGCTTAATCTAGCGCGGGGCCCGTAGCAAATTCTAGGGGCCCTTGGATTGCTTCAGGTTATCAAGTTAGTGGTATTTAGTAAAAGAAAACTATTAGATACAAACAGACTTTTCTGCATTTAGTTTGAGCAAATTTATAAATATTACTTCAGATCGACTTCTTCCCATTCAGAATATTTCATACCTTTCCCTTATACTACATGCATTAATGCTACGTCTTAAAGCACTCTTCTATTAAGTTAAGAAATTGGTAAATAAATACCGAAGTCAGTTGCACCACCAAACAAATACGTGGAAAGATGTTCACTTCTCTGTCATAAGACAAATTAATAAGTTATATTCACTCGCGTATTTAAGTTTTCACATCCTATTTATGTATGTAAGCAACCAGATATTTATTAACCGCATTCCTAAACGGACAAGAACATGTAAATATATTCCAACCAGTGACTTTGGTGTTCTTATACCCGACAGATGGTATATTAATTTTAATGCATAGTTTGTAACACAGTAAAATAATCACCGTAGACCCTTAAAACATTTTAGAGACATGATCGAAACCGACAGGTGAATCGATTCAGCCATGTCCGTCCGTCTGTATGTGTGAAGGTTTTAGGTCTTCAGAATCAACCTAGAGAGCTGAAACTTGATACACGGCTTGGTTCTTTTGTTGTACAGACAAAGTGTGAAAATTGGCTTAGTCCGTCAACGGCCACGCCCCCTATTGGCTTCAATGTGAGACAACCTCTATTACACATTTTCTTTCAAAATGCCTTTTGCTCAAGTTAGACTAGTCATAGGAACTAAAATTTTGAGTAACTAAAATTTCAAGTACTGAGCAATATTGGCCCAAGACCTTTGACAAGGTGAAAATTGAACCGCCCACAATATCGACCATTCCGACTTTTAACATGTTAGATCGTTAAAAATCCGATTTCTCGGAAAGTGAACTCAAAATCGAGAAAAAGTATATAACAACAAGTGGGAAGTGCAACAGTGCGTAGGCAAAAGCTTCAGTCCAACTACGACGGATGGCAAAATACCCGACCATACACAAAAAAAACTGCCACACCTCCAAAAAATGGGCGGGATATAAAATATAACTCTTGCATGCTTTGGTGGTTGCATACATTTGGGCCTAAAACTCCGCCTTTTTAACTAAAAACTTCACTTATTTTAACGCCTCGCCCAAAAGTGGGCGGAGGCACATAAAACATATACATGAAAGTTAGAAAATGGTAATTATATACAACTTTTGTGATATAATTTTTAGTCAAATTACATATATATTTATTTACCTGCCTTTAGTTTGCGTGTACGTGGGTGGATTCAGCTAATTTTCAAACTTGATCTGAAGGACTGCACTTCCAGCCAAACCACAAAATTTCAGCTCTCTACCTAAAATTTAAGGCCTAAAAGTTGTTTACATACGGACGGACGGACGTAAATGGCTAAATCGATTCTCGTGTCGGTCCCATTTTGGCCAATAGGTCTAAGTGGTCTATGGTGATTATTTCACCGCGTAACAAGCTATACAGCAAACTTAATTTACCCTGGGTCGGGTATAAATATTAAAGATATTACTATTAGTAAAGTTTGGTCCATACAAAGTTTTGAGCTCCACCCACTTAAAGGGGGCGTTTTTAGGAAAAAAATGTTTTTTTTCGATAATTTACGGTTTTTACGCATTTAATAAAAAATCAATAAAAATTAATTGATTTTAATTTTTAGCCCAGACCCACTTTTGGAGGCGTGGCCTATACAAATTATATATGAACTCGGGAAAAAATATTTTAAGACTTGGTGTTACACGGTATATAGGGTCGGGTATATAGAAGTTTTTCACAGACGAACTCTTGCACTTACTCCTTATACTTGTTTATTTCTTTTCATGTTAGACAATGTCAAAAAAGAAAGAAATAAGACAACGACAAATATATTTTTTCGTGAGTATAATAAGTTGGTTGCCTGCAATAGCTATAAGGGAATTCCCCTATTAGTTTCGCAGTAGTGCCAACTCATTTTGCGTGTAGCGCGGAGCAAAACATTACCTGTGGTGTGACCAGCGCTCACTTTTAGAAATTTACTAAAAAGTTTAAACTATAGTTGAACATTTTGATGAGACTATTTCATGGTAAATATTGTACATACACATTCATTTAAAAAAAAATTAACGCTTAGATCTAAATACATACATATATACTTTTAACGGTCAGAAAGACTTTGTGCGCGGGGCCCCCGAATGCGCGGGGCCCGTAGCATTTGCTACTCTTGCTACGTGGGTAATCCGCCAATGGGTGTCCCATATTACAATGAACGCTGTTGACAGCAATGGTTCCACTCCTGAGCTGGGGAGGCTAATAGTTAATGTAAGTTGAAGTTCTACGTATTTATTCTGTTAGAGAATTAATAATATTTATTTATATACATATATATTTTACAGAACTCAGACACAGAGGCTCTTTCTGACGATAAAACTAAAGAAGTGGCCATAAACTACCAGGGCCAGGAAAACACCAGGGTCTGGCCAGGCCGACGCACTGCGATCTCGAAGAAAAACTGGACAAAATAAATCAGCGAAATACCATAATTACCATAATAGGTATACCCAAAACAATAAAATATCAATTATAATTAACAACTACAATCCCTATCCCAAAGTGCAATGCGGCACACACACGAATTGGGATGGAATAGGGAGTATTGCGTAGCAGGGGCACTTCGTGTATGGACGCATTTCCTTAATAGGGCTAGCCGGCAAAGATCCTGAAATCGTTCCTAAGGCATTTCAAAAGGGTTGGTATTATCCCTAAGCCTGCGACATTGGATTCGCATTTTATTACGTCGCTCATCCATCTTCGAAAATGATACAACAGCAATTTTTTTTAATATAATGTATGTAATACGTAAAACGAACACAACTTTCAAAATCCAGATTATTTGTCAAAAATAATTTTAAAATTCTTTGTTTCAATTTTAGTTCTTACAGTCAAATTAAGACGAACATAATCTTATCGCATCGACTTACGGAAACCCTACTTTTTCCAGATGCGTTTAAAGCGTAAGGAATTGCTCCTTTTCTTTTCCTTCTCGTTTCTATTTTACGTTGCTTGTCACAATGCGGCTTATGTCGTAGAAAGACGAAATTTGGTACCCTTATAAGCCTCGTGAAAAAAATGAGAACGCATACAAGGGCAATTTTTTAATTACAGTTTGGTTTAATTACAGTTTGAATATTGATGGTAAAAAAGACAAAAAGTGTTTTGGCCTTATCTTAAAAAGTTTTACAGCCAGAAAGAAGAAAATTCAAACATGCACAAAAAAAATAATGCCTTCATAATAATGCATTCATAATAAGATTGAATTTTTGCTAAACATTGAAACATTCTTGTTTTTGAGAAATAAGGAATGGAAAATAGATACCCATTTTCAACGTGCTTTACGTCATAGCTTTTTCATCACTTTATTTAAAAAGTGATATTGGGCTTACATACATACCTATATAAAGCAGCCTAAGCAAAGGTTAAAATCGAATTTTGGTTTAACGGTCTTAAAACTGCAGTTTTGGCGTATTTTCGAAAAAAAATCGTGAAAAAATGTTGTCCTCACCACTATCTCCGAATACAGCATCAGCCAAATGATTTGAAAAAATTCACACACATCAAAAATTATTTGTTGTTTTCGGGAAAACAATAGAAATGTCTGAATATTTAGCAGATTCTGAGATTTTGCTCGAAAACTTCGAAAACATTTCAAAAATTATTTTTCAAAATATCCTAGAATCCTAACGGTGGTACCGATCATAATGAAATTTGGCTTGTATATTAAACGTATAAAGGAAATTCTAAAACTTTTAAGATCTTTCGAAAATGGTGTTTCTGACATAAAATTTTCTGAAACGGTTTAAAAACAAATTAAAAAAATGCGGATTTTAACCGATAACTAAAGAACCTGTGCCCTGTGCTCTAAGTATTAGAAAAAAGTAACCGTTGCTAGCGCAAAGTATGAACATGAAAATCAAAAAAAATATAAAGGTACTCAACAAATGGTTCAGAATTAAACGTCTGTTTAATGGATTTTAAATCAAAAAAAATCAGAAAATAGTCAAAAAACCACGTGTCCCCACGTGTCCCCCCCACACTATCTCGATAACGGTAACATATACCGTTTTAAAAAAATACCAGACATAGACAATTTTTTCGAAAGACAGATGTAGAGGGGCTACAATATTGCGTTGTTTTGATATACTAAAATGGTAGTGCTAAAAATGCCTATAACTTCTAAGTTGTTACTATCTTATCAACTAAATCTTACACAAGCAGAGACCACTAGAGTAGGAAGCAAAATATGTAAAAAAATTTGAAAACAAAAACCCTTTGTATTTTTTTCCATTTTTTTTGTGCATTTTACACGTGTTGATCGCAGTTTTATATTAAAAATTTGGTTTTTTACTTAAAAATGCCCCCAAAGGTGGGCGTGACAAAAACTTATTCATTTGAGTTGATAGCTAACGCATATGTCTGAACATTTTATAGTGCAAGTTTTTTGGATTTAAAGCAAATATATCATATTATAATTCATATTAAATATGACCACGCCTACAAGGGGGTGGTTTTTGCTTTTTTTTTTTAAATGCAATCAAAACTTAAGTGATGATATTGCATACCTTATTTCAGCTTCCTACGACAACTTTGATTTTCCATGCTAATAACTAAAGTGGGCGTGTCAGTGGGTGGATTTCAAAAAAATTTACATTTGTACTGCCTAGACCGGGACCTAGAAAGAACACATATCAAGTTTCAAGTTCCTAGCTCAAAATTTAAGGCCTAAAAACTACCGACAGACGGACGGACGAACGGAGATGGCTCATTCGACTTAAAATTTCTCTTGGGTGTCTACTGTGATTATTTTTCTATGTTACAAACTATGAATCAAACTTAATATACCTCCTATTCTATGGGATGGGGTATAAATATTAACAGCACCTAGAGTAAAATTGAAGAAAAATATCTATTTTAAGAATTTTAAACCCTAATTCCGCGCGAACAGTCAAAAAATTCCCCTTTATTTACTATACTGATATGGCAGCATTTAATAACTCGTATACAGATCGTATGCATATATTCTTTAAATTAATTTCGAAATATCATATTAATATTATATAAGCAAAACAAATGAGTTATCGAGATGCGCTTGGAAAAATGCCATAAAGTCAGAAATCGTCATTAAAAGAAAACAAAACCAGTGAGTAAGTAACCAGTAATGTTATTGTTGTTTTTTGACGTTTTATACCCAACCGCCCCTAATTACAAACCAGCAATAATAACGCATATATTTCCAAGTTACGCTTAAATGAACGTAAAAATGGAATTTTTTGGTTCAAATTCAATATTTTTGAAAAATCGACCCCTAAAAGGGGGCGTGGCTAAAAACTTTATATGAACAAAATCTAGAACAAAATTCCGTTTATCTAACTTGCTATTATTTTTATTCTTTCCTAAATTAAGCTTAAGGCCAGTCGAAATTACGTTTTTCTGGAAATCTTTAGGTTTTTCTTCAATTCTGCCTCCAAATGTGGGCGTGGTTTAAAGTCTTGTATGAACGTGGCTCAAATGTAGAACTATGTGTTTTCTACATAATATATTTAGAAATTTTTTTTCGATTTCAAACAAAAATAATGAATAAAATGCAATTGAAAATTAACCTTTAAATCGATGCCACGCCCACTAGGGGAGGTAAAGCGATTGAATTTTTATTTTGTGTATCTCACAGTAAACAGGAGACAATATATACCAAATTTCAGGCTTTTACGACATCTTATTGCAGCTTTGAAAGCTCTGGAGGTAGTTGCACATTTGCACCGATTGTGGACGTGTCTGTGGGGGGATTCGAAAATTTTTTACACTTGTACCGCATTGGATAATAATGAACCGATGTACCAAATTTAAGCTCCCTAGCTTGAAACTTAAGGCCTTAAAACGTGTCATATACATACAGACGGACGGACATGGCTCGTTCCCCTTAGTCACATGCTCTTAAGGTCTTGGGGTCTACCATTATAATTTCCGTGTTACAAACTATGTGAAAAACTTAATATACCTCCTATCCTATGGGATGGGGTATAAACAAAGTCGCAAGTGTACTAAACATCATTTTATATGCAAATTTAAGCAATAATTGTACTCTAAGACTTCAAAGAAAGCCGATGGACCGCTCCGTGTATGACTTCATACTTGACGGTCTTATTATAACGATGCGAAAACTTATCGCTTAAATTACAGAACATGGCTACTAGATACTTAAGGCGAATCTGAATTCAGTTCTCTCTCAGTGTGGTAAGTGTCCATCAGTCTGTCATAAAATTTCAATTTGTTATGTGACAGGTTGGCAGGTTGAGTTCGGAGAACCCCAACACATTTCCAGCGTGCACAGCCGTGCATGAGCATTCATGGCGCGATCCATGCACTTCCTCCTTTTTACATCCTTACTTCTGTCACACCTTCTCTACTTTCAAACTCAAGGATTGCTAAAGGGAAGGAATGCTTGTCGTCGAGAACGTTTCATTCTGGTTTTCTTTGGCCTAACTCGTCGGATGGAGTGATGTTCTCATCTTCGCCACAAGCTTGACCGTTATTAAAAACGTAAGTCATTCCATTACTTACTGCTCTGTTTTTTTTTTTTCCTTTCACAACACTATTCGTACAGCACAGGCGCTGATAACGGTCTTCAACGCTGCTCTTTTTCGCTCACAGGCGAAAGGGTAGTCCTTAAACTTTAAGGGTAGTCCTTAAACTTTAAAGGTACAGGCTCGGATCCAGGGGGGGCGGCAATGGGTGTAATTGCTCCCCC
The DNA here is from genome assembly GCA_947623515.1 of Neoascia interrupta. Taxonomy (NCBI): domain Eukaryota; kingdom Metazoa; phylum Arthropoda; class Insecta; order Diptera; family Syrphidae; genus Neoascia; species Neoascia interrupta. The sequence goes on along the minus strand of OX392463.1, from coordinate 71,433,090 downwards.
CCCCTGAGCTACGAACTATTACATAAAAATATTACATGTTGCTATTGAATCAAAAACGAGAGAATCCGGAGAATTCTTGCTCTGACTCGCAATTCGCCTTATTCTATTTCGCAAAACTCTGCTTCTCCAAATGATATGCAGCCAATAATCAGCTAAGTTTGATTATAATCCGTCTTGCCAAATGTATTTGAGCGTCCTGATTCTTAATATGTTTTGAAAAATTGTCGGACTCAATTGGCTTCTAAGTTATGGGAAACAAATAAGTAAGTTCAAGAGCTCGTCCGTAACGAACTTCTAAATACCCGACCCTATTTCCCCAGCAACACCGAATCCTAAAGTTTTTTGGCCCGAATTTGTTCATTGAAATTCAAACATGTGTATGGGCCACGCTCTTAAAAATGGGCGTGGATTTAGAAGAAAGTCTTTTAGACTTATTTCGTTAGAACCTTCGAGAACCCATATTTCTATAGAATCTCACTTCGTTGAAGTTAATAACAAATATTTGCGTGAAAAACGAAGATTTAGCCAAAAAAGAACAGTTTTCTAAAGACGCTCCTTAAAGTGGGCTTTGCTCAAAACATTGTATAAAACAAACCTACGCTCTAAAGAAAAATCAAAAATGAACTACAATAAATGTAGTGAATTTCACTCGATTTTTGGAGTACAGGTTTTTAAATGTTGTGAAATACTCGCAGCTAGAGCAATCTACAAATTTACACAAAAAGAATGCTTAGTTACTCAACTGCAGTGATTTCACTCTGAAATGATGCGAATTTCATCCTTTCTACATTTAAAAACCTACTTTAGAGTGAAAAAGCTTTCGTCTCTGTGTAAAGTTCCTTTTGCGGCTGTGCATCGTGCCGGCTTCATTTAGTTTGGAGTGCATTTCTAAATAACGTGCGTGGTTCCTGATTTCAGTTCCTGAGTCAAGGATTTTTTCTTTATACATAAATAGTATAATAGAATACATAGCATTGTTTGCAACTGAATCAAGAAGTTATGGAGAACATTGATAGATTAAGGCTGACTCAAATTTAGTTTTCAAAAACTTTGGTTGGTTGAATTGATGCATTATCTCGTTATAGATTTTTTTACATTTTTTTTTACAATTTCAGGCGACGTCAAATGGTCAAATGTCGAGCGACGTTAAGGCAGAGCAGCCGACGAAGGGTTACTCCGTGGATACCTTTAACTAATCCTTTAGTGTGAAATGTGTTCCCTTTATTTAGTTTGATTTTTGTATAGAAGAGAAAAAATAAATAAAAAAAACTTTCTGTGTATTTTACTTATTTTTGACTTAGAAGGTTATGGTATATGCTATGCGAACATATACCACAAGAGAGTAGTGAATTCACTTGCAAAATGTGAAAATTACTCTCAATTTGGAGTGAATTTGCTATAGCGTGCCACAAAAAATTGTGAATACCCATATAGAACGAGTAAAATAACTACTGTTATGGAGCGATTTCACCTTATTCACTACAAAAAAGTGTGAATTCCCTCGTAAGAAATAGTAAATTACCCTTTTCTTGTGGCAAATTATCTCTATTGAACACAAAAATAGAGTAAATTCCCTCCGAAAAAGTGTAAAATTAGTGTAAAATTTTAGAGCGAATTCACTCTTATTTTTGCCATCCCTATTTGTTGAGATTTCACTACAATTATTGTAGGTTATCGGTTTCCTACATTAATTGTAGTGAAATCACATTAAATTTCTTTAGAGTGAAAGAATTCCAATATCTTCAATATTTGTTCTACAATAATTTTTCGATTTAGAGTGAATTTTCAGAAAAACCCTGTTTTTAAAGACATTTAAACACAGTAAAGGTAAGCATGGTCGATCGGGGGAGCGGTTCAGTTTTCGTCGTGTTAAAGGCTATTAGACGCATTTTCTATGAACCAAAATTTGAGTTCCTATGCGTTATTGAACTTGGTCGAAAGGTCTTTTGAAATAAATTGTGAGTTAGAGTTTATCTTACATTGAAGCCAATAGTGGGCGTGGCCGTCGG